>CM074722.1:235975344-236555344 GCA_037306005.1 Rhinophrynus dorsalis | reverse complement strand
GCACCGGCTTTCCTCTTAGAAGACTCTCGAAGTGTAGAAGAGTATATTTTACAGCTCTTACTTCTAGGATATTGATGTGCAGCTTTTTCTCTGTTACTGACCAATTTCCCTGGATCATCTTTGTTTTCCAGATGCCTCCCCATCCTGATGGACTTGCATCGGTGTTTATTTACCATTGAAAGTCTCAATGGGGTTCCCTTCCTTAGAATTGCTCTCTTTGTCCAGCAAAGTAATTTCCTTCTTACTTCTGGTGGCAGATTGTCTGTCTGTCTGGGAACCTGATGGTTCCGACGTCTGAGGAAGTGCATCTGTAGATTCCTGGAGTGGAAACGTGACCATGGAATTATCTGATGTCGTTAGACCTAAACATTGCATGACTTCCTGTGCCTTTTGTTTTTCCTTCTCTCTGAATTGTATTAACCTTCTGGTAATTTCCTGAATTCTCTCTTCTGTTAGTGTGACCATAGCCTCCTGTGCGTTTAGTCTTAATCCCAGAAAGGTTAAATCCTGCTTTGGAGAAAGCTAGCTTTTCTCTGAATTTATTATCCATCCCAAATTTGTTAGATGTTGAACTGCCCTTTGAGTATGGTCTCTGGCAGTGTCTTGTTTCTGAAACTATTAACAGATCGTCTAGGTGAGGAATTAGAATTTCCTCCTTCCTTAGCTGTTCTAATGCTGCTGCCAGGACTTTGGTAAATATTCTTGGTGCGGTGGATAATCCGAATGGAAGACACCTGAGCTGGAGGTGAGATCTGTCCAGGGCGAACCTTAGATATTTCCGGTCTTCCATCCTCACTGGTATATGGTAGTATGCATCCTGAAGATCTACCTTTGTCAGGAAGTTGCTGGGACATATTGATCTGACTACTGAATTTATCGATTCCATCTTGAAGTGTATTTGTTTCATGTAGGAGATGAGCCATTTTAGGTCTAGAATTATCCTGTAAGACCTTGAAGTCTTTGGGACTGCAAACAATATCGAGTAAACACCCAGAATAATTCTGTCCCTGAGGGACTGGTTCCACCACTCTTTTTTGGACGAGCCTCTGGACTTCTAGTTTGAAGAGTCTTGCTTTTTGAGTGCTCTTTGGTAGGGAAGATCTTCTGAATATCTGCTTCAATGGAGGGGTTTTGAATTCCAGTGGGTAGCCTGTCTCCAGAATAATGCAGATCCATCTGTCTGCTGTCTCCCATTGAGCTCTGAATTTCTGCAGGCGCCCCCCAACCTGCTCTGGAGACAGGATCCGCCGATTTTCAGAATTCTTTTTTGAACTGGGCCTTTTTAGGGAATACCTTCCTAAACGACCCTCTGAAACTCTGGCTGGCCTGTGATCTTCTATTATCATTCTGTCTTCCCTGATATTTTCCTTGACTCCGAAAGGAGTAATTCCTTGATCTATAAGAAGTAGACCTAACCGGGGAAGATTTTGCTCTTCTTGTCTGTGGCAAAAAGGCACTGCATCCTCCTGAAAGCTTTTTAATAATGTCCAATAGTTGGTCTCCGAACAACGTTTCTCCCTTGAAGGGTACGGAAATCAATTTATTTTTCGATGGAATGTCAGCACCCCATGCTTTAGCCAGAGCGCCCTGCTAGATGATACTGACAGAGCTGAGGCCTTTGCTGCTAATCTGACAGAGTCCAAAGATGCATCACAAAGAAAGATATTAGCCTCTTTTATGATGGCTACCTCTTTAAGTAATTTAGACCTGGATACAGAAGAATCAATCATTCTCCTCCAGGGAATTAAGCCAAATTCTCATGGTTCTGGAAGCAGAGGCCAGAGCTTTATTACCTATTAGAACAAATTGCTTTTTTAATACTGACTCCATCCTTTTTTCCATTGGCTCTTTTAATGTTGATCCATCCTCTAGTGGTATTGTGGTGTGTTTGGCTAGACAGGAGACCGCTGCATCCACTCTGGGTGGCGTTATCCAAGAATTAACGTCACTTTCTTCAAATGGATACATTTTGGAAAATCTTTTGGGAACCACTGATTTTCTGCCCGTTTTCTTTCTGGTTCCCTAGAAAAGCTGTGTCCATAATATTTAACTCCTTCTGTTCTTCTGTCAGACCTAAGGATTTTCTGATATATCTAACAAAACTATCTTTTCCAAACTAAAAGCTCCTGTGCCTTCCACAATTTCACCCTCTTCATCTTCTGAGGAGTACTCTGACTGACTACATCATCCATCTGTGATATTTTTGATGTACATTCTTCTGGGTCCTCATTTCTGGGACTTTTCTTAGGATTGGCAGCCACTTGCATTGCTGAAAAAGTTTCTTTCATAGATGCTTGCATCCAAGACAGGAATCCTGAAACTGGTTGGGCAATTCCTGTCCTGCTTTCTTAAAACATTCTAAGCTTGGAACCCTCTATAACTGAAGCCTTTTTGTCACAACTTATACAGGTCTGGAGTTTAGCCTTATTCTCAACACTGGAGCTATCCTTAGGGACCCCTGCCTCAGGTTTCTCCTTAGATGAACTACCCTTGGCTGTAGATGACATGCTGGCTATGCTAGAGCAATATACAACTTAAAATATAACTTATTAGAAGAATTAAAAACATAACATCTCCTACCTTGTATGCGCTTGCCATTTTATTCCATTTGCGTTTCAATGCTGGAATACACACCGTTTAGCGCCTCGTTCTCCGTGAAGGGAAAGCAATGGGAGGTAGAAGCACTTCCCTTCCCATGCTAACCAGCCCGGCGTCTCTGCAATTATGCGGCCGCTTCCTGTGACATCATCGGCAGGTACCCTCAGTCTCCCGGCATTGTGTAAATGTATGGCTGTCACTGGAACTCGTTACCAGGTATATTGCTCAACTGAGAACTTTTTAGAGAAGGTTAAAGTGGAGGGATGCACTTTTCAACACCTCCTATCTGCAGATTCTTGCAAGGAGGGGGTGCACAATGATTTTACTGGACTGCTGCCTGATTCCTTTTGGAGTTTAAGTGTTAATGGAGGCTTAGTGAACGGAGACAACTGCTCTGCAAGTGTTAACGGAAGGCACAGTGCTCTGTAAGAGTAAACGGAGGCCCAGAGTAACAGAGGCAGCAGGCTCAGAAAGAGTAAACAGAAAGGCCCAGTACACAGGAGGCAACGACACAGTCAGCCCTGCCACAAGCACAGCGGAAGTCAGAATGTCGCCCAGGCGACACTGAAACAGCACACAGCAGGAACCCAGGCAGGGTCAGCAACGTAGCCAGGTCAGGTCACGGAGCAGGAACGTCAGCCAGGCCGGGTCAAATCACGGAGCAGGAACGAAGCAGAGTGGTCAGACCGGCCAAGTTGGTACACAGGAAACAGGCACACTGGAACACAGCAACACTGGCTCAGGAACACCACGAAAGGGCACCTGACAGGTGCCAAAGGCCAGGTAAAAATAGGCCATACTGGGCAGGCCAAACAAGCTCAGCCAATGGGAGCGCACCACAGTGAAGAGTGACAGAGAAAGATCACGGGCACCTTGATAAAAGCCCACTGTTCACCAGTTCAGTGGAGTACACAGAAGAAATGAGCCATCTCTGAAGTCACTAGGTTAAACAGTTGCAGAGATATGTCCCAAACTGTACAGTCCATAGGAGTGAATGGAGCAATGGCACCTATGCGGTAAAGAACGACTAACACAAATTTTCCAAAATTGAAGGTGTAATATTAAAAGACATGAAACACTAAAACGTGTTAGGATACAAAAAACACAAACACTGAACAAGTAGGAAAAGTGTCAGAACCCCCCCCCCCCCGAATGAATGCCAAACCAGCAGCTAAATGGTTAAATACCACATAAACCTGTTCCAAACACCTAACAGACATACAGATAGACCCAATGAGTGCAGGAGTGTGCAATAGGAGCTCCAAATGAAAAACCCGTGTGGAGGGGCACTGTAGGACATGTGGACCTGCAGCACTCAAAGGGTTGCCCACCTTTTCTGCAGATCTTCTGTCTTCAGATTACCATGTTTAAAGAAGCTGCCTCAGTGGGCAACTCCTGAGGAAAGAACTTGTAGCCAAGATTCTCCCCTCAGGGATTAAGGTCCACAAAAAGCACCTGGTCACCGAGCTAGCCACATCTAAGGGCATTGGCAGTTATGGTAATCCACCTAATGGTGGTATTGCATTTCGAATAGAAAAATAAACTTCTAAAGCTATAGCAGAACTGTTCTCTTACCTGTGTTATCTTCACCAAGGAACACATCTTTCTGGACCTGGTTGGATATCTGCAGCCAAGAAGGGAAGGTAGGGTCCATCCCCTGCATAGAATTCTAGATTTGTTTCTGCCTACTTAAAGGGGTGGATCGCCTAGAGTTACCAACAACCTGTATTGGACGACAGAGAAAAGAGGATTTTAGTCTTACCTGTTAAATCCTCTTAGTCCATACAGATTACTGGTAACTCTGGGAGGCGATCCGCCCCTTAGTAGGCAAGAACAAATTCTCAAAGTGTATATAGGTGGTGGAACCTCCCTTCCCTCCTTGACTGCAGCTAGCCAACCAGCTCCAAAAGACTTGAGACACTATGACTAGTTAGTGGAAGGAAAGAAGACTCCTGTGAGCGTGACCCTTAAGGACCCCCACGGTCTGCCATAGGAGAGCCAAGCATGGTCTCTTGACAGGGTGGGAGACCAGTAACCTGTATGGACTAAGAGAAAAGGATTTAACAGGTAAGACTAAAATCCTCTTTTCTCTGTCGTCCAATACAGGTTACTGGTAACTCTGGGATGGCCAACCATTAAGTTTCCCAGAGGTGAGAAGAAGGCAAAGACGAGGCGCAAGGCCCCCAAAGTTACCAGAACATATATAAACCACCAGATCAGAGAGCCCAACAAGTACTGAAGTGTCAAAGGACCCCAAACAGGGGTAATGGCACCCCAGGAACGTTACACAGCACACTGAACTAGAACAAACAGGGTTCAACAGAGAAGGAAGCACCAAGAACCAAGGAAAATCCTAGACAGGCAATACTGCCTCCAGGATTTTCCTCCCAAAGCTGGCATCACACTGAACAGGGGTAAAACAAACCCCAGGAACTGTTACACAGCACACTGAACTAGAGCCAACAGAGCTCAAAAACGAAAGAGTACTGAGACTAAGGAGATCCTACACAGGCAAGACTGACGCCTCCAGGATCTTCCTCCCAAAACTGGCATCAGCCGATGCCAACACATCCACGCGGTAGTGCTTTGAAAAAGTGTGCACAGACGACCAAATGGCTGCCTTGCACAACTGATCAGCAGAGGCCTTATTCTTGTAAGCCCAAGAGGCCCCAATAGATAGAGTAGAATGAGCTGTGACCCTGAAAGGAACAGGCTTCTTCCCTCAGCTCATAAGCCTTGTGAATTGTGGACTTGATCCAAGAGGAGATAGTCACCTTGGATGCTGGTCTTCCTGCCCTAGGACCCTCAGGAATGATGAGCAGAGCGTCAGATTTCCTGACAGACTCGGTGTGATGCACATAGAACTTGAGACAACGCACCACGTCTAACAAGTGGAGATCCCTTTCCTTATCAGAGGTGGGTCAGGGCAGAAAGAGGGCACCACAATCTCCTGATTGATGTGGAACTCAGAGACCACCTTCGGTAGAAACTCCTTGGAAGTCTGAAGCACTGGCTTGTCCTTGTGAAACACCAAATAAGGTGGTTTACAGCACAGAGCATGTAACTCCGCGAAATGGCAAACAGACACAATCGCCAGGAGAAAAGACATTTGCCATGTCAGAGACAGAGGAATAGTAGCCAAAGACTAGAAGGGAGGGAGCAGAAGGACGCCCAAACCAAGTTAAGATCCCACTGAGGAGTGGAAGACTTGAAACCAGGATGAGTATGAGCAACGCCCTGAAAGAATACCTTGACATCAGGAAGGATGGCAATGCGCCTCTGAAAGAAAACAGAGAGAGCAGAAGTCTGAATCTTAACGGAATTCAAACAGAGGCTCTTATCCACACCGTCCTGCAAAAATGCCAGGACCATAGGTAGAGCAAAGTCCTGAGACAGGTCCCTGTCAGCACACCAGGACAGAAAGGTCAACCAGACATGATAGTAGATCTTAGAAGAAACAGGCTTGCGGGCACCGAGCATAGTAGCCACCACACCAGAAGAGAAGCCCTTCTTCAATATTGAGGATTACATTTCCAAGCCGTCAAAGCCAGGCGATGTACATCCTCCTTCCACAGGTAATCCTGCAGAAGAAGGTCCGGACGCTTGGGGAGCCGAAACGGCTCCGCAACTGACAGGTCCACAAGCTCTGGAAACCAAGACTTGCAAGGCCAGTATGGAGCAATCAGAATGACTGGGCAACGTTCCAGATGTAATTTCCGTAACACCCTGTGCAACATGGGGAGGGGAGGAAAGATATAAGCCAGAGGAAGTGTCCAAGGAATGGACACTGCAGCCACCGCTAGAGCCAGAGGGTCTCGCCACCAGGAGCAAAAATGCTGGAACCTTCCTGTTGTGTCATATCGCCATCAAGTTGATGTAAGAAGGACCCCCATTGCTGAACAATGAGTTGAAACACTTGAGGATGCAACTCCTATTCTCCGCTGTTCACTGTGTGTCGACTGAGGAAGTCCGCCATGACGTTGTCTACGCCTGGAATGTGCACTGCGGATACAGCTGGCATGTGATCCTCTGCCCAGGACAAAATAGCCTTGACCTCTAACCAAGCAGCAAGACTTCTTGTTCCTCCTTGCTTGTTGATGTAAGCCAAGGCCGTGGAATTGCCGGACTCCACTCTGACTGGACAGTCTTCTAGCGGAGAAGTCCAATGGCATGAAATATCGCCGGAAGCTCGAGAATGTTGATCGGAAGGAGAGACTCCTCCGGAGACCACCGACCCTGAGCGCTCAAGCGGCCCAGGACAGCAACCCAGCCGGAGAGGCTGGCATCAGTCGTCACCTTGGTCCAAAAGGTCACCGGAAAGGACATGCCCTTCATCAGGTTGGAAAGGTTCAGCCACCATGATAAGCTGAGCTCCACATGAAGAGGAAGGGAAACAAATGACTTCCAAAGATCCTGTTAACCCTTAGACACCTGGATCATGAACCTCTGGAGTTCTTTGGTGTGCGCCATGGCAAACGGAACCTCCTCTATATCGGCAATGAATTTCCCCACCAGAGATGATAGCTTCTGGACTGGAACTGGATCCTGAGATAGAATCACTAAAATCCTGTGGGTGATCTGGTGAGCCACCTCATCAGTGAGGAACACCATATTCTTCTTAGTGTCGAAGAGAAGGCCCAGGAAGACCAGACGCTGGGATGGGACAAGATCAGACTTGTCCAAGTTGATGATCCACCCGTGACGTGTGAGAGCCTGAATGCAGTTCTGAACTTGCTGATGAAGGTCTGCAGAGGGGGTTTTCAGAAGCAAGTCGTCCATGTATGGAGTAACCCTGATGCCGTTCCAGTGGAGGACAGATATCAAGGCGCCCAGGACACGGTTGAAAACCTGAGGAGCCATCGTCAGTCCAAATGGAAGGGCTGAGAAATGAAAATGTTCCTTGTCGCAGGCAAACCGGAGGTACTGCCGGCTCTCTGGATGAATGGCAATGTGCAAATATGCATCCAGCAGATCCAGCGAAGCGAGAAATTCCCCTGGGGACAGAAGAGCCTGAACAGCGCTGTCAAATAGACAGCGTTTCTCTGTACCCTGAGGAGTATGAGAAGGATGAAAGCGAAGAGGAAGAGAAATGAAAGGGATCTTGTACCCATCCCTCACCACCTGTAAAACCCATGGGTCCGTCACAGAATCCTCCCAAACGCTGTGATAGTGTCGCAGACGACCACCCATTGCGGAGTGAGGACCCGGGTTTGGCGAGTCATGCCGAAGAAGTCTTGGGCTTGGAGGAGACCTTAGGCTTCCACTGCTGTTTGGGCTTGGAGGAGGTACGCAGAGCTGAGGGAACAGTTTTGTTCGCCAGATGTGTCTCATTCTGGAAGGAACAAAAAAGCCGGTTACTCTTAAGCGGTAACTACTTCTTAGGAACCAAAGGTAGAAGTGTACTCTTACCCCCAGTGGCTTCACTGATCAGGTCCTTAAGATCTGGCCTAAACAAGGAGGTACACTGAAAAGGCAGGGAAAGTAAGACCTTCTTAGAAGCCATATGAGCAGACCAAATCTTGAGACAAAGAGCTCGCCTGGCCACCACGGACATGGTGGAAACCCTAGCCATCATGCGGATGGCATCAAATAAGGCAGCAGAAACATAGTGTTGCATCTCAGATATGTGGGCAAGGAGACACAACTTATCCGAAACTGGGACATCCTGACGGACAGCCTTGGTGAGCTGCTCAGTCCAGACCGCAATGGCCCGGTTCACCCACGCCACCGCAAATGCTGGACGCATACCAGAACCAGCGGTGGCAAAAATAGACTTGAGGGAAACCTCAAGTTTCTTATCAGTCTAGTCCTTCAGAGCAGAGGCATCAGAGACTGGTAATGCAGTAGATTTGGATAGCCTGGAAATGGGGCATCCACTTTAGGAGGATGAACCCATTGAGCAAGCGCAACCTCAGAAAAGTGATAAAGCTTAGCAAATTTTCTAGATACAGAAGATTTCTTGTCTGGAAATTTCCACTCCTCAGACACAAGGAGGTCAAGAGTGGGGTTGGGTGGAAAGTATGTAATGGGCTTGGCAGGCTCCTGGAATACGTCAGAGTGATCAGAAGGAACCTCATGAACTAGAGGAATGTTAAGAGTAGTTAAGACCGCCCTGATTAGGCCCTCAGTGAAGGATTCAGGATCAGCTTCAAAGGGGTCCCCAAGAAACTGAGATGACTCCAACACAGAACATTCCTCAACAGCTGAGTCCACCAGCAGTTCCTCCTCAGAGGAATCTGACACATCAGGTACTCCCTGAGGTTTAGGCAGTGAAGACCTGACTAAGGAGGGGGCCTGCCAAGCCTGAAAGGCCCCCTGTATTTGGGATGGAAAGAGTTTCAATGTGGACCTAAGGTCCCTAGTCGCAGCCTTGAACACTTGCACCCAAGCTGGCTCTATAGCATGGCTGGAGGTCCCTGGAATGGTGTCAGGGACATCAGAACATGCTGGGCATAAGTGACAAATATTCTCAAGGTAGCCCTGAATGACAGGAAGAGCAATGCGCAATAGGGGATACAGAGTTCCCAGCCTCCTTAGTCTTAGGTCTAGCGCCAAGCTCCAGCGGTATAGACATTCTCACAGTGTCAAATAACCTACGGTACAATAAATCACCCAATTATAGTGTGTAGGATTAAAGTTTTACCTCAGAAATTGTTAAACTAAACCTATCTGGCAGGCGAAGAGTTAATCTGCAGAGGAGAGAAGAAGAGTCCAAGCCCTGCATAGGATACTCGCCCAGAAACACACACAAAATGGCTGCTGCGGCAGGAGCTAATCAGAAACAAGGGTGAGAAGCAAGTGCTCATGGGAAATGTAGTTTTCCCAAGAAGTACCCTAAAACAGTGCCCGAAGCCCAGAGTCCCCCAACACACTAAAAACCATCAACCAGACGAAAGAGCAAGGGTAGACAAGTAAAATGAGCCATCTCTGAAGTCGCTAGATTAAACGGTTGCAGAGATACGTCCTAAACAGTCTAGTTCCATAGATGTGAATGGAGCAATGGTGTCTATGCGGTAAAGTGCGGCTTAAAGGCGCAGTACTCAATTTTAACAAATATCAAAGTAAAACATAAAAATGTGCAAATCAACAGAACATGTGAGGCTACCCAGAAAACACTAATCCAGTAGGAAAAGTACCATAACCCCCCCCCCAATAAAGTGCCAAACCAGCAGTTGAAGGGTTAAGTTACCACATAAGCCTGCTCTAAACACCCAGACATACCCAATGAGTGCAGGAGTGTGTAATAAGAACTCCATAAATACACCGCTGTGCAGAGTGGCACTGTGGGACAAGTGGACCTGCAGCTCACCTTCCCTGCAGATCTTCTGTCTTCAGATTACCATGGGGGCAAGAAGTAACTCAGTGGGTAACTCCTGGTGAAGCACTTGAAATCAAGATTTCCCCCCTCAGGCTTTAAGGTCCACAAAAAGCACCTGAATACTGAGCTAGCCTCATCTAAGGGCATTGTCAGTCATGGTAATCCACCTAATGGTGGTATTCCATATCTAACAGAAATAAAAAAAAAGATTCTAAAACTATAGCAGAACTGTTCTCAGCCTGGTGTTGTCTTCACCGAGGAAAAAATCTTTCTGGAGCTGATTGGCTAGCTGCAGCCAAGGAGGCATGGGAGGCTCCACCCCCTGCATACACTTTTAGAATTTGTTCCTGCCTACTAAGGGGCAGATCGCCCACCCAGAGTTACCAGTAACCTGTATTGGACGACAGAGAAAGTGGGTTTTGTCCTTAGAACTACTTAGTCTTGATGGAAAGAGATGTACACATGAGAGCTTGAAGTTCCCTAATTCTTCTAGCAGATATAACTGCAGTAAGAAAAACTACTTTTAAAAGGTAGATTCTTTACTGACACAAATTGTAAGGTTTCAAGATCCTTGTGGCCTGAAAGCCGCTGTAAGACCAGATTCAGATCCCAAGCTAGAATGATTTCCCGATTGTAGGTTTAATGTTCATATTAGATTTAATGCATCTTTTGATGACAGAATTGTTTGCAAATGGAATCACCAGTACCGCAGATAAGGCCGACAGCTGAACTTTTAAGGATGCTGGTGTTAAACCTTTTGAAAAACCTTCGTGCAAGATGTCTAAAATCTTTCCTACACAGATGTCTTTTCTGGAAAGATCCTTATTTCGGCACCACTTGAAAAAAAACCCGAAACACTGTAATACATTTTTGAGGTTGATGCTTTTCTTCCTTTAAGGGTGGTAGCAGCAACTTGTTTGGAGATTCCCTGATCTAGCGAGCGCCGTACAGATTATATGCCATAAGTTTCAAACTGGGGTTGGGATGAGGAATAGGCCCCTGATTTAGTAAATCCAGACTGTCTGGTAACACCATAGGCGGTTGTACAGACATTCTCTGCAGCTTTGGATACCAGGTCTTCCTGGAGCTATTATTATGATCAGATGTGCTTTGCCCTGTTTGATTTTTCATATTACTTCCAGAAGTAGAGGGAATGGAGGGAATGCATACGCTAGATGAAAGTCACATTTGATCCGCAGAGTATTCTGCCCCCAGGCTTTGCTGTTCTTACATCTGAATTTGAACAAATCACATTTTGACTTGTCTTCTGTCATCACGAGATCTATTGATGGTGCCCCGAACCAGTCTTTTATTGTGCTTAACACTCTCTTTCAGGGACCTTTCCCTCTGACCTAGACTGTTTCTTCTGAGAAAATCCACCTGTATGTTCAATACTCCTGAGACGTGGGTAGCAGACAGGGCTAAAAGATTTCTCTCTGCCCACTGAAATATTTTTAGAGCCAGGTTGTTCAGGGAAAGGCTTCTCGTCCCCCCCCTTTGGTTGAGGAGGTACCTGACTGTGGAGACATTGTCTGATTTTATCAGAACAGATTTTCCTTTTAACTGTGCCTGTAGCTGGTTTAGACTTAACCATATCGATTTTAGCTCCAGAAGGCTGATATGCAACCTTTGATCTTGAGCCTTCCATTGTCCCTGGATGGTCTTCTGATGCCAGATGCCTCCCCATCCAGACTTGCTGGCATCTGTAGTCAATATTTCCCAATGAAGTTCTCTCAGGGTTTTTCCTTTCAATAAGTTCTGTTACTATAGCCACCATGTTAAGTCTTGGTGAATGGAAGTAGAGGAATTCATTAGAAAATCTCCTGGGTCCTTCGTTGATGGCATCTTGCCTAGGGTATGACCTGTACCACTGAGGACAGACTCCCTAGTACCTTTGAGAACTCCAGGGCAATGCGAGTCTTTGAAGAAACTTTGAAATTCTGAGAATGATTCTGTTTCTTCTGTCTTCTGATAGGGTTGCTGTGCCCTTCAGGGCGTCGAACAGAATCCCTAAGACGACTAATCTCTGGGTTGGATGAAACTGGCTCCTGCAACTGGCGTTTATCCAACCCAGGTCCATCAGAAAATCCACACAGCTTCTTGGGGCTAACAGGCATTTATGAAAGGATGCTTCCACTATGAGGATGTCGTTCAGATAGGGAATCACCTTTAACCCCATTTGTTTCATGAATGCAAGGGCTACTAGCAATACCTTCGCGAACACCCTTGGTGCTGACGCCAGCTCGAACGGCAGCACCCGGTATTGGAAATGGGTTCCAAATATGAAGAATCTAAGGAACTTCCTGTGAGATGGTCTGACTAGGATGTGATGATATGTATCCTGAAGGTCTATAGTTGTCAGGAAAGCACTGGGAGGAGCCATCTTAATTGTGGAGACTACTGTTTCCATTTTGAACTTTCTGGTTCTGATTTCAAGTCTAGAATCGTCTCAAATCCCCTGAGGATTCTGGCATTGTGGAAGGAATGCCTCCTAAAGTTGGTAGACCTCTGAGGGGAGTTCTTGTTTCTATGTTCACAAGGCAGAAAAGCAGATTTGCCTGCTGAAGACTTTTTTTTTTTTCCTTTTTTTAATTTCCTCTAACTGATCTCCAAATAATGACCCAAGGAAAGGCAGTGACACCAATCTATTCTTATGCATCGGCACCCCAAGCCTTAATCCATAAAGCTCTCCTCTTGGTAACAGACAGAGCTGAGCCTCTGGCTAACAATTTAATGGAGTCTACGGAAGAGCTGAGAGAAAAAAAAAAAACAAAAAAAAAAAACATAGCTTTTAATAATTTGGACCTGGATACTACCAACTCTATGTTCTCTTCTAATTCTCCAAACCAAAGTCTTACAGGCCATGGCTGTAGAGGTTTTTAGATTCCGGCCTATAGTAACAAATTGTTTGCATAAAATGATGTCCGCTCTTTTACCCATTTAATCTTTTAATGATGTTTCATTCTCTAGTACAGTGGTTCTCAACTCCTGTCCTCAGTGCCCACTAACAGGCCAAGATTTGATTATTTTCTTGTTAGAGTACAGGTGATTTAATAAATGTGAATGAGCCTCTTATCACCACACCTGTCCTCTAGCAGAGAAATCAAAGTCCTGGCCTGTTAGTGGGTCCTGAGGGCAAGAGTTGAGAACCACTGCTCTAGTAGAATAGTGGTCCTGCATGAGACGTGTTACTGCTGGAAATGCAATTCTGGAGCAAACCAAACACTACGCAGGGGACAAACACAGGATTCCCCAAAAGCAAATACCAGCTCATTTTGGATGTGTAATATATTCTATAAAAAAACAAAAACTAGACTGAAGCACTAAAAAAAGCTGTTTTGTCTTAAAGGAGATGTAAAAATAGTTTGTTTTTTTTTACTGTTACAGGGCTTTTTATGCTAAAGTAAAAAAAGGGTAATACCACTGTAAGGAGTCCCCCCCCCAATGACATGATTTCACAGTCCGTATTTATATAAAAAAAAAAAAAAAAAAAAAAAAAAAAAAAATTATTGCTAAATGGGCCAACTGGTGTCTAGAAAACAATTTTTTCACAGAGCACTGAGTCATTGACTGTGGTTCTCCATAATAAGTTGTAGGAGCAGCGCTAATTAGTGACCACAAGACAAATTGCAATTTAAACCCTTAAGCAATAGTGCCAAATAAACAGCATGGATTCATCTGCATACTATGCTTTCCATGCACAGCGATGCAACAATACTAGCCGATTTGTAATTAATGTGTAATTTAATAATGAAGTTTCCCCCTCCCATCACTTTCACCTACATCACACACACTGCCTCTCATGCTGGACTGGATGGGGCGCAAAGAGGAACAGCCAAAAAAAAAAAAAAAAAAAAGGCTGGAAGGGGATACTTTATAATAGGATTTCAGTCTAAGAGTCCTTTTCTCTTAGTCCATACAGGTTACTTTGGGATAGGCGAGCAGCCCCTGTAAGTAGGCATGAACAATTCTGAGAAGTGACTGCTGGGTGGAGCCTACCTCCTCTCCTTAGCTTGCAGCTAGCCAATCCCCAACCAGTAAGATTTGCAGACTAACTATTGACTAGGTAGTAAGAAGGTAAAGGAAGACTCCTGTGAGCATGAAACCAAAAGGACCCCCACACATTCTGCCACAGGAGAGCCAAGCATGGTCCTTTGACAGGGTGGGAGACCAGTAACCTGTATGGACTAAGAGGAAAGGATTTAACAGGTAAGATTAAAATCCTATTTTCTTGATCGTTTAATACAGGTTACTGGTAACTTTGGGATGTCCAGCCATTAAGTTCCCGAGGGTGGGAAGAAAGGCAAGAACCAGGCGCAGGCCCCCAAAGTCACCAGAGCACCAATGAACCTACAGATCATAAACAGCTCAACACTGAACGCAAAGTGTCAATACACAGTGAACAGGGGTAAAACAAACCCCAGGAACTGTTACACAGCACACTGAACTAGAGCCAACAGAGCTCAAAAACGAAAGAGTACTGAGAGACTAAGGAGATCCTACACAGGCAAGACTGCCGCCTCCAGGATCTTCCTCCCAAAACTGGCATCAGCCAATGCCAGCACATCCACACGACAGTGTTTAGAAAAAGTGTGCACAGACGACCAAGTGGCTGCCTTGCACAACTGATCAGCTGAGGCCTGATTTTTGTAGGCCCAAGAAGCCGCAATAGACCTTGCAGAATGAGCCGTGACCCTGAAGGGAACAGGCTTCTTCCTAAGCCTTACGAATCGTGGACTTGATCCAAGAAGCAATGGTTACCTTGGAAGCAGGCTTCCCTGCCCTAGGACCCTCAGGAATGACAAAAAGTGTCAGACTGCCACAAGGATTCTGTGCAATGCACAAAGAACTTGAGACAATGAACAACATCCAACAGATGAAGATCCTTCTCTTAATCAGAAGTAGGGTTAGGGCAGAAGGAAGGAACCGCAATCAGATTAATGTGGAATTCAGACACCACCTTCGAGAGAAACTCTCGAGAAGCGTGCAGCACCGCCTTGTCCTTGTGAAACACCAAAAAAGGGTGGCCTACAAGAAAGGCATGCTCCGCAACACGGCGAACAGAAACAAAATCGCCAGGAGAAAGGTCATCTTCCATGTCAGCATACATAGAGGTATGGTAGCCAATGACTCAAAAGGAAGACTCTGAAGTACTCCTAAAACCAAGTTAAGGTCCCAATATGAAGCAGGGGGACTTAAACACCGGACGGGTATGAGCAACACTCTGGAAGAAAATCTTGACAGACATCAGGAATGAGAGCAAGATGCCTGAAAGAAGACAGAGCTCAGAAGTCTGAACCTTGAGAGAACTCAGACTGAGACCCTTATGCACACCATCCTGGAGGAAGGAAAGAACAGTAGGAAGGTCAAAATCCTGAGACAGGTTTCTTTGCCAGAACACCAAACACGATAGTAGGCCTTAGAGGAAACAGGCTTAGGGCACTAAGCATAGTAGCCACCACACCAGAAGAAAAACCCTTCTTCAAAATTGAGGATTCAACCTCCATGCCGTCAAAGCCAGACTATGAACGTCTTCCTTACAGAGGTAACCTTGCAGAAAAAGATCTGGACGGGAGGGAAGTCGAAGAGGTTCCACCACTGAGAGGTCCAGAAGCTCCGGAAACCAGGCCTGTCGAGGCCAGTATGGAGCAATCAAAATGACTGGACAGCGGTGCAGTCAGTTTAACAGGGGAAATGGGAGGAAATAGGTATACCAGTGGAAATGTCCAATGGATCGGCAAGGCATCCATTGCCCGAACCAGGGGATCCACCCAGCGAGAGCAGAACGTTGGAACCTTCCTGTTGTGCCTGGTTGCCATCAGGTCGATGCATGGAAGACCCCACTGCAGGATGATGAGGTTGAACACCTCTGGATGTAGTTTCCACTCTCCGCTGTCCACCGTGTGACAACTGAGGAAGTCTGCCAGAACATTGTCTAGGCCAGGAATATGAACTGCGGAAATGCCCATGATAAAATAGCCTTTGCCTCTAGCCAAGCTGTGAGGTGTGCCACCTTGCTTGTTGATGTAGGCTACCGCTGTGGTGTTGTCCGACTGTACCCTGACTGGGCAATCCTCCAGTAGCCTTGTCCAGTGTTGTAGGACATAACACATCGCCCGAAGCTCCAAGACATTGATGGGAAGGAGATATTCCTCCTGGGACCACTCAAGTGCCCCAGTACCACTCCCCATCTGGAGATGCTGGCATCCATCGTTACTGTGGTCCAGAAGGGCACCAGGAAGGGTCTGCCTTTCAGGAGATTGTTCAAGGGATAGTAATACTTTGTTTTAACTTTATTTTATTTTGTAGGCATTAAAAAAACATGAAGAACGATATAAGTCTTATCTCTCAAACCTCTATGGTTTAAGAGATATTCACAAGCAAAGTTTCCCCTCCCCGCCCCTTTTACCTAGTGTAAGCAATCTCTTCTCAGATGTGAATCTGGTTGTAAGACCAGACAGATAACAGCAGGGGACAATCTTCTTTATATGATAACAATGAAGGCCCTTACCCCCTTGACAAGCTTTTCAGGTTTTTCCCTCATCTTAATTGAAGATTGTCCCTCTCTGCAGTCTACCTGGGCACCTCCCTTCTGATCTGGCTGAGCAGTGTTACATCAGTAAAAGGGGCGGGAGGGTGACACTGTCATTGAATTACTGAACTACAACTGACAGAATTGAAATAACACTCTCCAAAGTCCAAATACTATGATGATAAATTAGAGCTGCTTTTATTATGAAACATTACTATCCCTTTCAGGCTGAGCCACCACGAGAGGCTATGGTTCACATGAAGGGGGAGAGATAGGGAGCTTTCCAGGAGATTTGGCCAACGCCTGCGTGCCAGGATTGCAAACCTCTGAAGTTCCCTGGTATGAGTCATGGCAAACGGAACCGCTTCTATGGTGGAAATGAACTTCCCCACTAAGGATGACAACTTCTTGGCTGGAACTGGATCCTGAGACAGGATAGTCTGGATCTTCAGTGCTATCTGATGAGCCACTTCGTCCGTGATAAACACCATCCCTCTCTGAGTGTTGAGCAGGATGCCCAGAAAGACCATCCTCTGGGAAGGAACAAGGTCTGACTTGTCCAGATTGATGATCCACCTGTGATGGGAGAGAGCATGAATGCAGTCCTGTACCCGTTGATGAAGGCATTCTGGAGAAGAGGCCTTCAGGAGGTCATCCATATATGGAGTGCCGTTCCAACGTAGGACAGAAATCAAAGCTCCCAGGACTCTGTTGAAAACTTGATGAGTCGTGGTCAGGCCAAAGGGGGGGGGCAGAAAAGTGGAAATGCCCTCGGTCACAGGGAAAGCGGAGATATCGCCAACTCGCTGGATGAATGGTGATGTGCAGACAGGCATCCTGAAGATCCAGAGAGGCCAGAAATTCCCCAGGGAAGATAGCCGCTATCACTGTGCACAGTGACTCCTGGCAGTATTGGGACCGGACCACAAAGGAGTTGAGATCTGTCAGATCCAAAATGGGATGACAACTGCCGTCCTTCTTGGAAACCACAAAGAGGTTGGAGTAGAATCCCAAGCCCCTCTTCTGAAGAGGAACTGGTTCCAGGACTGCCTTGTCCAGAAGGGCTTGAATGGCCTCCTCAAAAAGGCAGAGCTTTTCCGCTCTCAATGGAGAACGAGAACAGAAGTTCCTGGAAGTAGGAATGTAGGTGAAGGGGACCTTGTAGCCACCACCTGCAAAACTCACTACTCTGCCACGGAGGCCTCCCAAACCGAGAGGTAGTAGCACTAGCAGCCTCCTACCTGCGAGTGGGGACCCGGGGTTCGGCGAGTCATGCAGAAAAAGGTTTGGAAACTTTGGTCTTCGCAGAGGACTTCCACCTCCATTGCTGCTTAGGCTTGGATGAGGAGTGCGGAGCCTGAGGGACTGTCTGGTTCGCTTGGCACAGAGTCTGCCTGAAAAGGACGAAAAAGCAGACTCCCTTTGACAGGCGCCTTCTTCCTCAGGATCACCAGCAGATGAGTACTCTTCCATCCAGTGGCCTCGCTGATCAGATCCTTGAGTTCAGGCCCAGACAGGGAGGTGCCCTGAAAAGGCAAAGACAGGAGAGCCCGCTTGGAGGTTGTCAGCAGACCAGATCTTGAGCCAAGGAGCACATCTGGCTACCTCAGACATGGTAGATGCCCTGGCTACCATAAGCACAGCATCAAACAGGGCAGCAGAAACATAATGCTGAGCCTCAGCAATGTTGGCGAGAAGCCGCAACATGTCAGCATTAGGGGCTCCCTGACGGACAGCTGAAGTGAGCTTTGTCCCAACAGCCACGGCTCTATTCACCCATGCTGCAGCAAATGCTGGGTGGAGAGCAGAACCAGACGTTGCAAAAATAGCCTTGAGAGAGGTCTCAAGCTTCTTGTCAGTCCAGTCTTTCAGAGCAAATGCGTCAGCCACAGGCAAGGCCGTGGACTTAAAGCCTGGAAACAGGGGCATCCACCTTGGGGGGGGGGGGATGGACCCACTGAGTGTGGACCATTTCAAAGAATGGGTAAAGCTTAGTGAACTTCCTAGACACAGATTGTTTCTTGTCTGGAAACTTCCAATCCTCGGACACCAAGCGGTCGAGGGTGGGGTTAGGTGGAAAGTAAGTATGGGGCCTAACAGGTTCCTAAAACAAAGAGGGGTCAACAGAAACCTTCTGCACCAAGAGAATGTTCAAGGGGGTCAACACACCCCTGATTAGGCCCTCAGTCGAGGGAATGGCATCAGCCTCAAAAGGTGTCCCCAAAAAACGGAGATGAAGGAACAGCTGAACAGTCATCAGAATCCACCAATAATTCCTCTTCAGAGGAATCAGACACATCAGGTCCCTTTGGAGGTTTAGGCAGGGGCAGGGGTCTGCCACAAGTGGAATACCCCCTGTAAAGTGGATGGAACGAGTTGTAAGGTGGACCCAGGAGGTGCCGGGTAGTAGCCTCAAACTCTTGCATCCATACTGGCTCTGGTGCATGGCTGGAGGTCCTCTCAGGGGATTCAGGGGCAGCAGCGCATGCTGGGCAAGCATGACCTGAGTATTCTCTAGGTAACCCTAAGGGACATGAGGAGCAATGAGCAATGGGGGACACAGACACCCCAGTATCCTTTGTCTTAGGTTTAGCCCCAAGGTCTAACGGAGCAGACACTCTCAGAGTAAAACTGTCAAAGTATCAAAACACCCACAAAATAGTGTGTATGATAAATAAATGCACCCCAGAAATGCTAAATAAGAGTTATCTGGTAGGTGAAGGGTTAAACTGCGAAGGAGAGAAGGAGTGTCCAAGCCCTGCGTAGGATACTAGATCTGCGAATACACAAAATGGCTGCTGCGGGGCGGGGGCCAATCGGAAACGAGCGAGCTCTCATGGGAATTGTAGTTTCGCTAACGGAGTACCCCAACAGTGCCTAAAGTCCCCTAAGGCCCCCAACACACCCAGAACATTGACCAGATGACAGAGCAAGGACAGACCCACAAAATGAGCCATCTCTGACCTAGCTACATGGAGCGGTTGCAGAGATATGTCCCCAAACTCTAAAGTCCCATAGAAGTGAATGCAGCAATGGCATCTATGCGGTAAACGCATGCCTTAAAAAGGTACGGAACAGAAAGTTAACGAGGTGAATACCAAAACATAAAACCACTCAAAAGCCCACTAGAATAAATCAGTAGACCCAATAAACACTGGTCCCAGTAGGGAAAGTGCCCAAAACCCCAAAAAGGTGCTAACCAGCATCAAAAGGATTGTTACCACAAAAACCTGTTCCAAACACCCCACAGACATACAGATAAACCCAATGAGTCCATGAGTATGTAATAGGAACTCCAAATGAGACCCATCCACGTACCAGCACTTAAGGACCACAGACTTTTTTTTTTTTCCCCCAGCACCCGGTTCAGAGCTCCCCGAACGGCATGCAGCCACATGGGGAGCCCTGAATTCCATGACAGTCCTGGCACATCATGGGTCCTTACTGCTCCCCAACCTATGACGTGCCAGGACCGTCAAAGGTCTTTAAGGAGTTAAAAGGTAAAGGTACATTACCTTGAATAGATAAACAATAACCTATCAGCATTCCAGAATGGTTGTTAAAAGAGCACCTGATTTCAGGTACATTAGCCTGTCATTGATTAATATCTGTGTACACCAAGAATCATCATCATTATCCAACATTTTACTATTACACACCCTTGTGACCAAGTAATTCAGCAAACTTACAGAAGATGCCAGGGGTTAACAAAAATGGTCAAAGTCCATATTGTATTCATAAAGGATTGTGACACTGAAAACTTTATGGCTCTTTCCAAAGTACAAAGGCTTTTAAATGATAACTTGTGTTACAACGCTCTGATATCAATGGACACACACTGTTTTACCACAATTAGAAATAACTATATGACAAAAATATATACATACAAAAAAAATTAAAGCATGAAAAGACTGAGCAGTAAGAGACCCTATATGTAGTAGTAGTAGTAGTAGTAGTAGTAGTGGTGGTGGTGGGAGGGTTATGGCTCTGTGTTTCTTTCAGATTAAAACAACACATTTTAAAGACCAAAAGTAAAAAGCAATTAAAAAAAATAAATAATAAGTATATAGGTAGCACACAGCTGTCACATGGGCGACTTTGTACTGTGATTCATTTGTAGCAACTGATAAAGTTTATGTTTTTAGCGCAAGAGTGTAGCAAGGTTTTCATAGCATTCCCTTTTCTCCAAAGAAACAAATGATAAAATAGCAGGGAAAATAAAGTCCAATCTCAATGCAATTCCATTGAAAACAATATTATAAAATGTGCAATAGAGTTATCTCACTGTGAGAGGAAAGCTGCAGCATCCTGCAGCTCTCTGCAACAATTTCAGCACATTGCCTTGTGTAATGCTCCTTAAAAGGGATAGTAATACTTCGTTTTAACTTTATTTTATTTTGTAGGCATTAAAAAAACATGAAGAATGATATAAGTCTTATCTCTCAAACCTTTATGGTTTATGAGATATTCACAAGCAAAGTTTCCCCTCCCCTTTTTCCTAGTGTAAGCCATCTCTTCTCAGATGTGAATCTGGTTGTAAGACCAGACAGATAACAGAAGGGGACAATCTTCTTTGTATGAAAAGAATGAAAGCCCTTCCCCCCTTGACAAGTTTTTCAGCTTTTTCCCTTATCTTAATTGAAGATTGTCCCTCTCTGCAGTCTACCTGGGCACCTCCCTTCTGATCGGGCTGAACAGGGGGGGGGGGGGGGATACTTTGCTTGTGAATATCTCTTAAACCATAAAAGGTTTGAGAGATAAGACTTTTATCGTTCTTCATGTTTTTTTTAATGCCTACAAAATAAAATAAAGATAAACTGAAGTATTACTATCCCTTTAAAGGGGAACTTTCACCCCTTAATAACTAAATCTCCCTTTACTGCTGACCTGGCGACTAGCTGCTTAGTAGCGCTAGTCGCCAGAAAACTTACCCCGTTCTCAAGATTTCGCCGTTTGAAAGGATCAGGAAGCACGGACGTCTCTTCACAGTGACGTCCGTGCGCCTGCGCTGTCAGTCCCTTGTGCACCGTATGCACCGTACGGTGCACAAGGGACTGACAAGGGACTGACAGCGCAGGCGCACGGACGTCACTGTGAAGAGACGTCCGTGCTTCCTGATCCTTTCAAACGGCGAAATCTTGAGAACGGGGTAAGTTTTCTGGCGACTAGCGCTACTAAGCAGCTAGTCGCCAGGTCAGCAGTAAAGGGAGATTTAGTTATTAAGGGGTGAAAGTTCCCCTTTAACACAACTCAAAACTTGTGCTGGGGTTTGTATTTTTTGTCCCGGAATTTTATGTTGCTGTGGAAATGTTGCCCGTTTGAAAGGGGACTCTTAAGAGTCCATGGATCAGACTTATTATGCTAAAGAGGGGTAATTATGAAGCGGACTAGCTGGCATACCTGTCACACATCGAATATATGCCACCATTGTTGGTTTTCATATTTTCCTATATCCTATTATCCACGCTCAGTATTAGCGTCCGTTTTGTTTATACAAGTTGGAAATTCTGCAACTCAGAGGTTTAGGCATTAGAAGCCATAACGACCATTTCAAAACCATCAATGTTCGAACAAAAGCAGTGTAGAATACAGTATACAAATCCAACAGAGTGCTCCCCTTCGACATATTAACCCCTCCCTTTTAAAAGTCGACTACAGTGATTTTCTTTCACCACATTTGACAGATATTGTACTTGACGCTTTAAGCCCCCCTCCCCCCTTTAAAGGGATAGTAACACTTCGTTTTAACTTTATTTTATTTTGTAGGCATTAAAAAAACATGAAGAATGATATAAGTCTTATCTCTCAAACCTTTATGGTTTATGAGATATTCACAAGCAAAGTTCCCCTCCCCGCCCCTTTTTCCTAGTGTAAGCCATCTCTTCTCAGATGTGGATCAGGTTGTATGACAGTACAGATAACAGAAGGGGACAATTTTCTTTGTATGAAAACAATGAAAGCCCTTCCCCCCTTGAAAAGTTTTTCAGCTTTTTCCATTATCTTAATTGAAGATTGTCCCTCTCTGCAGTCTACCTGGGCATCTCCCTTCTTATCTGGTTGAACAGGGGGGGGATACTTTGTTTGTGAATATCTCTTAAACCATAAAGGTTTCAGAGATAAGACTTATATCATTCTTCATGTTTTTTTAATGCCTACAAAATAAAATAAAGTTAAAATGAAGTATTACTATCCCTTTAAAATTCGACTTACAGTGCTCCCATGACTTTCTTTCACCATTTATATCTGGCATTTTTCTTCTCTCTCTTTTTTTTTTTTCTCGTATTTTGCATTGCAAGATTAAACCTATGAGTACCAGATTGCAATGTGTTTGCTACCCCTTTGGCACTCAAAGGGTTAAAAGAATTAGTGCAAACAGTGTTCCAATATTAAATAAGCCTATATCTTGATTTTTTTTTTTTTTTTTTTTTTTTATATAGTCCTGTAAGAAGTTTATTGTAACATTAAATAGCTGTTATGTAGCGATATAGTAAAGCAACTATACATATATAATCAATATCTGCACAGGTGTTTAGAACCTTTAAGTCCTCATATAAAATATGCCGACAATAAATTCTGATCAGCTCTTGCAACAAAGTATTCAGTCAGTGTGCTCAAGAATACTTTGTTGCAAGAGCTGATTGAAACTTAGTGTCAGCTTTTTGGCAGCAAGCCATACATACACACGCTGGCTGTGAGAACTCTGAGGCTTCTACAGCCTAGGGCTCACAAGCAACCATTAGTGTAAGGGTGGCTCATATGGATAATGGAAGTTAGAAGAGCTGATCTAATAAAATAGAGTTTTGCTGACAACGACTTGAAGTTTAAACATATCCTGTCTCACAGGAGATATGAATCTCTTCAACATGACCAATATCACCAATATAATTGTGGCTCGCTCCATCTTGTCCCACTTGCTGACATAATTAGACATTAGCACATCACATATTCCATCCAGAAGACCAAGACTATCTCATGTCTTTCGATTAGATGTCAGACATATAGGAGTCGGTCAGCTCAATACATCATTTTATATGAGGACTTAAAGGGATAGTAATACTTCGTTTTATCTTTATTTTATAGGCATAAAAAAACATGAAGAACAATATAAGTCTTATCTCTCAAACCTTTATGGTTTAAGAGATATTCACAAGCAAAGTATCCACCCCTGTTCAGCCAGATCAGAAGGGAGGTGCCCAGGTAGACTGCAGAGAGGGACAATCTTCAATTAAGATAAGGGAAAAAGCTGAAAAACTTGTCAAGGGGGACAGGGCTTTCATTGTTTTCATACAAAGAAGATTGTCCCCTTCTGTTATCTGTCTGGTCTTACAACCAGACTCACATCTGAGAAGAGATGGCTTACACTAGGAAAAAGGGGCGGGAGGGGGAAACTTTGCTTGTGAATATCTCATAAACCATAAAGGTTTGAGGGATAAGACTTATATCATTCTTCATGTTTTTCAATGCCTACAAAATAAAATAAAGTTAAAACGAAGTATTACTATCCCTTTAAAGGTTCTAACACCGCCTGTGCAGATATTATATATGTTATATATATTTGCTTTATTACTATATCACTACATAACCACTATTTAATGTTACAATAAACTTTTTACAGGACTATAAAAACAAAAACATCAAGATATAGGTTTATTTAATATTGAGGGGCACTGTTTCCACTAATTCTTTGCAATGTGTTGCTACCTCTCTGGTACTCACAGGGTTAATCTTGCAATACAAAATATGAGGGCATGTTGAATAAAATAGGAGAAGAAAAATGCTGGATATAAATAGTGAAAAAGTCATGGGAGCACTGTAAGTAGAATTTTAAAGGGGGGGTTAAAGTGTTGAGTACAATATTTGTCAAAATAATGTGGTGAAAGAAAATCACTAAGTCAACTTTTAAAAAAGAGAGGGGTTAATATGTTGAAGGGGGAAATTCTCTGACGGATTTTGTTATGTGGGGAACACATTAACACTAAACGTGATCTTACCATCGTCATACATACGCCTATTTCCTTGGACTTTGACATTTTGCGCGTTTTTGTAGGCGGTAGTCGAATAAAAGCAGCCTACGCCAGTTTTGTTTTACTGTGGTTCTGGAATAGAATACCAACACAACACGATTTAAAAATTCACACTACTTGTTTTTCTTGTAACGCCAGTTTTAGCACAGGTAATAGAATCAAGCCCATAGTGCCTTGACAAAGTCAGGCACTTCAAAGTGGGTAGTGTTTTGCAAGTTTATGGCACATATCCTTTTAATGATGCAACACTGCTCACCTCAGAACAGAAAGGTGGTGCCCAAGTTGATTGTAGAGAGGGACATCCTTCGATTAACAAGGGAAAAAACCTGTCAATGGAGGCAGGGTTTTCATTGTTCTCACAGTAAGAAGATTGTCCCTTGCTGTGAGCTGTCTGGTCTGTTGACCAGATTCCACATCTGAGGGAAGGTGGCTTACACTAGGTAAAAGGGGCGGGAGGGGGGAACTTTATCATTCAATTACTCTTGAACTACAACTCAACAATTAAATAACACTCTCTATGGCTCAAATACTATGAAGATTTATTGGAGCTGCTGTTTTTTGTGAAACATTAACCCTTTAAACTGCCAAATTTCAGTCTGTCATATGGTTCAAGCAGCTTACACTGCTTAGCTACCTGGACACAGACACCTTGCTTCAGCAAGATGAAAGTGGCAGGTGCTGTAAGTACCCAGTGAGATTACAAACCTCACTGTTATGTTTAACGTAGTAGTCACCTAGATGCCAGGAATGACTTCTGGGGAACCCAAACAAGGCAATATTATACAGCATGAAGAGGACTGAATACTATGTATGTACTACACTAGAAGAGAGACCTCCCCCCCAAAGCTTTGTCCACACAGTTTTCATCAGCAGAGGTACTATTATATAGTGGGCCACTTCCTCTAGACTGTAAGCTCTCACGAGCAGGGCCCTCTGATCCTTCTGTTCTTCACATAGTAAATCCTAATTAAAATCCCTGTACGTCTATTCCCTATTGTACAGCGCTGCAGATTAAGTTATCGCTATATTAATAATAATAATAATACCTCTGCTTTCACTGTGCCAAACAAGAGCTGCCTGGAAACAAATTCCGGCAGCTCACTGGCAGGGACATAACAGGGCTAACTAAAGTAAACCAGCTGCACCACAGGGGACAAAAGCATTCCTACGATTTGCCATTAGTTTTGCTTTCTTTTTACTCAAATTCTTCCTCTTTAGTTAACCCCTTGAAGACCAGAAGTGTGCAACATATTCAGAAGCAATGTCCTGCACATGTTTTAGTCCTTGTGTAACCCACGGTGAACAAATTTGGTTTCTATTATTTATTTATTTTTTTTTTTTTAAATAAAGCCTTGACTGGCATTCCCTGTCCTAAGAAGCCACAGGTGGTCTTATGCAGACATGTGAATTCTGGTGCAAACCATGTACGCCGTAGGGCAGAGATAAGGCTCCCCAAGTGGTTTAAATGTGGCTTTTAGCCCCCACCCCTTGAATGCAGAAGTCAAATACTCTTGTGTTTGCAATGTGCTGGAGACCTCTCAAATGATTTATTTTTCAATGGGTTTACACTATTTCTCTCATTCAGTGCAGGTGGTTCCTTCCAGAATTAGTCACATATTTTGTGTTTAAAGATCCTATATGTATTTTATAATAAAACTGCATCTGTTAAGCTTCTTACCTCTCTAGAAAGAAACCGTTCCCTCAAAGAGACCAGTTATTTCCCATTTGCTATATTACTGTACCACCTGTGCAAACCAGGAATATTCTTAACCAAACGCATGCCAGAGCTCACCAGTGCATTCTACTGCCATGGACATGTTAGGATTTAGTTTGAGACCCAGATGGAAAAAAACTAAACAAAAAGCAGTTGTAGTTTGCATGGTTTAGGGGTGGGCAACCTTTGGCTCTTCAGCTGTGAGTAACAACACCCCAGCCAGTCATCAGATAGCTGTCAGATAATGGAGCTGTACCAGAGGCTGCTTATCTGGATTACATGGGAGGTAAACACTAACAGGAAACACATAGGGAAAAGGGCTGAAACACTCTGGAAAAACACTAATAAGTAATATTAAGTGTCAGAGGGGTGTGCAACAAATTAACCCTTTAAGAACCAGAGGATTGTGCAACATTACACATCTTTCAGGCCCTCAATGAGTTAAAGAGTGATGTCTTGTGCACAAACCAGGCATTTGAAGATTTAAAAATTGATTTACTTTCATAAGACAGCAAGCTGTCTGAGCTTTTCAAAGATTCCCCCGTTTACTGTATTTAATAAAAGAGGAGTATGTCCTTGAACACGCCACCCACCATCCCTGTATTTCTGCTGTAAGGAGTTAATAAAACTGTGCACGCAACTGGACTAAAGGAGCCTTGACAAGCTTGGGCTGGGCCCCCCGCAGGGAGGAGCTCTGTACTGCCCACACACAGAATATGGTCATTATCTCAGTTTCTCCCAGGACTGGGCACAATACCCGTCAGTCACAGGAAAGCAAGTGAACTCCCTGTAATACAACACAACTGAGGTTCCCAACCATTTCTTTAACTCCTTTCATACCGCAACCCTAGGTGATTCCATATTCTGTAACAGATG
Organism: Rhinophrynus dorsalis; assembly: GCA_037306005.1. NCBI lineage: Eukaryota > Metazoa > Chordata > Amphibia > Anura > Rhinophrynidae > Rhinophrynus > Rhinophrynus dorsalis. Next base: position 236,528,282 of record CM074722.1, on the reverse strand, counting down.
GCTTGCAGATGTAGAATGAACTAGTCTGCACACAGGACAATGACACGAACACAGACTGCGCAGCAGACTGACAAAAACAGTGAGGTTTAATTGCGAAAAAAACTGGAGCAGTTCTGGGGCAAACCAGCTGTACCTTAAGGGACAATTTCCCATTGACTTATGCTTTTGCTTGATTTAACGCAATGATTTGGATACCAACCTGGAACGCAAAGGGATAAATGGGGCCTTTTAACCCTTGGAGTACTAAAGAAATATACAACTTGTTCTACAATGCAATGAAGACCTCTTTTGCAATCAAGGAGTGAAAAGCCGCATTTACAACTTTTGGGATTTGAATCCCTTATTTTTCTTGTACCGAGCAGCTGGATTACTCCAGATGGTACATAAACCCAAGTCAGTTCCAGTTATACAGGTGGAAGATAACACACAAAGAATTACATTAAAAAAAGTACTAATACTACAACCGATTAAGCTTGTACCAGTCAGGGAAAGAGGAGACTGTGTAAACAATGTTTTCTCTGAAACATTAAGTCCTTGAGGATAAGGTTGTTTAACCCTTTGAATACCAATGGATACACAATTCATTGCAAAGCACTGCATATTCCTCCAGCACTCAATGGGTTAACTGTTTGGATGCTAAAGACATCTCCATATTATTGCTAAGCAATGAACTTGACACAGCACTAGAATCCAAGGGGGTTAACCCTTTGAGTGCCAGAGGGGTATGCAACACGTTGCTCTGTAATGCGTTGCGTACCCCTCTGGCACTCAAAGGGTTAATGTGATTTTTAAGGATAGGATTTATACAGAAAATTAATAAAAATAAAACAAGGGTTTAAAAAAAAAACAAAAAAAACTAGTCACCAATACTTTTATTTGAAAAACGCTTTGAGTTCCAGAGGGGATATGGAACGCACTGCAAAGCAATGCATTCTGCAACCCTCTGGCACTGACAGGAATAGGAAATTACTTTACAATACGACCTAAATTATCACAAGCTGGGAGAAGGGGTTAAACTGATAGAATAGTCTCACTATAAATTAAGATAAGATCATCCTATATAATAATTCGCTTAGGAGCATCCCGCTCTGTATCAGCAGTGGCACGAGCATGACTGCCCCACGACTGGCTGACAGTGGCACTGTGACCCATGTAACGGGCTTTTCAACTAGTTCCTCATACTTTGGAACAACTCTCTGTGCCATTTTGAATGTTCCAATTGTGCAATTATTTATTAAAAAGTCCCCCACCCTGCCTCTTTTACATACAACACTATTCTTTCCTCAGAGAATAAAGCCGATCCGGAGAGATAGCAATGAGGGACAATCTTGTGTCAGCATATGGAAAAACCTGCCCCCTTTGTCAAGTGGAGAGAGAGAGAGACACACACAGACAGAGAAAAAGAGAGAGAGAGAGAGACAGACAGAGAAAAAGAGAGAGAGAGAGAGAGACAGACAGAGAAAAAGAGAGAGAGAGAGAGACAGACAGAGAAAAAGAGAGAGAGTGACAGACAGACAGAGAAAAAGAGAGAGAGTGACAGACAGACAGAGAAAAAGAGAGAGAGTGACAGACAGACAGAGAAAAAGAGAGAGAGTGACAGAGAAAAAGAGAGAGAGTGACAGAGAAAAAGAGAGAGAGTGACAGAAAAAGAGAGAGAGTGACAGAAAAAGAGAGAGAGTGACAGAGAAAAAGAGAGAGAGTGACAGAGAAAAAGAGAGAGAGTGACAGAGAAAAAGAGAGAGAGTGACAGAGAAAAAGAGAGAGAGTGACAGAGAAAAAGAGAGAGAGTGACAGAGAAAAAGAGAGACAGAGTGTGAGAGAGTGACAGAGAAAAAGAGAGAGAGTGACAGAGAAAAAGAGAGACAGAGTGTGAGAGAGAGACAGAGTGTGAGAGAGAGACAGAGTGTGAGAGAGAGACAGAGTGTGAGAGAGAGACAGAGTGTGAGAGAGAGACAGAGTGTGAGAGAGAGACAGAGTGTGACAGAGTGAGAGAGAGACAGAGTGTGACAGAGTGAGAGAGAGACAGAGTGTGACAGAGTGAGAGAGAGACAGAGTGTGACAGAGTGAGAGAGAGACAGAGTGTGACAGAGTGTGAGAGAGAGACAGAGTGTGAGAGAGAGACAGAGTGTGAGAGAGAGACAGAGTGTGAGAGAGAGACAGAGTGTGAGAGAGAGACAGAGTGTGAGAGAGAGACAGAGTGTGAGAGAGAGACAGAGTGTGAGAGAGAGACAGAGTGTGAGAGAGAGACAGAGTGTGAGAGAGAGACAGAGTGTGAGAGAGAGACAGAGTGTGAGAGAGAGACAGAGTGTGAGAGAGAGACAGAGTGTGAGAGAGAGACAGAGTGTGAGAGAGAGACAGAGTGTGACAGAGAGACAGAGTGTGACAGAGAGACAGAGTGTGACAGAGTGAGAGAGAGACAGAGTGTGACAGAGTGAGAGAGAGACAGAGTGTGACAGAGTGAGAGAGAGACAGAGTGTGACAGAGTGAGAGAGAGACAGAGTGTGACAGAGTGAGAGAGAGACAGAGTGTGACAGAGTGAGAGAGAGACAGAGTGTGACAGAGTGAGAGAGAGACAGAGTGTGACAGAGTGAGAGAGAGACAGAGTGTGACAGAGTGAGAGAGTGAGAGAGTGAGACAGAGTGAGAGAGTGAGACAGAGTGAGAGAGTGAGACAGAGTGAGAGAGTGAGACAGAGTGAGAGAGTGAGACAGAGTGAGAGAGAGAGACAGAGTGAGAGAGAGAGACAGAGTGAGAGAGAGAGACAGAGTGAGAGAGAGAGACAGAGTGTGAGAGAGAGACAGAGTGTGAGAGAGAGACAGAGTGTGAGAGAGAGACAGAGTGTGAGAGAGAGACAGAGTGTGAGAGAGAGACAGAGTGTGAGAGAGAGACAGAGTGTGAGAGAGAGACAGAGTGTGAGAGAGAGACAGAGTGTGAGAGAGAGACAGAGTGTGAGAGAGACAGAGTGTGAGAGAGACAGAGTGTGAGAGAGACAGAGTGAGAGAGAGACAGAGTGAGAGAGAGACAGAGTGAGAGAGAGACAGAGTGAGAGAGAGACACAGAGTGAGAGAGAGAGACAGAGTGAGAGAGAGAGACAGAGTGAGAGAGAGACAGAGTGAGAGAGAGACAGAGTGAGAGAGAGAGACAGTGTGAGAGAGAGACAGAGTGTGAGAGAGAGACAGAGTGTGAGAGAGAGACAGAGTGTGAGAGAGAGACAGAGTGTGACAGAGTGAGAGAGAGACAGAGTGTGACAGAGTGAGAGAGAGACAGAGTGTGACAGAGTGAGAGAGAGACAGAGTGTGACAGAGTGAGACAGAGTGTGACAGAGTGAGACAGAGTGAGACAGAGTGTGACAGAGTGAGACAGAGTGAGACAGAGTGAGAGAGTGAGACAGAGTGAGAGAGTGAGACAGAGTGAGAGAGTGAGACAGAGTGAGAGAGTGAGACAGAGTGAGAGAGTGAGACAGAGTGAGAGAGTGAGACAGAGTGAGAGAGTGAGACAGAGTGAGAGAGAGAGACAGAGTGAGAGAGAGAGACAGAGTGAGAGAGAGAGACAGAGTGAGAGAGAGAGACAGAGTGAGAGAGAGAGACAGAGTGAGAGAGAGAGACAGAGTGAGAGAGAGACAGAGTGAGAGAGAGACAGAGTGAGAGAGAGAGACAGAGTGAGAGAGAGACAGAGTGAGAGAGAGACAGAGTGAGAGAGAGACAGAGTGAGAGAGAGACAGAGTGTGAGAGAGACAGAGTGTGAGAGAGACAGAGTGTGAGAGAGACAGAGTGTGAGAGAGACAGAGTGTGAGAGAGACAGAGTGAGAGAGAGACAGAGTGAGAGAGAGACAGTGAGAGAGAGACAGAGTGAGAGAGAGACAGAGTGAGAGAGAGAGACAGAGTGAGAGAGACAGAGTGAGAGAGAGAGACAGAGTGAGAGAGAGAGACAGAGTGAGAGAGAGAGACAGAGTGAGAGAGAGAGACAGAGTGAGAGAGAGAGACAGAGTGAGAGAGAGAGACAGAGTGAGAGAGAGAGACAGAGTGAGAGAGAGACAGAGTGAGAGAGAGACAGAGTGAGAGAGAGACAGAGTGAGAGAGAGACAGAGTGAGAGAGAGACAGAGTGAGAGAGAGACAGAGTGAGAGAGACACACACAGAGTGAGAGAGACACACACAGAGTGAGAGAGACACACACAGAGTGAGAGAGACACACACACACACACACACACACACACAGAGTGAGAGAGACACACACACACACACACACACAGAGTGAGAGAGACACACACACACACACACACACACAGAGTGAGAGAGACACACACACACACAGAGTGAGAGAGACACACACACACACAGAGTGAGAGAGACACACACACACACAGAGTGAGAGAGACACACACACACACACACAGAGTGAGAGAGACACACACACACACACACAGAGTGAGAGAGACACACACACACACACACAGAGTGAGAGAGACACACACACACACACAGAGTGAGAGAGACACACACACACACACACACAGAGTGAGAGAGACACACACACACACACACACACACAGAGTGAGAGAGACACACACACACACAGAGTGAGAGAGACACACACACACAGTGAGAGAGACACACACACACAGTGAGAGAGACACACACACACACACAGAGTGAGAGAGACACACACACACAGAGTGAGAGAGACACACACACACACACACACAGAGTGAGAGACACACACACACAGAGTGAGAGAGAGACACACACACACACACAGAGTGAGAGAGAGACACACACACACACACAGAGTGAGAGACACACACACACACAGAGTGAGAGAGACACACACACAGAGTGAGAGAGACACACACACAGAGTGAGAGAGACACACACACAGAGTGAGAGAGACACACACACAGAGTGAGAGAGACACACACACAGAGTGAGAGAGACACACACACAGAGTGAGAGAGACACACACACAGAGTGAGAGAGACACACACACAGAGTGAGAGAGACACACACACAGAGTGAGAGAGACACACACACAGAGTGAGAGAGACACACACACAGAGTGAGAGAGACACACACACAGAGTGAGAGAGACACACACACAGAGTGAGAGAGACACACACACAGAGTGAGAGAGACACACACACAGAGTGAGAGAGACACACACACAGAGTGAGAGAGACACACACACAGAGTGAGAGAGACACACACACAGAGTGAGAGAGACACACACACAGAGTGAGAGAGACACACACACAGAGTGAGAGAGACACACACACAGAGTGAGAGAGACACACACACAGAGTGAGAGAGACACACACACAGAGTGAGAGAGACACACACACACACAGAGTGAGAGACACACACACACAGAGTGAGAGAGACACACACACAGAGTGAGAGAGACACACACACAGAGTGAGAGAGACACACACACACAGAGTGAGAGAGACACACACACAGAGTGAGAGAGACACACACACACACAGAGTGAGAGACACACACACACACACAGAGTGAGAGACACACACACACAGAGTGAGAGACACACACACACAGAGTGAGAGACACACACACACACAGAGTGAGAGACACACACACACAGAGTGAGAGACACACACACACAGAGTGAGAGACACACACACACAGAGTGAGAGACACACACACACACAGAGTGAGAGACACACACACACAGAGTGAGAGACACACACACACACAGAGTGAGAGACACACACACACACACACACAGAGTGAGAGACACACACACACACACAGAGTGAGAGACACACACACACAGAGTGAGAGACACACACACACAGAGTGAGAGACACACACACACACACAGAGTGAGAGACACACACACACAGAGTGAGAGACACACACACACAGAGTGAGAGACACACACACAGAGTGAGAGACACACACACACAGAGTGAGAGACACACACACACACACAGAGTGAGAGACACACACACACACAGAGTGAGAGACACACACACAGAGTGAGAGACACACACACACAGAGTGAGAGACACACACACACAGAGTGAGAGACACACACACACAGAGTGAGAGAGACACACACAGAGTGAGAGAGACACACACAGAGTGAGAGAGACACACACAGAGTGAGAGAGACACACACAGAGTGAGAGAGACACACAGAGTGAGAGAGACACACACAGAGTGAGAGAGACACACAGAGTGAGAGAGACACACACAGAGTGAGAGAGACACACACAGAGTGAGAGAGACACACACACACACAGAGTGAGAGAGACACACACACACACAGAGTGAGAGAGACACACACACACACACAGAGTGAGAGAGACACACACACACACACACAGAGTGAGAGAGACACACACACACACACACAGAGTGAGAGAGACACACACACACACACACACACAGAGTGAGAGAGACACACACACACACACACACACACACACACACACACACACAGAGTGAGAGAGACACACACAGAGTGAGAGAGACACACACAGAGTGAGAGAGACACACACAGAGTGAGAGAGACACACACAGAGTGAGAGAGACACACACAGAGTGAGAGAGACACACACAGAGTGAGAGAGACACACACAGAGTGAGAGAGACACACACAGAGTGAGAGAGTGTGTGCGCATTGTCTGTCGTCGTAACCTGTCCAGTCAAGCGACCAGATTTCAGATCTGAGAGAAGAATAGTGATGTCTGTATGAGGGGGAAGCTTTATAATAATGCTCTATACAGTCGCCAATATTCTACATCAGTGTAATTATAAAGAATGATAGAATTTTAATGAACCATTACCATATCTTTAATCGCATAGGGTGGTGTGCACAAAATAATTTAAATGAGAAGTGCAATAAATTAAGCTTTAGTGATTCTGCCCTTATATATGCACCAAAAAATTCACTATGAAAAATTAACAAGGAAAGATTATGACGAGGCAATTAAACATGAGCTAGGGCAAAATCAGGACCCTCTAGCTGCCAGACTACAGCTCCTATTAAACTCCTATTGAGCCATAAAGGGATGATTGGAGTTGTAGTCCAGCAGCAGCTAGAAAGCAGCTCCTGCTAAGATTAGTATTTATTCCACTTCCTGCATAAGACGTATTCACTGAATCTGTAACTAAAACCACTCCCACCAATTTCTTTTAAGTGTACAGCTGAAGAAAAAAAAATAAAATTAATGGAAACCACATGCACAATTTGCCATTATGTGCCAATTTTATTACAATTTCACTGAAGATTTTGTAATTGAGCCCATTCCATGCATGTCACTGCTAACCATTTGAGTGCCAGAGGGGTATAGAATGCATTGCACAGAAATGTATTGCATACCCCACTGCCACCCAAAAGGTTTAGAGGCATTATGCACTAAATAAAACTGTAGTAATTCTGGGGCAGATTAACTGCTCCATGGGGTTAGCTAAAAATAGACAGCATTGCCACTGAAATAAATTGGACTCTTAACTCCTTGAATGCTAGAGATCACCAATGCATGCAAAGCATTTTCTAGCAATCAAGGGGTTGAGCGCCCCATTCAACTCAATGAACAAAAACATTTGTCCCCATCCCCCATCATGAAATCAGGTTGCCCAATAATTACTACACTTTTATTTTATGCATCAGGGCCATATTCATCATGTGGTGCACATCAATTGCTCCCTGCTATGTGCCCTACTTGAATAATCTATTCATCTATACAATACTTACAACATAACTGTGTGCCATACACACAGCACCACACAGGGCAAATAGATATTCACAAAGTGACGGGCAACCTCCTTTTTGAAGTTATATATTATGCATTAGCAGAAAATGTAATTATTTTTTTTCTTTTAAAACACACTTTTCCAGAGTTTTGTCTGCAATGGTGAAAGGAGAGATAGCATTATAATGTTGCACTATCCCTGCAGCAGAGTACTCTATATAATTAAGTAGAGGAAGGCTTTTCTGCTGCAGGGATAGTTTTACTTTGTATCATTATTCCTGCTTCCACATTTCATTGCATTTTCTACAAGTGCATAACAAGTAAAGGCAAAAAGCATGTTTGACTAACATTCAACTGAGCTTTTAACCCACTGAATGCTACAGGTCTCCAACGCATTGCGAACTGATGCGTTAGAGGCCTACACAGTCTTCGTAGGTTTAAAACACTCATTTAATTCATTGGTAATGATGGTGCACTGGAGTTGACCCAGAACTGCTCCACTTGTTTTTTTGCGCATATAACACAAAGTCTCAAGATCATATTACAAAGATGCTGTCTGTTCTATAGACCAACATACAGAACAGTAAGAAAAAGTGTCATTTTCAAAAAAGCAATTTCAAACAGGACTAATGGGTTCCCGATTTTTATTGTATACAAATGTTTATTTAGAAACAGACAATCAGATCAATTAACACATTATATGGCATACAAAGTGAAATCAAAAGTCTGATCACAATTTAACCCTCTGAGTGCAAAAGGTGTCTACTGCATTGTGTAACCAACGATACAGTTAATAAAAACAAGTTACTATAACCTACTAGACTGCAATGCTGCACTTCAGTGTTTAACATTGTTTCAATACTATGTGATCAGTTACTCTTTTGGCAAGGCCAAACTCGAATCATATATATATATATATATATATATATATATATATATATATATATATATATATATATACACACACACATAATAACCCTATCATTCCCCTGTAATGTAAATCAATATCTCAATTAATAAACGGGAGTCTTCACATCATACACAAAATTATCTTTATTCGTCTTTCCTCTTACTTTGAAAGTGTCCCACACAAGCTGCCCCCTCCGAACATAAATGTCAGTCTCGGCGCTGTTGGCTGCAACCTGATCTCCCTATAACTACTCATGCCTCTACACCCCCACCTACTTCTCCCAATCACCCTATTCCTTAATTCACCGCCCACAAGCATACACACCCACCCACAGCCAAACTTTTCACTATCTTGCCCCACACTACCCCTCCCCCAGCTTTCTGAATGCCCATGCCCCTTTAGAAACAGGGCATCTGACAGACCTTAAATGGCACAAAAGCTAAGGCTGGACATAATGTTGCCCTCCAGCTGTTAACTGCCTCATGTCCCTATAGGAACTCTGGGCAGTGATCTGACACTGTACTAAGGATAAGGATGAACATCTCTCAACAGCTGTTGTTGGGCTACAACTTTTATCACTCTGTCACCGAGCACCGCCCGTGTGAAATATAATTACATACATACATATATGTATGTAGGTAGGTATGTTTGAAACGAGGAAGGACGCAATATGTATCCCCTTGTAGCAAGCTGATAAACCACCCCTTTCCCATTTACATACAATCATCCTCCTGATCAGCCCAACAGCCTGTGGAGTCGCCAGGTACCAGTAGGTGCGGAAGGCTGCGCAACATTGGAAAGCAAGCGGCGGGAAAGCCGCCTGTTCGCGGGAAGCCACATCAAACAACCATCCCGGCAACCAAAGCGGGGAACGACACCTCCAAACAACAATACGTCAGCCCACAATACACCGCGGCACGACTGATCAGCATTACCTCATCCCATCAGCCTCCGCGAGAGTCAGAATCTTCTAGGGCGGTCGCTATAGCAACCGAGGCTCATTTGCAATGGACGCCCCACCCAACCTGCACTTCAGCCAATGGTAAGCCAAGAGGGTGACATAATGTCTATTTTTAGTCGGTGAGCGATCGCAGATAAGTGTTAGCTCCACGCTGTCCTAGCTCAGTGTAGAAGTGAGTAGAGCTCACAGTAACAGCTTTAGTGTCATTGAGAAGACATCTCCCAGTGTTTGTGAGTGTGGCACAGACTTGGGGCATACACACACCTAACGGCGAGCCTCCGCACCACTTATCTGGGCATTCGGGAAACTTTATCAGGACTTACCCGCAACTTTGTGGGGTCTTAACGGTGTCGGAAATCAGAAGCATCTCCGAAAGGAGAGTTCGTTTTGAAAACGACGCAGAAAGTAAGTTTGCTAGTGCACTTCATAGAAAGTTGTGCTACTTAACCCCTTAAGAACCCAAAAGGCTCGCAACACATTGCGGAGCAGTATGGTGCGCAGTCTTCTGGTCCTTAAATGGTTACTATTACTAAGTTTCTAAAGTACTGAGTTACCGGGGCTGTAGTTGGGACATAAATGCAGAGGTACTTAAGTTCGGATAATTAACACCTTAAAGACTAGTGGATATGCAGCGCATTGTTTTGCAAAGTGTTGCACATCATCTGGTCCATGTGGGGTTCGATCTTGTGGTATTATGTATAAAAGTAAATGTGGGGCTAACAAATATGACTGGAGCGAATAGTAAAAAATCTCGTTTGATAAAACGAAAACTAGTATTTAACCATTTGAGTGCCAGAGTGGTACGCAAGGTATTGCTTTGTAATGCATTGTTTCCCTCTGGCACTCAAAGGGTTAATTGAAATGGTATTTTCATTGGCTCCCTGTACTGCAATTTGTTTGCTCCATTTTTATATATTTACCCCATATTATAAAGATTAAAATGAAGCCAACCAATAGTACCACCTGTAAGAATTAACCTTTCCCATTGGTATCAGTTGTGCTGTTAACTCTTTGAGTGCCAGAGAGGTATCAAGGTGTTGGGTAATCCTCTCTGGCTCTCAAAGGGTTAAACCATTGGATGGTAGATACCTTGAATACCTCATTTTGAGTCTGTAAGGAGTACATGGGATTTTAGTGATTCAGAGCATAAAATGACAACTTATTTGTCTTCTCCATAGGAGCCCTTACTGACACCATTCATCGCAAGACAAGACATTTCTCACAGTTGAGACTGTTTTCGTTCTATGACTGCAAGGATGGAAACTACTTTCTATGACGATGCACTGAGTGCTGCTTTTACACAACCTGACACTGCTGTCTATGGATACAACCCAAAAGTGTTGAAGCAGAGCATGACCCTGAACCTCTCTGATCCCTCCAGTACCATCAAACCTCACTTGAGGAACAAAGCTGCTGAGCTACTCACTTCCCCAGATGTTGGACTTCTCAAACTTGCCTCCCCTGAGCTGGAGAGGCTAATCATCCAGTCCAGTAATGGGATGATCACCACAACACCAACCCCAACACAATTCCTCTGCCCAAGAAATGTTACAGATGAGCAAGAGGGCTTTGCAGAGGGATTTGTAAGGGCACTTGCAGAACTGCACAATCAAAACAACCTACCAAGTGTTTCTGCTGCAACCCAACCTGCCAGCACTGGACTGGCACCTGCTTCCTCAATAGCTGGCAACACTGGTTACAACAACACATTACACAGTGAGCCACCTGTGTATGCCAATCTAAACAACTTTAACCCAAGTACCATAACCACAACTTCTGCATATAATGGGAATGGCATAGGGTTTGCTGCTCAACATCATAGTAACCCACCAATACCAGTGCAGCACCCCAGGCTCCAGGCTTTGAAAGAAGAGCCACAGACTGTGCCTGAAATGCCTGGGGAGACTCCTCCACTGTCCCCTATTGACATGGAATCCCAGGAGAGGATAAAGGCAGAGAGGAAGCGCATGAGGAACAGGATTGCAGCATCAAAGTGCAGGAAAAGGAAGCTGGAGAGGATTGCCAGGTTAGAAGACAAAGTCAAAAACTTAAAATCACAGAACTCTGAACTGGCATCCACTGCCAACATGCTCAGAGAGCAGGTTGCTCAACTCAAACAGAAAGTCATGAATCATGTCAACAGTGGGTGCCAGCTTATGTTAACACAACAGTTGCAAACATTCTGAAAAGACTTGGCAGAGAGAAATGAGGATGAATTTTGGGGAAACCCTAGATTTCAGGTTGAAACTTCTGGTTTGCAAATGAAGGGCACTGAGACCTGAACAAAGCATGCGCAGGGAGGCTGGGAAGCCTTCAGTTGGAGCCAGTGGCAAAGCAACAAGTGGTATCACTTGTCAAGTGCTGTTCCTGCTCTAATGAGACATCAGATCTGTGTTTAACATTGACCAAGACCTGCATGGACCTAACCTTCGATGATCATTCAGTATTAAGAAAAGGTTCAACTGCTAGAGACACTTAGGTTGCTTCTGTAGTTCTCTTTTAAAGGGAGGGTGTGGGAGGGAGGCATTTGGGATGGAAAAGCAAGGTTAATGACAACTCTGCCTGCCTTCTACATTACTGTGTATGTGTACAGTTCTGTTTTTTATTTTATAAAAACTGAATTATTTCAGTAAAACAGCTTCAAGCAATTGTAAGTTATTTTTATGTTTATTTGGGTTTATGAACCCAGTATTGTTTGTAAATAAGAGATTTGAGCACTCTGAGTTTACCATTTGTAATAAAGTATATAATTTTTCTATGTTTTGTTTCTGAGGACAATTCCAGAATTCAATTCTATTTAAGTAAGAGAATAAAAGATTTGAACATTTTAGACATGTTTTTTTATTTATATTTTACATTGCAATAAACATGCATGTTAAATTTATTTCATGTGTATGGGTCTTAATGTAATATTTACATACAGACTTTGCAATGCTATTTTACATACCAGCCAAAAGTTGTATGTATTACACACCAGGGATACCATGACACATTTTAAAAGTAAGGTAACTAAATCTGTATTTTATATACCTCTTTGAGTAAATATTGGCTAATGGTGATATTTAGTTTGCATTATCTGGAGCTGATACTTTTAATCTGAAACATGGTATAAATTGAAGCTAGTGCATATTGTGTCTATTTAGCAAAACTTGTTTAACCCTTTGAGTGCCAGAGGGGTATGCAACTTAACCCTCTGGCACTCAAAAGGTTAACTGGGCTATTTAAATTAATATTGTATGCTAAATTAAAAATCCAGTTACTTGCCTATAAACTGGATTAAACCCCTTAACGATAAGAGAGGGGTGTGTAACACTACAAAGCAATGTGTTGCAACCCTTCTGGTGCTTAAGGAGTTAAAAAGGATCATTCACCAAGGCCTGTGTTTCTACAGTTGTAGATCTATAAATGCCAGGTCATTGAGGCTGATGTATGAAGGGCAACTTGGGCAAACTGTATTACGGGGACAAATATGAAATGACAAATTGTTTTTTTTTTTTTTGTTTTTTTTTTACAATTGTGTGCTTAACACCATGAATGCTAAAGAGGTTAAACCCACTGTGAAGCAATGTGCTAGAGACCTCACTAGATTTCAAGGGGTTAAAAGTCCCATTCACATCATTGGGAATCTTTACTTGCGCTGTATGGTGCCCTTTTGTTTGCACATTACTGCAGTTCATTTTGGTACATCGAGCACACGGTCTGTGGTTCTAGTCTGTTGGGAAATACAAGGGCACTGTTGCTGAGGACACTGACCATACCAGTCCAACAGTGTAGAGCAACTGCATGCAACAGTAGCGCTCATATTTTGTAGGATTAAAACTCTCTGGTCTTTCTCATGCACCTCTTGATGATGGTAGTTGTAGTCCTACAATAAAGTCAAGTCCATTGTTTCTTACTTGGTGTAGAGATTGGTGCATCTTTCTTGCATCTGAATACGGTGGTCTGTATTCTACCAGACATGGACAAACAAAATAAGTAACTGCTTCATAAGGAACAAATACAAGTCCAATCGTTTGAAGTGTGGCTTTTAACACTTTAAATATTAAAGAGAAGCCATAATTGCATAGCAACTCAATGATGGTTATGCACAAAGGTGTAATAGGTGATTGAAGTGAAGATGCCTCCTCAAGTAATAACACTTCTCCAGCTCCTATGTTATTCCAAAGGGCCTGTGCATTAAGATCTCCAAATCTGGAGAAACTTTAATGCATTGGCTATATAGAATAATATAGGAACTGGAGAAGTCAATTGCACTTTATTGCCTGAAAGGTAAAGAAGTGGAGATGACATCTCCAGTGATATCACTTCTGCAATTCCTATGTTATTCTATGTAGCCAATTCACTAATATTTCATATGTTTTGGAGATCTTAGTGCATAGACTCCATAGAATAACACAGGAATTGGAGAAAGGATATAACTGGAGAAGTCAATTCCACTTTATCACACCCCCAATGTGTTGGAGATCTCTTGGGTATATAAATATTATGTAGTTGGTTTGCTTCACATTTCATTCAGTTTTATTTTCATTATACACAAGCCCCCATCAAGTACAATACTGTACTATTAGGCACTGTATACACACAGATCCTTACCCAGAAAGCAAAAATGAGCCAGTCTGGAGCAACCCAATAGCACATTGGGGGACAAAAAAACAAATTCTGAGTTGGTTAAATGGGGCTTTTAACCCCTTAATTGCTAGGTCTTGCAATGTGTGGTAACCTGGGATTTTCCTACATTTTAATTTGTCCCCTGCGGTGTCATTGGTTTGCTCATGAATCTTTAATTCATGTATTATGTGGTTTTTTTTTTTTTTTGTTTTGTTTTTTCTTCTCTGCTGCTGTCCTGCATAAGGTCCAGAGTTGTTGATAATTAAGATAACCATAACTTTTTTCTTTTCTTAAAAACTAGTAATGCAAATAACAAGTTCATCATATCACATGATACCAATAAGATAAAAGATATTAAAAAAAAAAAAAAAACGACGTAGGATTCCTGAATGTGCCATTGGCATGTATATAGATTTCACAATGAAGATGTAATGCCTGTGCCAGTTATGGAATTATGGCCCAGATTTATTAACACAAACTGAAGTTCCTTTGAAGTAAACCAACTGCACCACAGGGGACAAACATACATTCCCATGCACTGAAATAGAGCTTTCTAACCCTTTCAATGCTAGAAGTCTTCAATGCATTACAAAGCAGGAATTTTTAACCCTTTGAGTGCCAGAGGGGTACGCAACACATTGCGTTGCAATGCATTGCTTACCCCTCTGGCACTCGAAGGGTTAATCGTCCCCTATGGTGCAGCTGGATCATTCCAGAATAACTCTAGTTTTATGCAAATCAACTACATAATAGGGGAAAAATTACAAATTCCCATATATTTAAATACAGCTTTTAAACCCTTGAATGCTAGATCGATCGCCAACATATTTCGAAGCAAATCGTTGCAGACCTTTAGCATTTATGGGGTTAAAAGCTGAATTTAAAGCGGAACTATCACCCAAGTTAAAGTTACCTCAAGATAATTATGCAAATAACGATAAGCATATCCATACTAGTATTATCCGGAATAAGTCCAGCATTATTGAGAAATCGAATTTGTCCTAAGACAGTAAGGCAAGCAGCTTGCTGTAGAGACATCTGCGCTCCTGCGGCATCAGTCCCTTCCTGCACCATAAGGTACAATGCAACTCCTAGAGGAGACTGGGATCGACAGCGCAGGCGTGCAGATGTCTCTAGCACAATGTCTGCACTTATGACTGCCTGAGTGGTATCAGAATGAGTTTTTTTCAGTAATGCTGGACTTATTCCAGATAACAGTAGTATGGATATGCTTATCATTTTGTGCATAATTATTTGGGAGTAATGTTAATCTGGGTGATAGTTCTGCTTTAAATCAACAGGAGTGTCATTTTCTCCTCTATGGCGCAGCTGGATTGCTCCAGAGTTGCACTTATTTAGGTTGATGAATAGGGTGCATTGATTTAACCCCTTACTGACTTGCCGCGTGCGCATGTGGCCGGCACTTAATGACGGAGTTTTTTTTTTTCCGCTTTATAGCGAATGACTTCCATGACTTACCAGGTACGTCCTCTGTCACTAAGTGACATTTTTGTGTGACGTACCTGGTAAGTCCATTGTCGAGATAGGGTTAAATCATTGAGTGTCACAGGAATGTGCTTTGCAATGCATTGTTCATCCCTCTGTTACTCGGAGAGCATACATGTAACAATTACATGGTTACCTGGACGTACTAGTATGTCAGTCATTATCCCACCACAGTGTGTTAACTGCTGTTAAAGTGGACACTAATTGGCATGAAGATACCTTAACAGGTGTTATTTGCTTCTTTGGGGGGAGATGCACTAATGTGAGATAAACCCTCCAATTCCTATGGTGTTCTATGGAGCCTGTGTACAAGAGTCTCTACAACTTGGGTGAGAGAAAAAGTACCATAGGATCAGAGCACTTTTTGGGCCATATGTTTAAAAGAAGGCATTCTGGGGGAAACCATTTACTCTATAGGGGAGAACTAAACACTCCCATTGATTGAAATTGAGATTTTAACCCCTTGAATACTAGAGAGATCAACAAATGAATGTACTGGAGACCTCTCTAGCATTCAATGGATTAAAATCCCCATTTCAATCAATGGGGATTTGGGGATTTTTTGTTCTCCCTTATAGTATAGTTGGTTTATGCCAGAACTTCCACTCTTCTTTTGAACATACAGACCTTAGAATTTCTTACAACGGAGAGTTTATCTCCCTAGTGCAAAGCCCCTTTGGTGTGTTATAAGTAAGATAATTCTTTGTATTGGTTCTGTTGGTTAATGTTCTGATTGAGGCTGCCAGATGTAAGGAACCTTAACCCTTGGAGTGCCAGAGAGGTATCCAACACATTTAATATAGATCTGTGTTCTATTGCAAGTGATAAATGTTATCACTGGTTTTATCTCACAGATTGTAATTCATGTCTAATCAGAAATTGCAGATAGAATTTGTAATAATGTTGTCATGTGCAATGTAATCCAGCCCATTGTTTGAAGGAAAAAAATCTCCTTTGCCCAACACAGATGTGTTTGTGTTTTCCCGCTTATCTTTTTCTGCAGCATGGCCGCTGAGATTTTCATTCTTTAATTTTATTAACACTAGACCCTATGCAGAAAGCAAAATATTAGTAAATCTGTTGCAAACCAACTGCATCACAGGAGACAATAATACATTCCCATGGATTTAAATGGGGATTTTAACTCCCTGAACGCTAAAAGGTCTCCACTGAATTGCTTTGTGATGATTAGGAGGCCATTCTAGCATTCAATTGGTTAAAACTATGTGAATTTTCATTTCATGGTGGGTTCAGTTTACTCCAGAATTGCTCATCTTTGCTTGGTACATGAGGCCTACTATCTTGTGAACATTAGCTCAACTAAACATCATTTTTTAACCTTTTAAGCACCAAAAGGGTGTCCAATTTGTTTGAGACCCTTATGGCACTTAAAGGGTTACCTTTTTGTAGTAATGCATTCCTGTTCTCCTTAAAACATGCTCTGTATCCATCATATTTAACTGTTTGTCTCCCAGATGGGCAACCTGTGATTTTCTAGCTGTGGCTGGACTATAATTCTCGTCAACCTCAGACAGCCATTGAATGGCTGAGGACAAGGAAAGTTTTTGTCTAATGGCTGGATGGCCACATATTACTAACCCTTGGTTTATCTTCACTTTCTCACGAAGCTAGTTTGCACATAACAAGCTGATTAAGGGAACAATAATGTTTTGTCTTGTATTATTAGTATGTATCACTAGATTTTACATATGTTCTTAACTAGTTTCAACCCATTTCAGTCACATGAGTGCCCTCTACCTACAGTCAGTAAAATGAGTTTAGCCCAGTTATTACTTTAACAGAAAAAACATCTTTTATTATAATGTTTCCTATTATTTAACAATAAATACATTTGAGCATTAATAACTGCAGAATTAACCTTTTTTAATCCTTTATTTACTCCGCAAAGGATGAATTGCAATAATATATTTATTTTCATGAAATACACCTTTACTGCTCATTTAATGGAAAAGCAATATTTTATTGTACATTTTATTATTTATTTACCATTGTTTTACCTGGTGACTTTCTTTTTTCTTTAATCCCTTGAGGTTCAGAGAAGTGCGCACAGCATTGTAAAGCTCAGCATTGTAAAGTAGTTCCACTCAAACCAACTGCACCATTGAGAGGAATAAAAATTCCCTTTGATTTAAAAGGGTTTTTAACTCTTTCAATGCTAGAAGTCTACAATGCATTGGAGACTTTTACCAATAAAATGGTTAAAACCCATTTAAGTCGAATGGAACTTTTCTTCCCATCAGTGGTGTGATGTCACCAAAGTCCAGCATACGTCATCTTTCCTTCTTCCCCTTAGATCATGTTTATAAAGATGTAAAGTCAATTTTATAAATATCCCTCAGTGTAAGAAAATTGCTAGTGAGAATATTTTTTGCATACGTAGCTGATGCAGTATCAGTATACACTTTTTCCATTAAGTGCAAGTTATACCTGATGTTAAAATGTATCCACTAAAACTGTCTTTGTTTTTGGAGCACTTAGCAAGTTTCTTTATATATATACATTTCCACACAAATCTTATTTGGACCTCATCAGTTTGTACTCCACTAAGAAAGAAAGGCAACTGATAGGTGTTAGTACTTAGCGAAAATGTCACAAACATCTGTTTGAGACAATGTCACAGACACATTTTTATTACACCACATTTATATATCTCCCCTACACGTTTTTTTTTTCATGCTTTGCTGTCACTGACAGTGCCTCTGAAAGTTTTGATTTATTAGTTTATAGGGAATCTAATTTTAGTAGAGCTTTGTTCTCTAACCTATCAGATAAATAACACATAGGGGAAGATTCACTAAGAGGTGATAAAGTGAATATGACTTCCCCAGTTTATCACTTCTCCAGTTCCTATGTTATTCTTTGGAGCCTATGCACTAAGATCTCCCAAGTTGAAGAATTCTTAGTGCATTGGCTCCATAGAATAACCTAGGAATTGGAGAGGTGATAAACTGGAGACGTCATCTCCACATTATCACCTCTTTATCACCGCTTAGTGAATCTCCCCCATGATTTATTATTCGCATTGCAATGTAATTTAATAGAACCTATCAGTTTCCACCAGAGGGATAGGATAAATTAATGAGGAGGAATGATCAAGTAAATCCTTTCAAGATGGATGGTACCACTGAGGAGAGAATTTGGAAAGGTTTCATGTCCTCTTTATCCCCAAGGCTTTATCGAAAACTAGGGGACTGTAAGCAGATATATGTGGTTTACAGCAATGGCATAAGTTAATGAAAAGAGCAATAGTAATATATGTAAACAGATCGCTTTCCTAAAGGAAACTGCAAAGATTATTGCATTTAAAGAGATAGTATTGTGTGCATATAAAGTTAAGTATGATTATTCATTATACTTACTTATAATGTAATGTACCTTTCTGTGTTATTTAATTTTAAAGTGTCCCCCAACCGCTCCTTTTCCCTAAATCAGGCTGACTTCCCTCAGATCTGAAGGATGTTTGCTTGACAGGACAGATCGCAACGAGGGACAAAATTGTGTCGATCAGTATAAGGAAAACACTGCCCCTCTTGACTAAGGAGGGCAAGTGTTTCCTTATACTGACACAAGATTGTCCCTTGTCACGATTGATCCTGACCAGCTTTCTGCTCTGAGGAAGTAATTGTTACGAAAGGAAAAGGGGTGGGAAGGGTACATTTTAAAATAAAATAACACGAAGAAGACATTGGGGTTATTCGCTAAGGAGTGATAAAGAGGTGATAAAGTGGAGATGACTTCTCCAGTAATATCACTTCTGCAATTCCTATGTTATTCTATGGAGTCAAGTCACTAATTTTTCATATGTTTTGGAGATCTTAGTGCATTGGCTCCATGGAATAACGTAGGAATTGGAGAAGGGATATCACTGGAGAAGTCATCTCCACTTTATCACTCCTTAGTGAATAACCCCCAATGTTCTGGACACGTAGAAAGGTACATTACTTTATAAAAAAGTATAATGAATAATTGAACTCAACGGCATTTGCACACATTACTGTCCCTTTAACAAACTATTAATGACCTGGAATCCTTAGTTATTATTGGTTTCATCTCAAAAAAGTCACTGCCATCTTTGAAATGCCATCATGTTGCATGTGTAGTAGTTATGACTTCCAGCCTCGTCAGTTTCTTCAGTAGAGCTTTCAAGAGAGTAAATGGGGGAACTTACAATTACAGTTCTGTGCAAAAACAGGTGGTAGATTACATTTTCTACCCATGTGTCCCCTCTGGAACTCAAATGGTTAAATTTCTGATGATGGCAGATTGTGTGCACTTGTATGTTTTAAAGCTCTCATACTTTGTAGTACATACCCTGAAGTGCTGCCGTTGGTCTTCTGGCAGATTGGTGTATTCACCCACCACCAGGGAAACTTCCTGACAGCTCCAGGGACACATATTTTAGCATCTAATTCTGGGTTAATTATTATAGTTTTTTTTATAAATAAGTCAAGCAGTTGCTTTTGTGAAAATGACATTTTTAACCACAATTAAAAAAAACTAAAAAAAAAATGTTTTCCTTAAAAAAATAAAATTTGCGGAGTGCACTTGTTTTCTAAGTAAAAGAAAATAATTCTTTGGTTACTGAACAGGTCTTTTAAATACATTTTGTCAAATCCATTTGAAATCTTTTGGGCCAGAGGAAGAAAGGAAGTGGCATAATCCTGGTATACATTAGCTGCACTACAGCAACAAGAAATTGTCATTGATTTGGATGGGTCTTTTAACCCCTTAAATGCTTTTCAGTGCATTGGAAACATCTTAGTGTTCAAGGAGTTAAATCAGTGGGAATTTTAATTGATCCCTATAGTGCAGTTGGTTTGCCTCAGAGTTGTTCCACTTTAAATTTGTGCATAAGGCCCTTTGTTTTATGTGTTTGCTGCTGACAAGCCCATAATTCAACTTTATCTTTTTTTCTCTCATTTCCTCCCACTGTTTGCTCATGAACTTTGTAGCCCAGTTAGTTTTGTTTCAAGGCATTATGCTTTTCAGTGATCCGCCTCAAACTCTGCCCATTGCCTTCATAAGTGTGATGTTTACAATGTTTGAAAAGCAAAGGTTTCAGATGTCAAAGCGTTGCTGGGAGGATCCTGAACTTGTCCAACAATATGCACTGGTGATGTCAGCACAGGACGGAAGTTGAGTTTATTTTGACCATATGTGGAGAAGTCACAAGGGGAAAACTCCTCTCCAGAACTTATGGGTGTGACTTTGGGTGAATTCAGCTTGTACCAACTGGCCGAGTGCTTACCTGCTCTAACAGATCTGGTTTCTATAAAAATTAGTGATATCTGGAGAAAAGTCTGAAGTATAGGATCTGCCTCAGCACAGATCTAGGTTCAAATACTTTGCCTTACAATTGTACATGTAAATTGCAAAATGTATAATCCATCTCTCTCTCTCTCTCTCTCTCTCTCTCTCTCTCTCTCTCTCTCTCTCTCTCTCTCTCTCTCTCTCTCTATATATATATATATATATATATATATATATATATATATACAGTCCAGCAAAGCAAGTGTACTATTTGTAGAAAAAAAACTATTTATATAAAGGCTTCTGAACCCTTGCATGTAAATTAACATTAGAGGACCCTGTTATATATATCTTTTCTTTTAGGCCCCCGACACAAAAATATTTTCCCTGGATCATTATTGCAGTCTATTGGACCCTGGGCTAATGTGCCTCCTTGGATGTGGGCCACTGGATAGAGAAGTCACCAACATATTGCTTCCCAAGGGATGGAAACCTCCTTAGCATCTATGTCAGGGCTGTAAAAATATCAGTGATATTCACCAGTCAAAGAAAAAGTAACTAGTCAGGAGAATAAAATCTACTAGTCCACCCAATGTTACGCATAAGAAGCACAATTTCTTACTTGTCTATAGGATTTTTTTTACTAGTGGAAATTTCCAGCCCTGGTCGAACAAGTTAATTTTACAGATAAAGGGATGATGTACAATTTTGCCTGCACATCTCCACTGGTGTTAGCCTCAAACTCATGCACCACAGCATGTACTAGGCAAGGGATAGACAGTATGAGGCCCTCCAGCCGCTGCCAGAATACAGCTCCTATCATTCACTGTCTGGGAAGGAAGGGAGTTGTCTGGGAGCAGCTGGATGGCCTTACATTGCCCACCACTGTACTAGAGCACATGGTCTCTTTAGTGCATACAGGTGCACATACCTTGCCATTGTTAACCCTTTGAGTACCAGAGATGTCTGACCTCTCTGGCATTCAAAAGTTAATACTTCAGTGCGCACAAGCTACAAATGCCTCTCTCATGGGAGATCAGTAAAATGGAGTAATGTTATGCCATTTCTTCTGTGCCTTCATTAATAAATGGCATTCAGTAAGGTACAAAGGAAAGGGGCACCTGAAAACACACATTTTTTACAAAGTGACAATTCTGCTTTAAGGGAAGAATTCTATGTATCAGCAGCTTAGTAAAATAGTGTTATCCAGGCATAGGGCTAAGAAGTAGGTTCCAGCAAATGTTATTGGGCAGAATCCTATTAGTACATCCCTGCTGTTATGTGTTTGCTTTGCCCTAAAGTGTGTTTTTATTCACCCTCTGATTGACAAAGTAGTGATGTGGCCACTTTGTCCACAACATGTACAAATGGCTTGGAGGAGACAAGGATGGGGAATTGTTTCAGAACCTCTATATTTTCTCTTGGGTGACAACTACCATGGATACAGACCAAAGAAAAAATATATATATAAATCTAAAAAACCTTAAATTCAGAAATTTCTCAGTAGACCTCCTGTTTAGTATGAAGGCAGATTCAGTGTGGAGCATTAAGAATTATCACTTTGATATCTTAAGTTGATAATTAGTTTTTATATTTTTGTATTTAACCCTTTAAGTAGTGGTGTTCCACACATTGCTAAGCAATGCTTTGCATAGCCTCTCGTCCTTAAAGGCCTAAGAATGCCATGCCTTATTAGCATAATATTCTATTGTAATATACTAGTGTAGCACAATTTCAATTGTAAGCTCTTGGTATCATTAGTGTAGCTCCATTTCATCTGTAAGCTCTGTATATTTATTTATTTACAAAATGTTTTACCAGGAAGAATACATTGATATTTCTCTTGTTTTCAAGAATGTTTGGGAAGTTTACCATAAAAAGTTGCATATTTACACAAATAGAGAAACATTATATATACATACATAAACATACATACATACAAAATATATATACAATTACTAGTATATCACTGATATCACTACTAGTGTAGCTCAGCTTAAGTACCAAACTCTGTGGTTTCACTAATGTGGCTCTGTTTCAATTAAAAGCTGTGTGGTATCACTAATGTATCACCATTTGAGATGTAGGCTCTGTGGTATCACTAATGTAGCTCAATTCCATTTGTAAGCTTTGTGTATCACTAGTGTACCTCCATTTCAGTTATAAGCTCTGTGGTATTACTAGTGTACTCCATTTTAATTGTAAGCTGAGTGTTAAAGCTAATGTAGCATCATTTAAATTCAAATATCTGTGGTATCGCTATTGAAGCAGATTTTCAGTTGTAAACTCTGTGGTATCACTAGTGTAGCACCTGTGTTTCAGTAATACCAGCAGATTCTTGATAAAGTGGCGGTAACACTGCAGAATGTGTTGATTCAGGCCGGAAATATATATGATAAGCCGAGTATTTGTATATTGTTTCAAATAAACTTCATTTTATTTACTGTTTGTGGGAGAAGCAGTTGATTTCTGGAAGTGGAGTCCTTGAGCAGAGGTGAGGTTGTAACTCTCTGCAAGTGCTTTATGTTAGTGTGTGGTATATACCAATGCTAACCATCACATCACGTGAGTGCAATTTTATTTCTTATTCTCCAGAATATTGTTGGATACTGCACTATTGGGCACTCTCTTTTTTTTTTTTTTTTTCTTTTCTATGGATGTTGTGGTTCCTGTTGTGGGATTCTGAACGAAAACAGCCAGCACCATCATGTTTCATACTGCAAGTTGGAGCTTTTTAACAATACCCTAAGCTCTTGATCTGGGTCGCACATAAGTGTTGGAACCTAGAAACTTCCCTTTTGAGTATTATTACACACAAGGGTGTTGGTTTGTGATTATTATTGCGTTATTGCACTAAAAGCTCCCACTGGCCCTTTTCTTTTTGTTATTCTACAGTAGCATGTTCTTCACTGTTTTTCTGGATGTTTTGCCATTCTTTGTCTGGTCTTTTGTGTTGCTTCAGATTTGTTTTCCCAGGCTTGTTGTATGATACTTTTTTGAGCCATTATCAAGCACAAAACCTTGTGTTGGCACAATAAATGCATTCCTGTCATGACCTGAGTTCAAGCCGTTTTCCAGTATTTCCAGTGACTCCAGTATCTGACCCTGCTTTGCTTCAAGTTCCCTTACATTTTCTGAATTGGCTCTGTAGCTGTGATTTCTGGTATTCGACCTTGGCTCTGTTTCATCAATTCTCCTTCTGCTTTCTCCTTGTATACGGCCTTGCCCAACTGGATTGTGACCCAGGATTGTTTGACTTCCCTTTGTCTCCTCCTTTGTACTGCATTGTCCTTTTGTTGCTTACTCAGTCTGTCTACTATTCTTGCAACCAATTCTGGGGGCTTTCTACCTGCACCTTTTAGTTGCGCTCGACCCCTTCAACTTCAGTCAAGTCTGATTCCATTGACCTCCAGTCGAGTTCAACTTCATCGACCACTAGTTGAGATTGACCTCCTCGATCACAGTTGAGTTTGACTTCCTTGACCACCAGTCAAGTTCAACTTCATTGACCTCCTGTCAACCTTATTCTACTTCAACCACCAGTTGAGTTCTGTCCCCATTTACTATTGGTCAAGCCTTATTCCTTAGTCCTCTAGTCAAGTAAGACTTTCTGTTCCTGCTATCTTGTGATCCAGTTAGGCAACAGTGCCAAATATATGGTGGGTTCTGTTTATCTGTTTCTTGTCTCAGTTGGTAGATGCTGCTTCTTGGGTTGTCATGAGCGGTGCAGGCTGGATCCTCTGTAGGCACTAATCTGGCCTTGCGGCCAGCACATTTAACCTGGCCTAGGCCGTAGCAAGGCTTCCCAAGAACAGCCACCGCCAGCCAGCAATGCTCCCAAGTAAGTGTACTGTAGCATCTCACTCACTGACGTCTACTTAGCAGTATCCTTGTAGTGTCTTCTTTTGTATCTGTATATTATATTACCCAGGCAGTTTACATTTTGGCTCTTCCTAGTCTGATCACCACAGCACCATTTCAATTATAAGCCCTGTGGTATCTCTAGTGTTTCAAAATTGTAATTGTACACTGTTATATCACTAGTGTAGCTCAATTTCATTTTTAAACTTTGTGTATCACTAGTGTACCTCCATTTCAGTTACAAGCTCTCTGGTATTACTAGTATACTCCATTTCAATTGTAAGCTGCATGGTATAGCTAGTGTAGCATCATTTAAATTGAAATATCTGTGGTTTCACTATTGAATCAGATTTTCAGTTGTAAGCTCTGTGGTATAACTACTGTATCATAATTTCATCTGTAAGCTTTGTGATATCACAAATGTAGCTCCAGTTCAGTTGTAAGTTATATGGTATCACTAGCATTCCTCCATTTCAGTTATGAGCTCTGTTATATCACAAGCGTAGCTCTATTTTAATTGTAAGCTCAGTGGTATCACTATTGTAGCATCATTTCAATTGTCAGCTCTGTGGTATCACTAAGGGTAGCTCCATAAGCTCTTTATTATCACAAATGTAACTACATTTCAATTGTAAGCTCTTTGGTATTATTAGTGTAGCACCATTTCAATTGTAAGCTCTGTGGTATAGCTAGTGTACCTCCATTTTAATTGTAAATTACGTCTATCAATAGTGTAGTACCCTTTCAATTGCAAGCTCTGTGATATCTGATTCAAAATGGATTTTAACCCTAGAATTCTTATTTTTCTTGGTGCAGGATGCGTATGACCAGTGCTACAGTTGGTCCAGTATACAGAGCAGAGGAAGAAACTGGCATCTGCACACAAATAGCAGTGTACGCCACATTTAAGCCATGTCAATTAATACTACTAATGAAATCAATGGGGGGGGAAATGAAAATTACCCAGACTATGCAGGGGATGAAAGCATTTACAAATGGTGGAGTTGTAAAACTTGAAGGAGAACCAACAATTCTTTATAATAACCCCGCACACACGTTACTAAGGCCAGAAAATCCTAATGGCTCATACTAATTTTGCTCTTCTGCCTTTGTTCAAGAGATAACATTTTCAATCAGTCCTAGATATCATGTCGATTGAAGCGGATATGACAGTGGCTGGCAGTTTTTTCAACTTGAAGCAGGCAGAGTACACAAGCCTATGTGACCTTTTAAGGACCAGTAGGGCATGCAAGCAATGGTTTGTAAACCCATCTAGTCTTTAAAGACAGCAGAGAGTGAGATCCAGTGGTCCTGCTAGCAACTGCCATCACCACTTTCATGGACATGACATCCTGGACACACTGAATATGCTATCTCTGGTACAAATGTGGGCATCTTGAGGCAAGCCAATGGCTGTTAGGGGATACTGGGAGTTTTAGTTCAGGGCCTCAAGCTTCCCACCCATACTTTAGCAAATGCAAGCTCATGATTGTGGATTACTCTGATTGTGTATGCTGTACTGTGAGAATGGATACCTTGCTACCCTGCATAAAGCAGGGTGAATGTTACTTACCAGGGGTCAGGTGTTTCCTGACCCCATTGTGTCCAGAGACCATATTTCCTTTATTGTTTTTAAAGCTATACAAACTTTTTTTTCTGGGGGGGGCATTGGAAAGGGTTTAGCATTTAATCCTTTATACCTGTTAACCGTTTGAGTGCCAGGGTCCCATGCACTTATCAACAGGATTTATCAACGTCAGTTACGATGGGTATAAATGGTGAAAGTAAACATTCCAGGATTCTGGGTAGTGACATGCAAATGAACCATCACAAATTATTTTCCTTTTTAGATGGATATCTTAATCATATGCATGTGAATTTAAAAAAAGTTTTAAAGCATGGCTTAGGTAAGGGTGCAGAGCTTCTGAGTATAGAGGAAAAGCTATATCCTGTGGGATTATGTGGGGAAGCTTTGAACGTCCTTAGGTTATATAAATCAACACTCTGCAGTGAGCCAGATCTCACTGATTTGGACTGTTTTTCATGAATGTTTGTGAAGATGAAAGTATTCCATATGCGGCTTTTCTTATGTGGCATTTTCAGTGATCAGCTATGTTTCTCTGTCACATTTATGCTAGCAGGGAAGTATGAAAAAGCAAAGTTGGCATATATACTGCCACACTTACAATACATTTGTTCACTGTGTACACATATTCATATAACCACCCTATAGACCAACATGGGATCTAGCAGACAGAATCTGTCAGATGGAAATAGTGTATTTCGTTGGTACTTGAGTTGGATGAGTGAGTACAAAATACAAACTGGCCATTGAGGAAGATGTGAATGGGAAACACACAAGAAAATACAGTAAATTCCTTGCACATATCGCCATTCACCCATTGATGAATTACATCCTTATTCTTAATCTAGACTGACTGGCAGTGGCTGACTAGGCCTGGATATTATAAAGAACCAGTCCACTGGTTCCTATCAAATGGTGGTTTGGTTCTCTTTGGAATATGCCTGTGTGATGTCACTCTGACATCATGATGACATCATAAGTGTTCTCTGGGCAATTGATGAGGCCTTGGCATGCACCTGAAAGGCCTCCCATTTAGTAGTGTCTTATGTTCAAAAGTGTTACAACAATATAAAAAAAATAGGGGGCACCTTTAGTGCAAATGAAATCAAATATTTGTGGACCAGCACCACAGCACCTACAAGTGGGTACTCACAAATGTAGACAGCAGGTTGTTGCTTATTCAGTTCCTGGCTATATCCCTTATATAAGTTGTTCAAGATGTTGTGCAGTCAGCATCTTTCCATAGGCACACTCTCCCAATATAGCAATATATAAGAAAAAGAAATAAGGAGAGGGCACCCAATAATGTAATATTGCAACAATTAAATCAAAAAGAAAAGTGGATGTACATTCACATTTACCGCTGGTCAGAATAATCTTACATAACACACATGTGGAAATCTTACCCTGTTAATAGTTTGTAATAGATCAATTAAGGAAGTATCTTACTGACTAATGGACTTACAGAGATAGGCTTAAGTATGACCAATCAGATGCTTTGTAAGACATTTAGATATCAGACCTACTGGCTGCTGCTTTTCTTTTCTTGTTTTTTTTTTTCATTTCAAAAGCTTTATTGAAAATCAGAAAGCAAATACAAAGTGAAAAAAAAACAATAAGCAAAAATACAGAAGTCTGATGTATCAGCTGGCATAAAAGACACTTATAGATCAAATACAAAGAAAGGGTAGAACAAGTAACAGATAAGAGGTCACTGGGACCACCCCAGATCTGCGAAATCACATTCCTCCTCTTGTATGCAGCACAGACAGAGGCCTCTGTACACAGAGGAGAGCGACAGAGCAATAAAGGTCTCAACAGTGACCAAAAGAGGCAAGAGCAAGACCTAACGATAGAGAAAAGGGAGAGAAGGAGGAGAGAAAGAAGTGGAGATAGAAGGAGTGGAGAAAAAGAGAAAAGGGAAAAGGAAGAGAGGGGGAAGGTGGGGAGTATCAAGCTCATAACCCTGCCAGGAGGCCTATTAAAGTGATCTAGAGAAGGGCCAAGGAAAGGGAGAAGAGGAAGCGTGTCTAGTGCCTACGAGACGAAGCAAGAGCTTTCCCAAATGGACCAGGTCTCTCTATAAGACTGTAGACGAGACATTCGCAAGGCATGCCATTTTTCCATATCTCTAAAGTTGTTGACTCGGGCTTTCCACCTCACCATTGAGGATGACTCCGTCTGCCTCCAGTGGGAGGACAGATTCAAGTGGGCAGCAGTAAGCAGAAAGTGAAGAAGGGGGAACCGCTTAGGCGTCAGTACAGAGTGGTAGGAAAACAGGTACAACAAAGGGTCTAAGGGCACCGGGAAACCCAAAACAGTCTCCAACGCCGCACTGATCAATGACCAATATGTTTGATGCTGCTTTTCTTTTATGCTCATTTCTTTGATGAAGAGGTAGTGAGCCATGAAACGTGGCAAAGCGGGTTTTAATTGTATGATAAATGATTGATTATCAATATATTATTGTATGAAGCACAGCAGCCTTGGATTAACCTTTTGCAGAGCCGGTGAGACCCTGAGTAGAGGCAGGCAAAGATCTCTGCATGTGTGTAATGTCAGATGATCCTGACCAATGGTAAATGTGATTGTATTTCCACTTTTCCCTTTGATTTCATTGTGTTGATATTATGCCATTGGGCAACCTCTCCTTGGTTCTTTTTCTTATGTTCAAATATGTCAAACCAGCTGCATCGCATGGGACAAATAAACATTTACATTGATTTAAACCCATTTTTCTTACATCTTACATTTCAGGAAGGAATTTTTTTTACCCACTTGGTGCTAAATTGGACATTGCTCCAGAGGGCTTTTTTTACCTTTCATCTAGATCAACTGGGGTGTTTTGGGCATGGGTTGGACTTGATGGACGCATGTCTTTTTTCAGCCTCATCAATTATGTTACTATGTTATGTATCCAATATAGAACACAGGACTCATGGTTCCTCTGTTCCATATGGACTAAAGAGAAAATAATTTAATGGTAAATCAATGGAACTTTGTATTTGTTTCCTATGATGCAGCTGGTTTGCCAGTCCCTCCAGTTTTCTTTTGAACATAAGGCCCTTAGTAAACTAATCTCTTTACATCCACGTGTTAGAAAGGAGTGAAGAGTTCACTATATAAAATTTTATTGTCAAAGGTGGTCCCAGTTGATGTCCTCTCTCTTTAACCCATCGAAGTGCTCTAATGTAGAGAAACAAAGCACATCCAAACTGATAGATGTACGGTTTTATTTTGTCCCCTTGGGCAAGGGTGAGGGCTCTTATTATTAGATAGTGGCCCACTCATCCAATCGGCAAGCGTGAAGGTGCTTATTAATAGATATTGACCCATTCAACCAATGGGCAAAAGAGAGGGTGCACTCCAAATATCCAATCTTTGGACAAAGGTGTGGCCTTATCTTAAAGTCTTTTTCTAATCTGAAGGTGCATTTACCTTTTAAAGTGGAAATATTCTAGATATAACTTCCTCTTAATTTGTTTAACAGATTATCTTAAAACAAAGATGGTAGGTGCTCTTCATACAGCAGTTTGGTATATCTAGTTACACAAATGTTTTGTTTTATATGTACATACACCTCTATAGAATGATCTCTGCCTTTATTGAACACCTGTTGACAGCATAAATGGGTCAATTGTCTTTATAAAAAGGTAAATTGAAACTAACAGATTATAGGTTACTGACTGATGTTTGAACAATGACACTTACCTAGGTAAGTCCTTCTGTTATATTTCCCTTTCATCTAGGCAATGCATTGCACCCCACTCTGTCACTCCAAAGGCTGTATGTGCAAAAAAGAGTTTGGGCCAAACCAATTGCACTGTAGGGAAGAACGAAAACTTCCTTTCAATTTAAATGGGGATTTTAACCACAATGAATGCAATGCATTGGATACATCTCTAGCATTCAAGGCGTTAAAATACCCATTTAAATCAAAGGGAATTTTGGGGAATTTTTTAGTTCTCCCCTTTAGTGCAAATGGTTTGCCCCAGAACTTCTCCAATTTTCTTTTGAACATACAGCCACAAGAAACTAAACAACAAGTTACAAAAATATATCTTTAATTTGCAATCTTTTCCAGAATGTTAAGAGATCATTCGGTAAAACGTTTTTTCAGACAAAAATACTCAAGGATTCATCAGTATATTTCCCACAACTTCCTCCAGCCTCGTTTCCGCATTTACAACATTATGTGCAGTTTAACCCTTTGGGTGCAAGAGGGGTACGCAACGCCACATGGGATTGTCAGAGATAAGCACCTCACAGCTTTATTTATTAAGACAAGTACTTTTTTTATTTTAGGAGGCACCACCCCTTTAACCCTTTGAGTGCCAGAGAGGTAGCCAATGCATTGCATTACAAGGCTACCTCTGTAGCACTCAAACGATTCATTAGCATAATATATAAATCTAAATAATTAAAAAACTCATTTTCTAAATAAAAATAACTTATACAACATGTAGGTGATACTAAAAGCTTTTTCAAAATCATTCAAATTGTTTTAGTTGTTAGATCCCTTTAATCCCATAACTCCCTAAAGCAGTGTCTAGCAACACCCCTGCCCTATTCTATGACATATTTTAGAAAATATAAGGCCTAATTCACATGAGTGACTATGTTGCAGCAACACTGTTGCACGTTTGCCAATGAAAATGATAGTAATGGAGAAAGTCACCCATGTGAACCTCCCCACTGAGAACAATGACATCTGTTTGATGAAGCTAGTTGGTGCAGCAAACGCACTGCCACAGTCACCCATGTGAACCTGGTCCAAGATTAATTTTATAGGGCGTGACTTTCAGTGGGAAACAACTTGTATCAGGGGCAGGGTCAACATGTCTCTCTTGTTGGACAACAACTCACTGGTTGGCTGACGATGATTTCAGTTGTAGTCCATCAGCAGCTGGAGAGTCACATGTTGCTCATCCCCACTACAGACTTATTCGTTGCAGTTGACACAAAATGACTTGTACATTTCTTTAGTCTTGTTCTGGTTCTTTAAGTGCATGGTTAGGCACAGCCAAAATCTCTTCTCATATCAGGAAACTCCCACAAACTGTTCTTTGAGCTTTGCAAAGAAACTCTCTTTTTGTTGCCCCAGCTGTGCTCACAAGGGAACACTTTGCAAATATGGCATTGTGAAATTCTATTTTGTTTGGCTGCAAGTACTGTCAGCAGAAACAGGAAGCGGAGTTTGAAAACTGCAGGATTACTAAGAGGACAAGCTTAAGACTAATCAAAATACAGGGGAAAAACTGAGTATCTAACATGGACAAGGAAAATGACTTGCCATTACTTTTGCTGTTAGCATTTGAGGGTTTTTTTTACTTATTTTTTTTTGGGGTGGAGGGGATGCCTTCTTAAAGAGATAGTAATTTTCATAATAAAATCAGCTCTAATTAATCATCATAGTATTTGGACTTTGGAGAGTGTTATTTCAATATTGTTAGAGTTGTAGTTCAAGAGTAATTCAATGACAAAGTATCCCCCTCGCCCCTTTTACTGATGTAACACTGTTCAGCCAGAGCAGAAGGGAGGTGCCCAGCTAGACTGCAGAGAGGGAAAAAGCTGAAAAACTTGTCAAGGGGGGCAGGGCTTTCATTGTTCTCATAGGAAGAAGATTGTCCCCTTCTGTTCTCTGTCTGGTCTATGGACTGCTTTCCACATCTGAGAAGAGATGGCTTACACTAGGTAAAAGTGGCGGGAGGGGAAAACTTTGCTTGTGAATATCTCTCAAACCATAAAGGTTTGAGAGATAAGACTTATATCGTTCTTCATGATTTTTAATGTCTACAAAATAAAATAAAGATAAAACGAAGTATTACTATCCCTTTAAATCTCCAAAGACTGCATTTTATAATATGCATTTTATAGTTGCTAAATATAGTTTGATTCTATAGCAGGTTATCAGTGCTGATTTGTATTATGTATCTCAATTTTACCAGAGGCTTTATGGGTCATTTACCATTATTACTTGAATTTGTTAACTTTTCAAGAACATCTTTAGTTTATAGCAAATATTTCAATCCCAAATCATCAACTGTATATTATCTCAAGTATCTTCTACTGTGATATAATAGAGTGTAAGACTTCTATTCTTCTACTCATGTCTCCCCATCCTTTAACCCCTTAGTGACCGGCCGCACGTGCACGCGGCCGGTACTTAATGCCCGCTGAACTTTTTTCCCCCATTACCTTCAATGACTTCCTGGACGTACATGTACGTCCCCTGTCGCTAAGTGACAGTTACTGCGGGACGTACATGTACGTCCATTGTCGGGATGGGGTTAATCCTGTGAGTGCCAGGGAGGTAACAATGCATTGCTAACAATGCTTTGGATACCTCTCTGGCCCTCATAGGGTTAACACAATCCTTAGGCTCCCAAACCAGAGTGCAAGGGAGGAAGGAATTGCTATAATGTAAAGAGAATCACCATGGTTTAATTGTCAAAACATACCCAAATTTTCTATGTTAAACCGTTTGAGTATAACACTCTGAGAGACAGAAAGGTGTCCAATGCATTGTTTTGCAAAGGTACATCTTCAATTAACTAAAGAGGCGTAATTAAAGAGCAAACATTTAGACTGTGTCCTCTACTGTTTTTTCCATGACTGCAACATTTATTATATCCCCATTTATTTATTGTAACATACTACTATTGTAAAACACTGAGTACACTGTGTGGAACCATATAAATAAAGACATACATACATACATACATACAACAAACCACAGCATTAAGGACAAATACAAATTAGTCACATTCTCTAGTGATTAACCCCTTAAGGACTAGCCGCGTGACGTGCAGTCAGCATTTAACCCCATAATGTCCCTTGACTGTCCTGGCACGTCATGGGTCAGCAAGCCATAAGTACCCATGATGTGCTAGGACGGTCATGGAATTCAGGGCTCCCTGTGTGACTGCACACTGTTCAGGGACGCCTGAAACGGATGTGCAAAAAAAGAAATGGTCCGTGGTCCTTAAGTGCCAGGTGCATGCGCGATCGGCTGGTCCTTAAGGGGTTAAGGACAATGGAACATTTTTTTCACCATTGGATTCAGGGGTCATAGAGCAGCATGCAGCCACGTGGGGGCCCTGAATTCCATGATGTACCAGGACCATCACTGGTCCTTAAGTCCAGGATAGCTGTGACGGTCATGGCATGTCATGGGTCTTTAAGAGGTTAAAACACCATTTAAATAATTGGGAATGTTCATTTTTCCTCTAAGTCACAACAGAATTACAACTCTTTCGCAAACTGAATTCAGCCCAGAATGACTTACAAATAAATATGGGTTTTGGGACTTTACAAGTTTAGTTAATAAGTTTTCAAACTTGTTCCTCAAGTCTTGCCAGCATAGGAGGGTTTAAGGAAATCCTGACTTTAATACAGATAGATAAGTCATATGTACAATTAATCAAACTGACTGAACCACTAATTGATCCATCTGTGCTAAATTCAGGATAATCTTAAAATATGCCCTGTTGATGAGGCTTGAGGGAGGAGTTTGAAATCCTATGATCTAGAGGGTGGAAAAGAACATTCAACAAAATTCTAAGATGGGAATAGGGTAGCCCAGCTAGAAAGCAGCTTTGGTTAATTGCCTTGCGGGTGCAGCTGATGCTTGTTGAGATATGAGGGCTATTTATTTGTAGCATTGACAGTGTGAGAAGAATATTGGGAAATTTACAAGAAATATCTATCTGAGGCATACACATCAAAACCAAAGCTTAATGAATATGCTGCAAACCAATTAAATGATTAGCAAACGTGGAGCATATCAGTTTCACTATAAATATAATGAAGACCCATTAAAATAAATTGATTTTTTGTTTAATATATTATGAAGCTAATGTGCTAAGAATATTTAATCAACAAGTGAAACAAATGAAAAGGGAAGTTTGATTTTTTTTGTCCCTAATGAAGTGGCAGTCACACCACAAAACGCATAGGGTTAGTTACAGCTGTGATTGTTTAGAACTCACAGTCACTGTTAGAGCTGAGTTTGCCAACAGATGTCAGAAGCTAACATGTACCAGAAAAAAAGAGCTGAGGCATCCCAGTCTGGGAGTTGATAAAGGGATATTCAAAAGGAGTTGGAGTGTGGATATCTGAGGAAATCCTATGTCCTAGAGATTGGAGAAGATTCCGAGATTCTGAGCATTAATATCTGTACCATTCTGTTAAACTAAGAGGCAGATGAAATTGCCTGTTTAAAATGTGAGTGTGATACCAACCTTTATTACTTCTAACTTTGAGATCTTTTACTAAATTTTAATAAACATGCTACACTATAGTAGGGTTGTGCTCTCCCTTCCCTTCTACTACCCTATTCCCTCTTCCCACCCCTACAGAAATTTGCCCTACTGTTTTCCATTGGCGCTTCTGAATTGTAGCAGAAACACTACTTTCTTCTGAGTGTGTTCTTTGGACACTTTTTGAGTGACAAGATACATGTTTTTACATTACCAGCTGAGCACTATTAGATTATGGTGTAATTAGATATTGGTGATATACTTATAACTGGAGTAATTCTAGAGCAAACCAATTACACCATGGGACACAAATATAATTTCCTCCAAATTCCCATTGAGTTAAATTGGGCTTTTAACCTACTGTATTCTACAGAGGTCTTCAGCTCATTGCTTCACAATACATTGGAAA
Organism: Rhinophrynus dorsalis; assembly: GCA_037306005.1. Taxonomy (NCBI): domain Eukaryota; kingdom Metazoa; phylum Chordata; class Amphibia; order Anura; family Rhinophrynidae; genus Rhinophrynus; species Rhinophrynus dorsalis. The sequence goes on along the minus strand of CM074722.1, from coordinate 236,493,195 downwards.
CCTATATTGCATTCAAGGGGTTAAACACCCATGTAAATCAATGTGTATTTGTATTTATTCCTTATAGTTCATTTGGATTGCCCCAGAATTATTCTCATTCTTTATAGAACATTGTCTTTGTGACATCACTTTTTGCTTCCAATTTCCTAAACATAAATGGTTCTCTCTGTATTTTCCTTTGTCAGTGTAGGAAGACCAAATATAAATCCCATTAGATCTGATAATTATAAATAAGTGTTTCTCTCATTAGTCCACAGGACACACCCATGTGGAGACAGGTGATTTTCTGGGCATGTGAGTAATTATTTATGGAGGCTTCATTTGATCAAATCAGAGAACAAAGCTCTAATGGGATTCCCCACATAATCCTATATAATAATTCGCTAGGATGTTGTCAGTAGCCTCCATGCGCAGTAGAGACTGCCCAAACACATGGAATGCTGGGAGCACAGAATGCTGGGAGTTCTGTGCTGGGAGCATTCTGTGCTTTTGGGTAGTCTCTACAGTGCATGACTGCGTCGGCAGCAGGACGCAGAGCAGGACCCCTGTACCCCTATGGCACTCAAAGGGTTAACATCACCCGGACCTTGGCCCGTGTACACGGGCTTTTACACTAGTACATAATAATAAATCAAAAACCTTTAAAACTATAAAAGTGCTTGGAAAATAAAAAGCACAATTTATAATCTGTTCCCACCCACTTCCTCCCAATTTTCCTCCTCCTCCCCCAACCACTTCCTCCAAATTTCCGCCCACTTGTATGATGTCCCGGAAAGCACCACCACCAATTTTGGGTAAACCCTGACCCTTTTTGCCATGATTTGCGACTATTATACTCCCCAGGGGCAGGGGCCTCCACAAATGAAAGTTCCCGGGTATGGTAGCCCACCACTTCCCTGAGCACAGGGAGGCAATAATCAAAGTAAAAGTGGTGCACTTATGGAGCAAACTAAATGGGCCATAGGGAATAAATACAAATTCTAAAAACTCCTTTTGATTTAATTTGGTGTTTTAGCTCCATGAATGCTAAATAGACCTCTCTAGCATTTAATGGGATGTGTTCCTTATGGTGCAGTTGATTAGCTCCAGAATTGTACAATTTTTCATTAGTATATCAGCCTCAGGGTTTATAACAGGTGTGATAAGATCCAGTATATATATTTATACCACCCCCAATCTGGCATGACCCCAAAAACCTCCAATCTAAGATGGGGAATTATTTGCTGGTTTCTCCATAGGAGGTCATTTTTACAGTCCCATAGCTTAGTGGTGACAATGTCTGTCACAGCTTATCAAAACTAAACATGTAGCAAATGCTTACAAATCTGTTCAATACCTACTGTTTATACACTGTCCACAGGGAGATGTATAGGTGAGTTAACCAGATTTTACATGTTTCTGTTTGCAGAATGTTTTTATCACCATTGGGACCCCAAAGTGTGTATGTGTGTGTGTGTATCATACATATATGCAGAAAGGATACAACACACACACAGACACACACAGAGCCATGAAAAGAGGGGCTCATGAGAGAGACATACATAGTTATAGATGCCTACACACAAGTGAGAAGAGGGTGTCATGAGAGACACACTCACATACTGTATCTATAGAAAGAAATAGAAATCAAATAGTCTTCACTTCACCACTAAGATGTATGCAACTTGATGATAAAGGCAAAGTCAATATGGAAGAACCCTGCATATAATGGGGAAGGTAGAGAAAAAATGTGGCCCTCCAGCTAATGATCTACAAAAGCCATCATGTGGGCAGCTGAGGATGATGGAGACTGTAGTGCAACAACAGTTTCCCATCTGTGTTACAATGGCTGCTGGACCACAATGGCCATGATGTGGGTGGCTGAGCATAATGGGAACTGTAGTCCAACAACGGGGGGAACCACCAGTTGCTCACCATGATTCTTTCAGAGCAGTAAGTGTCTCTCCTCACTGGCCTTACTTGTGGGAGCATCCATGTTTAGGAACATGTAGTGTTGGGAAGCCAGTGAGTGAGAAGTGAAGAGAAAGCACAGCAACCAGCGAGTAGAAAGGGACAGGAGGAGACAGTTACCCACAGTTGGTGACAGAGTAGTAGGGCTAGAGATGGTGTTCACAAGTTCAATTTAACTGAAGGCACAGAGCAGTTTGGTTCAGACTGCATGGAGCATTATTTTGCTGCAGTGTGAATCAAAGTTGTATGATTGTGGCAAAAGTGAAGGTGGGAGGGAGAAACAGGCCAAAGCATGGAAAAGGGGAAGAAGGCAAAAAGAGGATGTTGCAAATGTGATGGGGGGAGGGAAAAGAGCACTAAACATGGACAGCAGAGAAGGTGGAAATGGTGCAATGGAGAGTGGAGAGGTGAAAAGTCAAGAGGCAGTGTGAAGAGGAGATATGGAGACCATGTCAGCAGACACAGGAGAAAGCAGAGTGAATCCAAGTGAGTCCAAACAGGGGAGAAGAGGATAATGTGAGGGAAGGTGGACAGAGAAGAATATGATAATTGGAGACAGGAAAGAAGGTGGCAAAGGGGAGTGAGGAGAGAATGTAGACAGAAGTTTGTGAATGGTAGGGACATGCTGTATGTGAGTCGAACAGTCGAGGGTGAATGTGAGTCGATGTGATGAAGATGAGTGTGAATGAATTAGGTGAGGGAGGGTGTAGAGTGAGGAGGTGTGTATTGTGTTGGAGGCTGAAGTTGTGTAGGTGTTGAATGGGAGGGAGGATGTAGAGGGAGGAGGTGTGTAGTGTGGTGGAGGGTGAAGTCATTGGAGAGATTTTCACAGGTTTGGGCAAGGGAACTAAGTCCCCCTGCCCACTCCTGTGAAAATCACTCCCATGCTGTACCAATGTGACAGGCATTGAATATGCATAACTGTACCAATGTAGGCACTGAATATGCATAACTCCTCCTCTACCTCCCCCCCTGTGCCACTGCACCTCTCCTATTGGCTTCAAGTAATGCTTAAAATGACACCTCCTTAACAAAACCTAAACATGCTAGAAGGCACTGATTTTTACAACTAAGGCTCTTATAAATCTATAAATTTACTTTATTTGTGTCCTCTATACTGACCAGGACTCTAGCACTGTATTCAGCACTTGACCCTTATGTACTCTGTATGTCCCTCATTACCACTTTAGACTGTAAGCTTTCAGACAGGGACCTCACTTCCAGTGTTTCACTTTACAAAGCACTTGTAACCCTGTATTGTCTAAACCCTACAATTGTAAAACACTGCGTACATTTGTCATTCTATATAAATAAACATATTCATTAAGTCATTCTTACTTGTCGAACCTGCATGTGTTTGTCTCCTGAGGGAGACATAAATTAAGTCACATGATGCTTCCTAGTGGGCTCGGGTAGAGTTTTGAGGCTTGGTAGGTTATGTAGCTAGGGGTGGGATCGCTAGGGTAGTGATACTAGGGAGTTTATTGCCAGGGCCATCCTCTTTCCCCTGGTGACAGTTAGGGGCAATATATCCCCACTTGCCCTCTTTGTGTTTTTGTTATAATTTTCTCTGTTTTGCAGGTGAAGAATCATATTTTGTCTGCTAGCAATTGGCTCAAAGTAGCACAGAATAATTAGTTAGGAATCTGATGCTTAGTTTAAAAAAAATGTACCATTGGTTGTGTGTTCACTCCCCTTTTGTGAAGGGCAACTGAGTTAAGAACATGCTCATCACTCTGCAATGGTAGGCATGGGAACATGCTCCCCCAGAATTCTTGGCTGTAATGGACTTCCATCTGCCTAGCACAGGACTTTTGATTGGTTTAAAGCCATGGTTTCTAAACTCTGATACCTTAGTCTTATTTTGTGGGCAGATTTTAAGGGGGGGGGGTCATTAATTGCAATCATTATTTTTTTCTGTAATAACTAAGTAATTTCATCACTTAGATCTGACCAAGAAGTCAGTAAATGCAACAGTTAATTACATTTTCCTTTATTACTTTTTATTTTTTCATATGAAGCAACCTCTTTGCTGCCTTCTTAGGCAGATATTCTATACCACAGCAGGAATATTTGACAAAAGTTTATTTTTAAGTTCAGCAGATATTTCCAGCTGTTTAGTTCTGCAATCAAAGTAAGAATGAGGCTCAGCCTTAGAATGCAACATTGCATTTTTTTCTCAACAAATGCCCCTTTGGAATCATGCTGAAAAATGCCCCAAAATGACTCCAAAGCAACACTAGGAAGACCATGGAAAGTGGTCAAATTTTGCCTGCTTTATTTGGGCTGGATCGAACAGGGTACACTATTGGGGGAAGCAATAGCCCTCAGCCCCTGCATGAGTAGGGGGGAAAGAAATAGCCCTACCATCCCCTGCCTGATTCCTTATGTGCCCAAACACCCTCATCCCTGCCACCTGTGTGTGTGTAACCACCTATGTTTTTGGTTTGCAGCAATAACACTTCTTCAGAAATGGAGAGGTTAACCACCAAGTTAAAGAAACATAAAAAATTATCTGGGGTTAAACACATTTAAATACCTTGTTCTCCATCATAGCTTATGTAAACATTTTCCTTTTGATATATGGGACCTAAAATCTAGTCCTATGTATGCCCTCCTGAGGCACCCAATCTTGCTTTTTCCAGGGTTCCATGGCTCCCTTTACAATAGCTGTCGAGACAGGTGTCTCAGAAGTGATAATGTTTTATTGTCTCTTAATATGTCTGAGATAAGAGCTTTTCTGAACAGAAGAGCAGTGGGCACAGATCTCAATATATTAAAGTGGAACTATCACCAAAAATAAAAATTGTCCAATGGGTTTTAACCTGTAAAACAACAACACTGTATGTCTTTTTTTTTTTTTTACAAATCCTCTAGTAGAGGAGATATTAACCCTTCAACATTGGGCATTTCTGCTTTCTAAGGGACCCTGTATCTCCCGCATGACTTCTGAGGACTTCCCAGCTGCCCCAGGGAGCACGTCCACGCTCCCCTTTGTAGCTGGTCTTTTGTGGGCTAATGTTACAGCAAACTCTGTTTACCATAGTAACATAGTAAATTAGTTTGAATAAAGACACAAGTCTATCAAGTTCAACCTTCTCCTCATACTCCAGTAATTTTATAGATTTCCTGCTACCACATAAGTTAGTCTTTATCAGACCTTCCTGATCTGCCTACTAATAAACAGTGTAACTCTGTATTTTCCCTTTGGAAAGAAATGTATCTAATCTTGTCTTGAATGTATCCATTGTATCTGCCATAACCACCTCCTTGGGCAAAGAATTCCACAATTTAACAGACCTCACTGTACAAAAAACCCTTCCTCTGCTGAAGTCTAAACCTCCTTTCCTCTAATCTCAAGGACTGTCCCCTGGTCATCTGATCAGGCCTTGGAATAAATAGCTCACCGCAGAGATCCTTGTATGGACCTCTCATATATTTGTACAATGTGATAAAGTCTCCTCTTAGTCATCTTTTCTCTAGAGTAAATAAACCAAGTTTATCTAGTCGTTCCTCATGCGTCAAGTCCTCTATTCCCTTAATTAATTTTGTCGCTCTTCGCTATACCCTCTCTAGTTCTAGTATATCCTTTTTCAGAACTGGTGCCCAAAACTGCACTGCATACTCAAGGTGAGGTCTTACCAATGATTTGTACAATAGCAAAATAATGTTATACGCTCTTGCTTCAATACCTCTTTTTATGCAAGACAGGATTTTGTTTGCCTTTACTACTGCTGTTTGACACTGGTCACTGTTTCCAAGATTGTAGTTGACAAGGATACAGAGGTCTTTCTCTAGCAACGAGTCCCCTAAAATGATTCCATTAAGTTTATAAGTAGCCTTGAGATTATTTCCTCCCAAATGCATGACTTTACACTTCCCTACATTAAACTTCATATTCCATTTGTTTGCCCAGTCTGCCATTTTATATAAATCCCTCTGTAGAGAGCAATTATCCTGTTCTGAATTAATTACGCTGCATAATTTAGTGGCATCTGCAAATATTGATAATTTGCTGTCTATATCTATTTCTAGGTCATTTATAAACATGTTAAAAAGCAGTGGACCTAATACTGAACCCTGAGGTACTCCACTCTCCACTTTAACTGTATTGGAGAATTGTCCATTTACAACCACACACTGTTTCCTATCCTTCAACCAGTTTTGTATCCAGCTGCAAAGGTCATCTCCTAGCCCCGATTTCCTTATTTTATACCCCAGCCTTCTGTGTGGCACTGTATCAAATGCCTTTGCAAAGTTTAGATATACTACATCAACTGCCTTGCCATTATCAAGATGGCTGCTTACTTCCTCATAGAAGCTGAAAAGGTTAGTTTGGCATTATCTATTCTTCATAAAACCATGTTGATTCCTGCTAATGATCTTATTTTTTGTGTTGTAATCCTGAATAGAGTCCCTTATTATCCCTTCTAGCAGTTTTCCCACTACAGAGGTCAAACTCACAGGTCTATAGTTTCCAGGTTCTGTTTTAGTTCCTTTCTTAAATAGAAGCACTACACTGGCTGTTGTGGCACTGAGCCTGTGGTGAGAGAATCTTTAAAGAGTAAATATAGAGGTTTTGCCAACACTGCACTGAGTTCCTTAAGAACCCTTGGATGTATACCATCAGGACCCGGTGCTTTGTCAGTCTTAATTTTGTTCAGTCTACCCATGACATCTTCTTGAGTTAAGCCAATATCTGATAATTGTATTGTTTTATTAGTTACTTGTTGAGGCTCTTCTACCATTCCTTGCTCCCTTGTATATACTAATGCAAAGTAAGTGTTTAGAACATCATCCTTTTCCTTATCCTCACTAATCAACTCACCCATCTAATTTTTGAATGGTCCAATGCACTCCCTCTTAAGTTTTTTGCTATTTATATATTTGAAAAACTTTTTTGGATTAGTCTTACTTTCCCTTGCAATTCGAGTTTCATTTCTATTTTTGCTACCCTAATTGCCTTTTTGCAATCTTTGTTGCACTCCCAGTATTTTAAGAAAGAATGTTCAGTTCCTGCAGACTTAAATAGTTTGAATGCTTTTTTTTCTTTGCAATTTCCTCCTTTACATGTGCACTTAACCACACTGGCTGTGACTTACTTCTTTTGCATTTGTTCCCTACTGGTATATACTGTTGGGTACATTTCCACAACCTAAATTTGAATTCTGACCATTTATCCTCTATTTTTGTGTTTAAATAATGTATCCCAGTCTACGTGTTGCATTGAAGCCCTTAATAATTTGAAGTTAGCTTTTTTAAAATTAAGAGTTTTGGTTGAACCTATACAGTTTTGCTTTGCCAAACTGATCTCAAATGTAACCATGTTGTGATCACTGTTTCTCAAATGTTCACTTACCTTAATATTTGATACCATTTCTGTGTTATTCGTTATCACTAGCTCCAATATATTGTTATTTCTTGTCGGCACTTCCACCATTTGTGACATGTAGCTTTCACGAAGTATGCTAACAAACCTGCTACCCTTAGCACTCTGACAGGTCTCATTTTTCCAGTTGATATCTGGATAATTAAAATCTCCCATAATTATAGTATGCCCAAGCTGGGCAGCTTTCCTCATTTGCAATAGCAGTTGGGCCTCAACATTGTCATCAATATTTGGTGGTTTGTAGCACATACCCACCAACACCTCTTTTTTTTACCTTTTGCACCACATTTAGTCTCAATTTCTACCACAAGGACTCCACATTTTGGCCAGTTTTCTCACTAATATAACCTCTCAAAATTGGATTTAACTCTGGTTTCAAATATAAGCACACATCTCCCCCTTTTCTATTAATCCTGTCTCTCCTAATCACGGAATAGTCCTCTATATTTACAGCCCAGTCATGTGCATCATTCCACCATGTTTCTGTTATACCAATTATGCCCAATTGGGCATTAACCTCCAGCAATTCTAGTTCTCCTATTTTATCTACCATACTTCTTGCATTTGTTAGCATACAATTAATTTTGAAGTCTTTACATATATCACTCCCTACATGTCTTTTATCTACATCTTCATTTACTAGGAATTCCACCCTATTTTCTACATTTATCCCCACCCTTTCTCCACCCCCCTGGTCATTTACTTGGACCCAGTTCCTATCTGCTCTATCTACCTAATTTTTGCTATCTATACCCTCCCCCCCTTTCCTAGTTTAAAAGCTCCTCCAAGCTTCTTAGCATTCGCATCCCTAGCACAGAGGCTCCTCTACCATTTAGGTGCAATCCATCACTTCCATATAGATTGTACCCAAGAGCAAAGTCAGCCCAATGCTCCAAGAACACAAAACCTCAGTAGCATTGTAAACAGAGTTTGCTGTAACGTTAGCCCACAAAAAAACAGCTATGAAGGGGAGTGTGAACGCACTCCCTGGGGCACCTGGAAAGTCCTCAGATGGTACAGGGTCCCGTAGAAAGCGGAAGTGCCCGATGGTGAATGACTAATATCTCCGCTACTAGGGATTTGTAAAAAAAAGACACACAGTGTTAATGTTGTTTTAAAGGTTAAAAACCATGGGACAATTTTTATTTTTAGTGATAGTTCCGCTTTAACAACATTAGCTGTGCGCTAACGATTCACCAAATTGTGTCTATACAGGAAAATCTACACATGCATTAAAAATGAAAGATTAGGATTAGATTTGAGGAATCTAACATGACATATCTACATTTTTCAGATGCTATCTGAAAGTGCATGACATTTAAAATTATAGAACCCAATTTCATTTTTTTGGTGTTAGTTTTTGTTTGACAAAACACATAAACAAATGCAGCCACCCCACAAATTGTCTTGTTGCGATGCAGTGCGGTGCAGTTTTGTGCACCAGTTCTGAAAAAGGATATTCTAGAACTGGAGAGAATACAGCTAAAAGCAACAAAATTAATTAAGATAATGGAGGACTTGATGTATGAGGAATGTCTAGACAATCTTGGTTTATTTACTCTACAGACAAGATGTATACAAAGAGATCTTTTTTACAATGTATAAATATATGCAAGGTCAATACAAGGATTTCTCTGGTGAGCTTTTATTTCCAGTGTCTAATCAAATAAGTAGGGTCACACTTTAAGATTAAAGGAAAGGAGAATTGAACTTCAGCAGAGAAGGGTGTTTTTATAGTGAGGTCTGTTAATTTGTGGAATTTCTTGCCCAAGGATGTGGTAATGGCAGATTCAATGGAAATATTTAAGAGAAGATCGGATACATTTCTTTCAAGAGGGAACAAACAGGGTTATACTATATATATTACTAAGGAAAACAGGAAGTACCAGTAAATAAACTAATACTTATTTTGGTGGCAGGATGGCTTATATAATTCTCATTTTGCTGGGTTATGAGGCATAGGTTTAATTTGATGGAACTGTGTCTTTTTTCAGCCTAATTTACTATTTTACTAATGCACTACACAGGCCATACAGTGATGCAGACCTAGATGTAATAGTATGGTGTAATAAAACTGAGATGATGGACATGAGAAAGAGCATCACTATGCCACTGGGGCCTGTTTAGGGTACTCTCACAGGCCCTGGTGCCTCATAGTACATTGCTAGAGCCTCGTGCAATGAATGAGTTAGGACGAAGTAATGTATGGAGGATATTAGTGGTGGAGGACAGTTTCAAGGACTAAGTAAGAGACTGCACAGTCTTGTGCCCATCATTCACCACTTGTCTGGCCTGAATAAGGAAGACATACAGGGTACATCAATGCAGAAATCAATATATAAGTAAAAGTTATGTGGAAACGTAAGCTAAATATACCACATTGACAGCAATATCCCTCAGTAGAAAATAAGCAAGTGCGTGATTTTTTTTTTTTAATTCCATAGTAGAACTCAGCATGCTGTAACTTTGGTGCATTGATAAGTTATCACCTATTAAAACATTGAGTGCATGCATATTACACAAATAGTGCATGATTATCACATGTATATTCAGTTACATGCAGTACAAAGTAGCAGTTATATGTTGTCACACCCCCCATGTGAAAATGCAAATTAAGATTGTTTTTGATTCTTTGTATTCAGGGAGGTTAACAATAATTAGATTTTCATTTAAGAAAAATGCTTACATTCTAAGTTGTTACTGTGTTTTTTTATTTTGGGGAGGCTAACCCTCCCCGACCATCAACATGTTGTTCCTATGCCCTGTGTGAACCCAGCTGTAATGGAAAAAGAATGGTAGTGTCAACTAGCCATTAAGTGAGTATGCTTTTGGACCCCTTGTGCTATTGGCTTGCATCTGGTTAGCAGTCATGTAGTAATGAACTGTCCATCCATAAGGATCACAACTACCCTAATTGTCATTCCTTGATAACAGAAAACACATCATGGTCATTCCTCTTAAGAAATGGCTGCTTGTATGCTAAAAAACCTAGAGGGATGTGCATTTGTTTTTATAAAATACATTTTAATTAGGAGTGCATTTGAAGCCTCATGGAAGCACACTGACTTGTGGCAGATTTTATAAACACGATCCATATCTGATCCAGATCCAGGAGAGTGACAGCGATGATGAATTGGCCTAACAACTAACTGGAAGAAAAAAGGCTTAGTCTTCCACCAGTGGAAAGGAGCTATAAGCCTGTTTATACACTGTTTCAGAAATCATGGCCACATGAAAAAAGGAAAAAAATAAAACTCTCGATCATCATCATCATCAGTATCACTGCTTATAAGTACCTGTCTGTTTTAAGTGGGTGTATGTTCTCTTGGTTGTGGCTGTACTTCTTTTGTTTTTTTATCTGATACAATTGAGGTGCAATAACTAAAGAGGTATAAGAGAGTCATATTGTAGATAATGACCTGGGGGCTTTCTCCAAGGAAGGCTCAATTGTTTAGAAGCGGACTATCACTTCTTTATTTGTGAGTATCTGATTATAAAAGAGGATTATCTTGCATCATGTCTACTGTTTACTCTTAAAGGAGTTCTGTGCTTCTTGTCTTTTTTTTTTAGTATATCAATATCTATTTTTTTGGTTGATGTGGACCAGTGGCATAATCTTTTGACAAAAAGCAGCAACCCACATATTTTGGGCTAAGAACCTTATGGTAGAAACCTTCTAGTGATGTAAGCAATCCATAGGACATTTAGGGCTCGATCCAATAGACACAGATAAAAAAGAAATCACCGTCGGTAGTTTTAAGTCACAGTTTTGAATTTGAAATTGAATTTGCGATTCAGTTACATCTGATGCCTAGAAACACACGTTAAAGGGACTCAAATTTATTCCAATAAATTTTCAGAAAAAAAGTTGCAATTGAGTCCCTATTGCATGTGCTTAACCACTGGCCATATAAAAGGCAGTCCCCATTCAAATTTCCCTCAGTTGGCATCAGGCAACGGCCCAAAAGGTACGAGAAGGGTTTTTTTTCTGGAGTCTCCGGCCACCACTAGTGGCTGCGGTGGCAGCAGCTTATGTTTAAATAAAGATTTCATTTATTAACTATATATTTTTTTACAGGATCAACACTAAGTTTAGAGAAGAAGAATGAAGAGGAGCACAGATGAGGATAACAGATTAAGAAGAAGAATAGGGTGACAGATGAAGAAGAAGAAAGAAGAAGATAGATGCTTACAGAAGAAGAAATGAAGAGGAAGATCAGGGTGCAGTATACCCTGCTGGACATCAGGATGACAGGTAAGTGTTTCAGCTATGGGTGAAAGGATAGTGTTAGGGATAGCATGGGTCCAATTTTTTGTACATGGTAGGGGTAGCATAGGGCCAAGGGGAGGGTTATTGTTTGTAAGGGTGACTGTTTGCAGCTCATGTTTGGAGTTTGACACTTTGTCAAACACCAAGCGTTAGCTGGTTTCCTTTTATCTTCCCATTTCTCACACTACTTAGCATGAGTTATGGGACTGAAAAAAACACAACAAATGTTGGGCCACAGTTTAGTTTCTGTGTCCCAACGCTCTTTGTGGTTCCTGTTGGAAGAGCAACACTGTGTGTATACCGTTCAGTGTTAATTTGTGCCCTAACAACAGTTTTACCAGGTGAAATTGGATCAAGCCCTTAGTCCATTTTGTGGCAAAATCAAAGACACAAAAAATATTGTTGAATACATGCAAAGAAGGCAGAAACACCTTTTTGCTCTTAAAACAGAGTTTGCACATTAAAATTCATGGATTTTCCTAGCATTGGTGAAGGAAAGTCAGAATTTTATTTAAGACATAGAGGCGAATATCATTCTTAATCCTTCTCCACTGCCACCCTCAGCAGCAAAGAAAAAACTTTATTGTTAACAAAACAAAAATGAAAACTTTATTACTATCATACTCTTCCCCTTCACCAATGATAGTCCCTCATTCTCGTAAAACTGTGATGCAATCTGTAAATCCTCCTCTTTCTGCGAACATATCGACCAAAGAACCTGGTCCTCTCCAAACTGGAACATTAAATGTCCAACTTGAAAATCCAAACTTCAGGGAACCATAGAATCTAGAATCCATCAATAATCAGGATACTTCAACCTGAAGAAACAAGAGAAACAGTGAAAGGGAGGGTACACAGGGAGGAATAATATTTGCCTCCGTGTCTTAATAAAATTCTGACTTTCCTTCACAAATGCTTGGAAAATCCACAAATTTTATGGCAAGCACAGATGCGTTGTATTAAGCTGACATACAACCTGACTAGCCACAGTCAACGGGTTTAAACTAAAAATCCCTAAATGTGGACTCCCTAGGCCAATCTGCTGGCCACAGCACATACTTTAACCAACCCCCAATCTGTAGGATCATCAAAGCCATAACGCCTCTGGAGGAATGTACTCCAAACACGGACATGTCAGTACCAGCCAGTTGCATAACCCTATGCAACCATCTCATCAGTGTGGCTGATGACACCAGAAGATGGGGTTTGCGGAAGGAAACTAACATCTGAGACTGCAGACACTGAACAACACATAACTGTGGTCTATCTGGAAAAGCAGGATAAGTCACCGTCCAAGTATTAGTTTTAGTATGCCTGCGAATGACAAAATATACACCCTCTGGAGTGAATGATCTCAAGTGAAGGTCCAAGTCATGAACATTGGACACTCTCTTGAAGGAAATAAGACACAACAGCATCGTTAGTTTTGCCTATATTTGCTTCAAGGATAACAGTTCATTCAGAGGCCTTCAGAAAATCAAGTACCACATTAACATTCCACAGCGAATGGTAGCGTGATTGAGGTGATCTAGAAAACTGTATGCCCCACAGGAGGCTACAAACTAGAGAGTACTAACCAATCGAAGCACCATCTACAAAGATATGCCCTGCCAAAATGGCCAAGCGGTACGTTTTATCGTCTGGTAGGCTTTCCCTTATTCAAAAAGTAAACATAGAAACATAGAATCTGACGGCAGATAAGAACCATTCAGCCCATCTAGTCTGGGCCAAAAGATCTGCTCTGATCCACACACACAGAGCAAAGGAGACCCACGAGGTGAAGTGCTCCACAAAATGGATGCCACCTCGAGGGTGCCCCGCACTCAAATGTCTGACTGGGAGGAAGTGGAACATGAGGGCAAGACCTCAGAAGCCGAACCATGCATGAGCGATGACTCTGTCCAGCCTAGAGGATCCTCACTGACGCGTCGGCTTAAAGGACGGGAGGAGAACAAGCAGCCAAGAAAGAAGCTCTGAGGAAAACGCCTGGGAGCTCAGGCTAGCGCTGGCACGTAGAGAAAGAACCCCTTAAAAGGGGACAAGAAAGGACAAAGGGCAAAAAGAAGAGAAACAGTACAAAGAAGGGAACAAAGGGCAAAAATAAGCCCAGGCAGAAAGATCCAAACAATAAGCCTAGAGTAGGGCAAGAGTAAAATAGTAGAAGAGAGTTAAAAAGAAAAGAATAAAAGGCATAAAGAAGCCCAAGCAGGAAATTAAAAGCAACAGGGCCCAGCGTAGGGCAAGAGCCAGTAAGAGCACATACAAAGTTTTTTTTTGCTGCTGAGGGTGGAAGTGGAGAAGGATTAAAGCAGAACTACCACCTCCACTAAAGTCGCCCTGCAATACTTATGCAGGTGGCAACTAGCTTTGTAATCGTTATGTTACCTCTCAAAAGTGTCCATAAATAAAGTTATCCTTAAGCTTCCGAGACCAGAAGCCAGGCAGCGCGGACATCTTGAATGCATGCGCGCGCTGTCAGCCCTCTTCACCCTTCACAGTCATTGCATTGGCCCAGACGGCTCTGGAAGAGACTGACGGCACAGGGGCATGGGCTGCAGTAATCTGGCCATCAGTCTCGGAAGCTTAAGGATAACTTTATTTGTGGGCACTTTTGAGAGGTAAAATAATGATTACAAAGCTAGTCGCCACCTGCATAAGTATTGCAGGGTGACTTTAGTGGAGGTGGTATTTCCGCTTTAAGCATACTATGAAGCCTCCGTACTGGCCATAAAATTTTACCCAGTCCTTGTTACATGATCCCAGAGTCTAGAGGACAGATTTAACCCCTTATATCAAGCCAAGGGCTGCCAGCTGGACAGCCCTGCACAAAAACAAAAGAAGCTTCTACAGTAATTAAAATAATTAGATCAGCTTAACTGGAATCATCACTAACAATGCTGATATACACAAGGAGCATGGAAGCATACTGCAATTTAAATAAGGTTGATACCAGCTAAATCGTTCATGTAGCATTGCGTTGCATTATTTTATACAAGTAGTTGAAAAGCCCGTTACACGGGCCACAGTGCCTCTGGCAGCCGGTCGCGGGGCAGTTACGCGCAGCAGAGACTGCCCGCGCCGCTGCTGATATAGAGCTGGACGCTCCTTTGGAGCGCCCAGCTTTGTATCAGCCGCAGCGCGGGCAGTTTCTGCTGCGCGTGACTGCTGCACGCGCAGCAGTGTCTACTGCGCATGTCGGGCGTTACACACAACTTGGCGAATTATTATATAGGATATGCTTTCATAATGTCTAAGGATGATGTATCAAATTTCATCCCAAAAAACTGGAAAATAGAACCTTACTTTCCTAATTGCTTTGAAAATATGTATGTGCATGTGTGTAATTTTATTAAAATGTTATTGCATACTGCAAGCAGCACCTTATAAAAGATTATACAATAAAGTGGGAGCAACCCACTTCCCTTAAAAGGATAGTAATACTTTGTTTTATCTTTATTTTATTTTGCAGACATTAAAAAAACATGAAGAACGATATAAGTCTTATCTCTCAAACCTTTATGGTTTGAGAGATATTCACAAGCAAAGTTTCCCCTCCCGCCCCTTTTACCTAGTGTAAGCCATCTCTTTTCAGATATGGAATCCAGTCCATAGACCAGACAGATAACAGAAGGGGACAATCTTCTTCCTATGAGAACAATGAAAGCCCTGCCCCCCTTGTCAAGTTGTTCAGGTTTTTCTCTTATCTTAATTGAAGATTGTCCCTCTCTGCAATCTACCTGGGCACCTCCCTTCTGCTCTGCTGAGCAGTGTTACATCAGTAAAAGGGGCGGGAGGGGGAAAATTTGTCATTGAATTACTCTTTAACTACAGCTCTGACAGAATTGAAATAACACTCTCCAAAGTCCAAATACTATGATGATTAATTAGAGCTGCTTTTATTATTAAATACTAGTTGAAGAGCCCGTTAGACGGGCCACAGTGCCACTGCCAGCCGGTCGCGGGGCAGTCATGCGCAGTACAGACTGCCCGCGCCGCGGCTGATACAGAGCTGGACACTCCTTCAGAGCGTCCAGCACTGTATCAGCTGCAGAGTGGACAATCTCTACTGTGCATGACTGCAGCATGCACAGCAGTCTCTACTGCGCATGACTTTGTCGTTACACATGTTTTAGCGAATTATTATATAGGATTACTATCCCTTTAACTGAATGCCTTTATTGATGCCATTGGAGCAGACAGGATTCAAAGATATATCAAATATCTCAATTATGTTGATGAAATGGCAGTTTTTGTTCAGTGTGTAAAGAAAGAGGGTCCGTATATGCTGAGACTGATTTGTCTCTCCCGTCTATAATGATGTAATTCGTGGGTTTGGATCCATAAACAGGAATCCCTTTCCCAAAGCGGGCAGAGTCCTCCGACTTCCACAGACTCCTACAACATGAATACTGCAAGCCGTTACATAGTTAAGAGGGTGAAAAAACACGTTCAGTCTTTGTCAGCTATTTTTGTAATATTGATCCAACAAATAGTAATATTAATGATAATAATAATTGCCCTTTCAAAATCCTTGGGTCAACATTCTGCTTGCATTAAAATAAATGGAAGTAGGGGCATTGCAATTGCAAAAGCATTTGATAAAGCACCACACAGAA
This sequence comes from Rhinophrynus dorsalis, assembly GCA_037306005.1. NCBI lineage: Eukaryota > Metazoa > Chordata > Amphibia > Anura > Rhinophrynidae > Rhinophrynus > Rhinophrynus dorsalis. The sequence continues at coordinate 236,476,970 of CM074722.1, read as the reverse complement.
TGTTGGCCTATAAATTAAGAGAACTATGAATAGGCAATAATTAGATTGAAAGCTTCATATAGGGAGCAGTGTGGTGTTACATTTGCATAAAAATGAAAACTGGGCAGACAAATTTCATATGATACTAAATACATAAAAAATATACATTTAGGAAGAAGTAAAAAATATGCTACTTGTAAATTTCATGGGCACCTTCCAGGTGAAGAATTTCTGTAGAATGATCTTGGAGCACTTGTATAATGCAATTTAAGCAGTGGTGATCAATGTCAACCAGCAACTGCAAAACCAAATAAAATACTATCATGCATAAAAACAAAGTGTTGAATCTTTAAACCTAAGATCTTGCCTTTATGCAGTACACTTTTGGACACATACTTAAATAAGGATAATATGAATTAGAAAATAGTATACAGAACATAAAACTGAAAAAAATGGATACATTTGGACTAAAGATGCTATGAGACAGGGAAGTTGCTAGGTTTCCAAAAGACCTGGGAGTTAACTCTAATGCATTGTGAGTACACTGTGGAGCCCTATGTCACCATTACAAGAAGGGAGATTAGCACAATTATATGCCCCATACTGACATAAAGACCAAAATCTTTACACATGAGACCTGAACCAATAGCCCAATAGCCAGTTCCTAGTAAGACCCATGCTAAGAAATGTGATTGCCAGGTACAAGTATATTTGAGGTCAGTACAACAGCTTCTCAAGGGAAGTAATCAGACTGCCATCTTGGAGTCATGAAGGACTATTATTATTATTTTTTTTTTGTATTTGGGTTTTTTTCATGAGTTATGCTATCACAAAGGGTGAACTTGGTGGGCAAATTATGTAAGCATGAGCCATATATACTGACGGAATAGAGCCATTCTGAAGAAAATGCAACTGCACTATTGAGAACAAATATAAATTCCCATTGGTTTTATTGGGATAAACAATACCTTGAAACAGAGGTCTATAACTCTCTGACATTTAAAGGGCTATGAACCCAATTTAAATGAATGAGAATTTGCATTTGTTCCCAATGGTGCCTGCTCTAGAACTGCTGCACATTTGTCTTAATGTATATGGCAGTATGTCATACTTTAAATAAAATTCCACTCATGCCCATTTTGAATGAAGTATTGAGGCTAACGGCTGAAATATTGGGTGTGATGTTGAAAAAACTGAATGTTATTAAAATAAATTATTAGTAATTAGTCTGGATGGTCTGTCAGTTCTCAAACCTATTACCATCATGTTTGCATTCCATTTTGCCACCTTCATCAAAGGGAGAAAGCAGTCTTTAAAGTGGGTGTGTTTTAATATACCATTACATTGTAAGGTATTGACCCAATGAGGGTGTGGGACAATAGCACCCAAACCCCACTAACACGTAAAGGGTTAACTCAAAGGTCCATTGTATGACAACAGCCAGCGATGACAGATGGGGCATCCAGTGTGGTTATTAAGTTTTAGTCTGTCTCTTCAAAGGCAATATCATTGATCTTTAGCGTGATTAACCCCTTGAGTGCCAGAGGAGTGCACAAAGCATTGCTCCGCAATGTGTTGCATACCCCTTTGGCATTCAAAGGGTTAATGAACATAGCACTGTATATGGAATCTCCAAATGGCGGTATAACTAATATTTTTACAGATAAATATTTGGAATATTTGTATTATTTTGTTTGTCTTATATTATTTAAAATTAGTGCAGAGCCTTTAAAATATTTTGGGTTTTTTCTGCTGTATCTTACTAAGACCATAAAAGCCTAAAGTCCCCTATTAATTCTGCCCTGTGCCTTTTTTCAAGAGGTAACATCTGTAGTGAGTCCTAGATATCATGTCCATGGCATGACAGTTCCACCAGGACCACCAACTGCACACGGTAGTCTTAACCCTTTGTGTATCAGAGGGGTGTGCAATGCATTGCTTCTCAATATACTGTTTGTTGCCTCTGTGTTACCGCTGGTCATTTAAGAGTTAAGTATGCTCATGCCTGTTTCACTTTAAAAGGATACCAGCAACTGTCATGTCTGCCTCCATGCTGTACCAACTGAAGATGTTATCTATTGAACAAAGATGCAAAGGCAAAATTCCTAGGGGCATTAGTATTGTCTGTCCATGTAGTAAGGAATGTATGGGTGGGAGTAGCACTATTAATAGGCAGTGCTACTTCTCATTTAAATCAGTGGGGATTTGGGAAGTTTACATCCCCCCCGTGTTACAGTCAATTTTCTCAATAATTGCTCCCCTTTAGCTTATTAAATTGTGCTACTAATGTAACATTTGTATTTTGTATTGCCTTATAACCTTTTGAGCGCCAGAGGGGTTCGCGACACATTGCACTCAAAGGGTTAAATGACTTACTTTATTTGTGTCCCGTACTCTGACCAGAACTGTAGCACTGTATTCAGCACTTGACCATTGTGTACTCTGTATGTCCCCCATTACCACGTTAGATTGTAAGCTTTTGGGCAGGGCCCTCACTTCCAGTGTTTCACTTTACAAAGCACTTGTAAAACTGTATTGTCTAAACCCTTAAATTGTAAAGCACTGCGTACACTTGTGGCACTATATACATAAATATATTCATTCTGCACACACCAGTAGAATTGCTATTCAGGAGATGAGCATAGTACTACAACATCACCATTTGTGCAACCAGAACAGAAGTTCACCATTACTATTAGGGGCCATCAGCACAGTATTACACCATTACATGCTTTAAAGGAGCAGTAAACTTTTTTTAATGAAAACACATATTTTATAGAGCTTGTCCTGCTGAATAAAACAAGGTCACTCCCATCGCTGTCAGATGTTTTATTCATAATTTATAGCAGTTTAAATAATCAGGAAGTGAATTTACTGTGTTTACTTCCTGATAGTTCTAACTGACAGAAAGTGACAGGCAGTTTCTATCACATTCAATGGAGAACTGTATGTCTCTGACTTTTCTGATTTTTCTCTCCATTAGAATCTAACAGGAAATCTAATTAGAATTTGAACACTAGAGGGCACTGCTAATGTAAAAAACATGGGTTTAAACTGTAATAACTCTGGAAATATAAATTTCTCGTCAGTGGGAGTACCCTTATTTTACTCAGTAGGAAAATCCCTACAATATATATTTTTTCATAAAAAAAGTATACTGCTCCTTTAAGCTGGCATCAAGAATTGAAATTTATGAGCTCCAGGTCTGAAGCCCTTACTGTCACTACCTAGCAACAGCCATGTGATTATAAATGAGCTGACACTGAGATAGTTGAAATATTAACCCATGCACCCCAGAATGTAAATTCTAGGTGCTATGTCCCTGCTTAAACCTGCCTACTGGTGTTCCAATCAGTATCCTCAAGAAACCCTTTTTGCTATAACTAATCGATATTACAAACACAAGTCAAGAAGAACTTCTCCCTTTGCCTTTCATGTAAAAATGGCGACAGTTTAGAAATTAAAGAAGCAGTTAATTGATATAGATCATGTAGCAGGTCACACTGGACTCTCTCACCATGGGAATTTGACCCTTCACTGTTTCCAGAGCTACAGAGTAGAGCATATCATTTTATGTGACAGTACCTATCAATCTGATAAATAGTGTGTGTTATAACCCTTTAAGGACCATGGGGGCGTGCAACATATTGCTTTACAATGTGTTGCATACCTCTCTGGTCTTAAAAGGGTTAGTAATGTTTCAAAATAAAAGCAGTTCCCATTGATCTTCATAGTATTTGGGCCATGGAGAGTGTTATTTCAATACTGTCAGAGTTGTAGTTCAAGAGTAATTGAATGATAAAGTATCCCCCTCCTGCCCCTTTTACTGATGTAACACTGTTCACCTCAGAACAGAAAGGTGGTGTCCAGATAGTTGCTTTGCAATGTGTTACATACTTCTCTGGTCCTTAACTCCTTAAGGACAGGCATGCGCACTCGCGGTCGGCACTTGAGGGCCACAGGGCTTTTTTTTTCACTTCTGGTTCAGGGCTTCCGGAGCGGCGTGCAGCCGTGCAGCCGTGCCAGGAGCCCTGAACTTCATGACGTGCCAGGACCATCACTGGTCCTTAAGTGCTGGACCGCCGTGACAGTCGTGGCAGTCAATGGTCCTTAAGGGGTTAAAGGGATACTAATGTGTCAAAATAAAAGCAACTCCAATTAATTTTCATAGTATTTGAGCCATGAAGAGTGTTATTTCGATACTGTCAGAGTTGTAGTTCAAGAGTAACTGAATGATAAAGTATCCCCCTCCTGCTCCTTTTACTGATGTACCACTGCTCACCTCAGAACAGAAAGGTGATGTCCAGATAGCTTGCAGAGAGGGATAATCTTCAGTTAGCATAAGGGAAAAACTTGAAAAACCTGTCAAGGGGGGGCAGGATTTTCATTGTTCTCACAGTAAGAAGATTGTCCCTTGCTGTGAATCTGGTCTAAAGACCAGATTCAACATCTGAGGGGAAGTGGCTTACATTAGGTAAAAGAGGTGGGAGGCAGATAGTTTTTTATTCAATTACTCTTGAAATACAATTCAGACAGAACTGAAATAACACTGTCCATGGCCCAAATACCATGAAGATTAATTAGAGCTGCTTTTATTTTGAAACATTACTATCCCTTTAAAGGGGTAATCCTTAATTCCAGGCTTTGAGCCCAATCTGTCACAACCTAGCAACACTTCTGCATGCCATACATCCAGTTCTACAGAACAGAACATATAGGATTATGTGACAGTACCTGCCAATTTGACACAGCTTTTCCCTGTTTAGATGTGAATCACAGGAAGTTTTTACAGGAAACCGTCTTTCCTTTTCTTTTGGTTAAATACTTGCTGGAATTTCTGAGTAGAAATATGTGTTATTTTGGCAACAGTAATATAGTTGTAGCTTGTAGGAATCACTAGACTAATCACTATCCTAAACTCCTGGCCAGACGAGATGCCAAAGAAGAAGATCACTAAGACTGCGCAAACCCCAGTGGGAGAGGTTTTGCAGATTTGTGGTGAAAAATTGCCCAATGTCAAAATCTCTTATCTCCTGCCAAAGGTTTCTTTATCTGCTTTGTCTATGGCATTATTCATTTACAAGACAGAGTGTAAATCAAGCAAAGGGAAGACTTTGCACAAACCTTTTAATGCTGCTGTATATCATTTTTTAAGGAATAGCTTTTTCCCATGCAGTGAATATCACAGTCATGATAACAAGCCTTCCCAGTGGATTACCGATGCATGATATATGGATCAGTTGAAGTGGGGCTGATATTCTAAGAAATGTGATTACATTCTGGAGCAAATCAACTGTCATAGAGGGGAACAATTAAAGTTCCATTAATTTAAAAGGGGCTTTTAACCCATTGAATGTTAGAGAAGTCTCCAGTGCCTTGCTTCACAGAGTGTTGGGGACCTCTCTAGCATTGAGCGGGTTAAAACCCTATTTAAATCAGTGGTAATTTATTTTATCTCTGTGGTGTACTTGGTATATGCCAGAATTGCACTCATTTTTTTACATCAGTCTCAGTGAGGACTGTATTACATCAAACTCATAGTTAACATTCCCAAAAAGTCTGTCAGAACAGAAAATTCTGCCCTGTGACATCACCAATCCCTGCTCTGTGACATCACCAAGCCACACCCCATGACATCACCAATTAAAAGGAACCTGTTACAGAATATTACATTTGAAAATAATAGTGTTTTTTAATTTTTTTATTTTATGTATTCGATCTTCTTAAAAACGTGGTTTATTTTAAATGCATTACACCATGCTTATATAATATTATTTTTAATGTTATTAATAAGCATGCCATCATGGTAAAACACATTGCTACACTGAAATTTTAAACTGAGTGCTTATAAACCTGGAAGACCTTTTTTTTTTTTTTTTTGTCACAACAACAAATAGGCAAACTATCCCATTAAGTTACATAATGAGACAGTACTGACAGTGCAGGTTGGTTGTGTGGGCCTTATGCAGGAGGCTAAGAAGGTGAAGTTCTATAGCCACCCAAGGGCATCATATTGCACATTCATGATAAATAGCATGGCAGTATCTGTGGAAAAAAATAAAGTATTCTCACAAATAAATAGTATAATACTTTGATACCGCCCCTTTACTTCTTAGCTTTCTCCACTGTGACAAGGCTGATGAACTATTCTGCGATGGAGCAATTTTGGAGCAAATCAGTTGCACTATAGGTGACAAATGTACATTCGCAAAATTCCTATTGATTTAAAGGAATAGTAATACTTAAAATGTAAAAAAATATATGTTGTAGGTTTTATGTCCCTGAATAAAACAAGGGTACTCCACACTGCTGAGAGATATTTTATAAAAAAATTATAACAGCTCAAACTTGAATTTTTTAGGTGCAATATCACAGTGGCCTGAAAATTTACAGTGGTGCTGTTGCTACACCATCCTATGGACAGCTCTGGTCAGTAGACCATAAAACTCCATAGGATGGTGTAGCAACAGCGCCATTGTAAATTTTCAGGCCACTGTGATATTGCACCTAAAAAATTCAAGTTTCAGCTGTTATAATTTTTTAATAAAATATCTCTCAGCAGCAGGAGTACCCTTGTTTTATTCGGGGATATAAACCCTACAACATATATTTTTTTTACATCTTAAGTATTACTATCCGTTTAAATGGCGATGTTAACTTCTTAAATGCTATAGAGGGCTAAAATGCATTGCAAAGGGTTAAAATCCCCATTTTTTTTATTTGTCATCTGCAATGCAATTGGTTGACCACAGAATTGCTGCAGAATCCAGGGGGATTATGCACTAAGGAGTGATAAAGAATAGTGTTGAGCGAGCATGCTCGGCCGATGCTCGGATCGGCTCGAGCATCGCTCTGCTCGGCACATGGCGGTACTCGTACGAGTACCGCATGTGCTCGCCCGCCATGTTCGGGTCTCCTCCCCGCACGTTTTGCGGCTGCTGCGCAGCCAATAAACGTGCAGGGAGGCTCTGACATCGGTGTAATGCCAGCAGCCATGTTGGCTGCTGGCATTACACTGATTGGCTGGCCAGAACCCGTGGTCGGGTGCTGTATAGCACCTGACCATCGAGTTCGGCTCAGTCTGAGCCAGGGAGAGCTGAGGATAGGAAGGGAAAGGCAGTGTAGGGAGGAAAAAAACAAAAATTGTGAAAAAAAAGAACCAAAAGTCCTTTTTAGGACTACTGTGTGTGGGGGCAGCAGGTTATTTTGTGTGGGGGGAAAAAAACAAAAAAAAAAAAAAAAAAATATTCTGTTTAGTGTGAAAAGTTGCAGATTAGAGCACATTCTGTTTAGTGTGCACAGTTGCAGATTAGAGCACATTCTGTTTAGTGTGCAAAGTTGCAGATTAGAGCACATTCTGTTTAGTGTGCAAAGTTGCAGATTAGAGCACATTCTGTTTAGTGTGCAAAGTTGCAGATTAGAGCACATTCTGTTAAGCCTTCAAACTAAAATATCAAAGTCACATATTCCATTCAGTGTGCGTCGCCGCAGTTTAGCAGCACATTCTGTGTACTGTGCAGAGTTGCAGAATAGGAAGAAATACTGTTAAGTCTTCAAACTAAAATATCAAAGTCACATATTCCATTCAGTGTGCTTCGCCGCAGTTTAGCAGCACATTCTGTGTACTGTGCAGAGTTGCAGAATAGGAAGAAATACTGTTAAGTCTTCAAACTAAAATATCAAAGTCACATATTCCATTCAGTGTGCTTCGCCGCAGTTTAGCAGCACATTCTGTGTACTGTGCAGAGTTGCAGAATAGGAAGAAATACTGTTAAGTCTTCAAACTAAAATATCAAAGTCACATATTCCATTCAGTGTGCTTCGCCGCAGTTTAGCAGCACATTCTGTGTAGTGTGCAGAGTTGCAGAATAGTAAGAAATACTGTTAAGTTTTCAAACTCAAATATTAAAGTCACATATTCCATTCAGTGTGTGTCACCGCCATTTAGCAGCCTATTCTGTGTACTCTGCACAGTTGCAGAATAGTAAGAAATAGTGTTAAGTTTTCAAACTCAAATATTAAAGTCACATATTCCATTCAGTGTGTTTCACCGCCGTTTAGCAGCCTATTCTGTGTACTCTGCACAGTTGCAGAATAGTAAGAAATACTGTTAAGTTTTCAAACTCAAATATTAAAGTCACATATTCCATTCAGTGTGTATCACCGCCGTTTAGCAGCCTATTCTGTGTACTCTGCAGAGTTGCAGAATAGTAAGAAATACTGTTAAGTTTTCAAACTCAAATATTAAAGTCACATATTCCATTCAGTGTGTTTCACCGCCGTTTAGCAGCCTATTCTGTGTACTCTGCAGAGTTGCAGAATAGTAAGAAATAGTGTTAAGTTTTCAAACTCAAATATTAAAGTCACATATTCCATTCAGTGTGTATCACCGCCGTTTAGCAGCCTATTCTGTGTACTCTGCACAGTTGCAGAATAGTAAGAAATACTGTTAAGTTTTCAAACTCAAATATTAAAGTCACATATTCCATTCAGTGTGTTTCACCGCCGTTTAGCAGCCTATTCTGTGTACTCTGCACAGTTGCAGAATAGTAAGAAATACTGTTAAGTTTTCAAACTCAAATATTAAAGTCACATATTCCATTCAGTGTGTATCACCGCCGTTTAGCAGCCTATTCTGTGTACTCTGCAGAGTTGCAGAATAGTAAGAAATACTGTTAAGTTTTCAAACTCAAATATTAAAGTCACATATTCCATTCAGTGTGTTTCACCGCCGTTTAGCAGCCTATTCTGTGTACTCTGCACAGTTGCAGAATAGTAAGAAATACTGTTAAGTTTTCAAACTCAAATATTAAAGTCACATATTCCATTCAGTGTGTTTCACCGCCGTTTAGCAGCCTATTCTGTGTACTCTGCACAGTTGCAGAATAGTAAGAAATACTGTTAAGTTTTCAAACTCAAATATCAAAGTCACATATTCCATTCAGTGTGTATCACCGCCGTTTAGCAGCCTATTCTGTGTACTCTGCACAGTTGCAGAATAGTAAGAAATACTGTTAAGTTTTCAAACTCAAATATCAAAGTCACATATTCCATTCAGTGTGTATCACCGCCGTTTAGCAGCCTATTCTGTGTACTCTGCACAGTTGCAGAATAGTAAGAAATACTGTTAAGTTTTCAAACTCAAATATTAAAGTCACATATTCCATTCAGTGTGTTTCACCGCCGTTTAGCAGCCTATTCTGTGTACTCTGCAGAGTTGCAGAATAGTAAGAAATACTGTTAAGTTTTCAAACTCAAATATTAAAGTCACATATTCCATTCAGTGTGTATCACCGCCGTTTAGCAGCCTATTCTGTGTACTCTGCAGAGTTGCAGAATAGTAAGAAATACTGTTAAGTTTTCAAACTCAAATATTAAAGTCACATATTCTGTGTAAGATGAAGAAGGCGGGTAAAAAGGGACGGGGAAGTGGACGTGATCCTGAAAGTTCAGGGCGCGGGTCAGGACGCGGAGAAACTGTGCCTGGTGCCAGAGCACAAGAAAGAAAGACATCCACCATACCTAGCTTCATGTGTAATTTTACAGGGCGTCGCAGGACATCACTCTCGAGGTCCGACCACTGCGAACAGGTGGTCGGTTGGATGACAGCTGATACTGCTTCCAGTCGGTTAAGCACCACCCTGTCTTCCACCAAGTCCACTCTCAGTAGCCAAGAGTCTGGTCAAAATAATCCTCACTCTGATCATCCTTCCTCCCACCATACACGGTCTGGTCAAAGAAGTGATCCCATACTGGGATATAGTGAGGAGCTCGTCTCATCACCAATCCTTCATTTGACCCTCTCTCCAAGCACGCTTGCAGAGGAACATGACATCTTGTGCCCTGATTCACAACCTCTAGAGGCTACCCAATCACAAGAAGATGACAGATGTGAACGGCATTTAAGGTCAAAGGAAGTAGTGGATGATGATGATGATGATGAGACACAGTTGCCATTAAATCAACCACTATTTCCGTCTCAAGACCTTGTTGAGGAGAATGTTATACAGTTGTCAATGACTGAGTATGTGGTGGGATCAAGACTTGAGGAGGATGATCAGAGTGAGGAAGTGGAGGAGGACTTGGTGGACGATGAGGTGACTGACCCCACCTGGGAAGGTGTAGAGCCGAGCGATGTCAGCAGTCCTGAGGGTGAGCCATCTGCAGCACCGCAACAGGCTGGAAGAGGCAGTGGTGTGGCTACAGAAAGAAGGCGGACCGCACCAAACCGGCCCGCAAATGTTCCACGGAACACCCCCTTGCGTAAATCTACCTTGCCAAAGGGTAGGTGTTCCGTGGTATGGCGTTTTTTTAAGGAAAGTGCGGACGACAAAAGAATTGTAGTTTGCAACCTGTGCCACACCAGAATGAGCCGAGGCATGAACACTAGAAACCTCACCACCACCAGCATGATCCGACACATGGCATCCAAGCACCGTAGTAAGTGGGAGGAACGCCTGGATCGCCCATCTGTGTCTGCAGGCCACACCACTGCCTCCTCTTCCCCTGTTTTCGGTGCCGGCCAATCGCCTGTCGAAGGCGCAGGCCCGCATACCTCCCGCCCTGCACCTGTACCATCTGAAGCACCATCAGCGACCACATCCACTTCCCTGTCCCAGCACAGCGTCCAAATGTCGTTACCCCAGGCATTTGAGCGCAAGAGAAAGTACCCAGCCACCCACCCACAGGCCATAGCACTAACCTCACACCTTTCCAAATTACTGGCCATCGAAATGCTGCCATTTAGGCTTGTGGACACTGAGTCCTTCCGCAGCCTGATGGCAGCAGCTGTCCCTCGGTACGCGGTTCCCAGCCGCCACTACTTTTCCCGGTGTGCCATCCCCGCATTACACCACCATGTGTCCCGTAACATCACCCGTGCCCTGACCAACGCAGTTACTGGGAAGGTCCACTTAACGACTGACACATGGACAAGTGCTTGTGGCCAGGGACGCTACATTTCCCTGACGGCACACTGGGAATGTCGTGGAGGCTGGGAGCGACTCGGACCCTGGGATGGCACGGGTGCTACCCACGCCGAGGATTGCGGGCCCTACCTCCATCAGGGTTTCCACCAGCACCTACGTTATTGGCTCCTCCTCCTCCGTTTCCACCTCCGAATTCTCTACACGCAGCGCCACTCCCCCATCAGCCAGTAGCTGGAAGCAGTGTAGCACTGCAGTGGGGAAGCGTCAACAGGCCGTGCTGAAGCTGATCTGCCTTGGGGACAAACAGCACACGGCCTCAGAGCTGTTGCAGGGGATTAGTCACCAGACCGAGCAGTGGCTCTCGCCACTCAACCTGCAACCAGGCATGGTTGTGTGTGATAATGGGCGTAACTTGGTGGCGGCTTTGGAGCTCGGCAAGCTCACACACGTACCATGCCTAGCGCATGTATTTAATTTAGTGGTGCAGCGATTTCTAAAAACCTACCCCAATGTGCATGATCTCTTGACCAAGGTGCGCCGCGTGTGTGCACATTTCCGTAAGTCATCTACAGCTTCGGCCGGCCTGTTGAAGCTGCAGCAGCGCTTACAATTGCCAGCTCACCGGCTGCTGTGTGACGTGAGCACGCGCTGGAACTCCACCTTCCACATGTTGGCCCGGCTTTGTGAGCAGCAGAGGGCAGTAGTGGAGTACCAGCTGTTACACGGTCGTCGCCTCTCCGTTCAACTTCCTGTAATCAGAAGTGAGGAGTGGGAATGGATGTCAGACCTCTGTGAGGTTTTACGCAATTTTGAGGAATCGACACAGATGGTGAGCGGCGATAACGCTATTATCAGTGTAACCATCCCACTTCTGTGTCTACTGAAACGCTCGCTGCTCACAATTAAAACCGACGCTTTGCATGTGGAAGAGGTGGAAATGGGGGAGGAAGAGCTTACACAAGGTGATAGCCAGAGCACCCTCACTTCGTCTTCTCAGCGACAACTGGAGGAGGCGGAGGAGGAGGAGGAGGAGGAGGAAGACACGGTTGCCTCCGCTACAGAGGGTAGCCATGGAACTTTAGTTCCATCTCTTCAGCGTGGGTGGGCAGAAGAGGAGGAAGAGGATGAGGATATTGAGAGTCATCCTCCTGGTGAGGACAGCGAAATCTTGACTGTTGGTACTCTGGCACACATGGCTGACTTTATGTTAGGCTGCCTTTCCCGTGACCCACGCGTTATACGCATTTTAAACAACACGGATTACTGGGTGTTCACCCTTCTGGACCCCCGCTACAAAGAGAATTTCTCATCTCTCATTCCTCCGGTGGAGAGGACAAGCAAAATGGTGCAATACCAGAAGGTTCTTGTCGAAAAATTGCTCCAAAATTTTCCATCTGACAACGCTGGCGGCAGAGTACGTGCTACCTTGGCCAACCGAGAAGGGGAGAAAAGGGGAGCACACAGCAGTTCCGACAAAGGCAGGGCAACACTCTCCAAGGCGTGGGACACCTTCATGACACCCCGCCAGCACCCTCACCCTGATGCGCAGCCTAGTGTCACAAGGAGGGAAAAGTTTTGGAAGATGGTGAAGGAGTACGTAGCAGACCGTGTCAGCGTCCTCAATGATCCCTCTGTGCCTTACAACTACTGGGTGTCCAAGCTGGACACGTGGTATGAACTGGCACTCTACGCCTTGGAGGTGCTGGCCTGCCCTGCCGCCAGCGTTCTGTCTGAGCGGGTATTTAGTGCTGCTGGTGGCATCATAACAGATAAGCGTATCCGCCTTTCCACCGACAATGCTGATAGGTTGACACTTATAAAAATGAACAAGGCCTGGATTTCCCCTGACTTCTCCACTCCACTGGAGGAAAGCCCCGGGGGAACATAAACTCACTTTATATATGTTATTTACAATGATGGGAATACTCTGTATTCCCATTCACCCCTTCCACCCAAAAAACGGGTATATGGTTGACTCTTAATCTTCTCATCCTCCTCCTCCTCTTCCATATGCCCTGTGCTATAATTTTTATATAGGGCCAGCTCACCAGCGGGCCCTGTGATATAATTTTTATATAGGGCCAGCTCACCAGCGGGCCCTGTGATATAATTTTTATATAGGGTCAGCTCACCAGCGGGCCCTGTTTGCCAATTTTTATATAGGTCAGCTCACCAGCGGGCCTTCTCATATAATGTTTTATTGGGTCAGCTCTCTAGCGGGCCCTCTCATATAATGTTTTATAGCGTCAGCTCACTAGCGGGCCTTCGCATATAATGTTTAGGATGGTCAGCTCTGCAGCAGACCCTCACCCATAATGTTTTAGATGGTCAGCTCAGCGCACGTTTCCCTCTTAATCATGGCCTCAGTTCAATAAAATCAAGGAAATTTTTGGGAGAATTTGCCTCTGTGCACGTTTCCCTCTTAATCATGGCCTCAGTTCTGAAAATCAAGGAAATTTTTGGGAGAATTTGCCTCTGCGCACGTTTCCCTCTTAATCATGGCCTCAGTTCTGAAAATCAAGGAAATTTTTGGGAGAATTTGCCTCTGCGCACGTTTCCCTCTTAATCATGGCCTCAGTTCAATAAAATCAAGGAAATTTTTGGGAGAATTTGCCTCTGTGCACGTTTCCCTCTTAATCATGGCCTCAGTTCTGAAAATCAAGGAAATTTTTGGGAGAATTTGCCTCTGCGCACGTTTCCCTCTTAATCATGGCCTCAGTTCTGAAAATCAAGGAAATTTTTGGGAGAATTTGCCTCTGCGCACGTTTCCCTCTTAATCATGGCCTCAGTTCTGAAAATCAAGGAAATTTTTGGGAGAATTTGCCTCTGCGCACGTTTCCCTCTTAATCATGGCCTCAGTTCTGAAAATCAAGGAAATTTTTGGGAGAATTTGCCTCTGCGCACGTTTCCCTCTTAATCATGGCCTCAGTTCTGAAAATCAAGGAAATTTTTGGGAGAATTTGCCTCTGCGCACGTTTCCCTCTTAATCATGGCCTCAGTTCTGAAAATCAAGGACATTTTTGGGAGAATTTGCAGATGATATACAAGTAAATATACAGCAAATATTGTTTGGTAACAATTTTTCGCCTAAAGTCGTTTTTATTTTCCTTTTTGTGTGTTTTATGGTCAGTCTGTAAAAATGGCGTACTACGGGCGAAAGATCGTTCCCAGCAGCGATGTTGGAGTCCAAGGTGCATCCAGACATCCTCCCTATGCTGTCCCTGAACCATTTCTGTAGTGTTTCCATCTTTTTCTGCCCTTTTCCTATGGACCAGGCACCCTCCCCTCATCAGAGCAGGGGGTGCCTGGTGTAATGCTCGAGTCCTCCCATTGACTTCAATGGGGCTCGGGTGCTCGGCCGAGCACTCGAGCCTCAGGGGGTGCTCGGTCAGAGCACCCGAACACCCGAGCATTGGGGTGCTCGCTCATCACTAATAAAGAAGTGATAACGTGGAGATAACTTCTCCAGTGATATCACTTCTCCATTTCCTATGTTATTCTATAGAGCCTATGCACTAACATCCAGAGTTGGAGAAATCTTAGTGCATTGAGAAATCTTAGTGCATTAGTGAAGTGATATCACTTCTCCAATTCCTATGTTATTCTATAGAGTCTATGCGCTAAACTGTCCAAAGTTTAAGTTATTTCTGATTTATTACCTCTTTATCATGCTTTGGTGCATCTCCCCCAGCTCTAGCCCCTGCACTTAAGAGTATGTAGTGGAGCGTACAATCAATTAAGTGCATACTGTAGGCTGATCTGATCTCACCTTTAACCGGGGACACATAGGAAATAGCCATATTTCAGAACTTCACTGAAATCAAAGCAGTCCTGCAGTATGCATTTCTCATATGCGTCCCCGATTAAAGATGAAGTCTGGTCAGCCTAGCATACTGGTACACACACTCCTCTGTCCTTAAGACTTTATTGCCAACAAGGCCTGAATCTCTGACATGACATTAAACCTCTGAGTGCCAGAGAGCTGTCTAACACATTGTAACTGCATGGGAGGGACACCACAAATACATATTTCCTTTGATTTAAATTGTGCTTTTAATCCATTTAATGCAAGAAAAGTCTCAAATACATTGCTTGACAATGCACTTGTGATCTCTCTAGCAAGCAAAGGGTTAACCCTTTGAGTGCCAAGTGGGTACATTGTACGAGTTTGGACAGCTGTACCCGCTGTGCCAAGCTCGTACGATGTACCCACTAAAATGCGGTCACTGCATGAGCCGGTATAACCGGCATGCAGTGGCCGCATTTAAAAAAAAAAAAAGCTGGGCAATCGTGGGGGGACATGAGGATCACTCCTCATGTCCCCCCTGTTATTGATCTCCCAGCCGATCGCGCTGGGAGATCAATAAAAGAAGAGGAGAAGCGCAGCTTCTCCTCTTCCTTCTCTCCTACCCGAACTTCCAGGTAGGAGTGGGCGGGACCGGGGGAAGCCTCCCAACGTCATCAGTGACATGTCACTGATGACGTTGGGGAAGTTTCCCCGGTCCCATTCACTCCTACCGGTGGTAGGAGTGAAAGGCAGGAGAGCTTTTGCTCTCCTGCAAGTCGCCATATTGATCTCCCAGCCGATGGCTGGGAGATCAATAACTGGGGGGACACCAGAAGGGGTCCTGATGTCCCCCACGAGGTCTGAGAAATTAAAAAAATAAAATAAAAAAAAAAACAAACGCTAAGTAGCCCTGTGAGTGCCGCAGGGGTCCCCAGCACATTGCTTTGCAATGTGCTGGAGACCCTTGTAGCACTCACAGGGTCATTTTTTGGGTTTTTTTTTTTTTTTTTTTGAAAGACCTCATTGAGGGGATCAGGGGGGATCCTGATGCCCCTCAATGAGGTCTATTATTAAAAAAAAAAAAAAAAAAAAAAAAATTTGAACCCTGTGTGTGCCACAGGGGGGGTCCAATGCACCCCCCCCCCCTCCTGTGGCACACACAGGGCTTCTATCATTACTTTGTTACTAGAGATTGTTGGGGGGCCATCAGGATTGGTCCTGATGGCCCCCCAACAAGCTCTGATTACAAAGTAATAATAATAAAAAAAAATTAACCCTCTGAGTGCCAGAAGGGTCCAATGCATTGCTTTGCATTGCCCTGGAGACCCATGTGGCACTCACAGGGACATTTATTTTGATTCCTTTTATTTATTTTTTTAAGACCTCATTGGGGGAATCAGAGGGGTCCTGATACCCACCAATGAGGTCCATAATAAAAAAAAAATGTAAAGAAAAAAAAATTAACTCTGTGTGTGCCACAAGGGGGGCCAATGCAGCCCCCCTTCTGCGGCACACACAGGGCATTTATCATTACTTCGTTATCAGAGATTGTTGGGGGGCCATCATGATTGGTCCTGATGGCCCCCCAACAAGCTCTGATTACCAAGTAATGATATAAAAAAAATTAACCCTCTGAGTGCCACAAGGATCCAGTGCATTGCTTTGCAATGCGCTGCAGACCCCTGTGGCACTCACAGGGTCACTCTGTTTGTGGACATATATATTTTTTTTACTAAGACCTCATTGGGGAGGGATCAGGGGGTCCTGATGCCCCTCAATGAGGTATATAATAAAAAAAAATTAAATCAAAAATTAACCATGTGTGTGCCACTGGGAGGGGGGGTTCAATGCAGACCCCCTTCCTGTGGTACACACAGGACTTTTTACCATTAGTTTGTGATCAGAGCTTGTTTGGTGGCCATCTGAATACAAAGTAACGATAAAAAAAAATTAACCCTTTGTGTGCTGGACACCCCTGTGGCACATAAAGGATTTTTTCCCCCTTTAATTTTTATTTAGACCTCATTGTATGGGTTCTGATGCCCCCAACGAGGTCTACACAAAAATATTGGGGGAAAAAGCCCCAAAAAATGCACGTGCAACAGGAAGGGGGTCCAACGCAGTGCTTTGTATGAGGGGACATACAGTGCACAATGGTAGTCAGAGATCTCCCATACACACTATCAGACACTGCCCCACCATCACCACCATCCTTGCTCCTCTGCTCATACCCACACACACTGCCTAATCCCTCACCCTCTCACACATTTTGTTAGACTTGCAGTCACAGGTCCGCACATACACCGGCTGACGTCCTAGCTTCTTTCATCTGTTAGCCATAAAATCACACATACACTGTTTGCTTTCCCATTTCTGTTTCACTGGTAGCTACGCTCTTGTACCGTACATTGGTATGTGAATCCAGAGCAGTGGGGTACCATTTTTTTTTGGCTGGCAAGAAGTCCTCCTAGGAAATCCCACGCCATTGAACCATTTCAGTATCTTTGAAGTGACTGATGTGTAAAACAAATGTTTGTTTTTCTTTCCTGTAGCACCACATTCTGGAAATAGTTGTTCCAAATAACTTAGGGGTACAAAGGCAAGTGACCCCTCATTAGATGCGGCAGGTTGTCTTCTTTCCAAAATGGTATGGTTTATCTACCTTTTCTTCAATTCTGAAGGTGTTATAGCCATTTTTATACAGGCAAGTCAGGTTTGAGAAAATGTTAGAAACATCAGAGGTTGTAGTAGGTGTAGTTTTCTACTTCTAGCACGCCCTAAGGTAGTTCAACTCATATCAATGGGGTGTCGTTTGACTCCTAAGAGCACTAGCAAACAAATGCAGTTGAAAATTCCATGGTTTTCACAGAGCTCCATACATTTAAAGGGGCAGAAATGTAAAAAAAAGCATTTTTTTTCATTAGCGGCACCTCCTGGAAGCATTTGTGCATACCAGCCTTTGGGTAAGAAGGCAAGTGACCCCTCATTAGATGCGGCAGGTTGTTTTCTTTTCAAAATGGCATTGTTTCTCTACCTTTCCTGCATATCTATTATGGTTATAACCATTTTAGTGCAAGCAGATAATTTAAAAAACAAAAGTGTCAGGTTTACGTTCGTGTTCCTAGCACCCACATATTGTATGTTAACCCACACAAATGGGCTACCATTTTTCTCATGATGGTAGCAAGTACTGAATACAGCAGGAAATGTTATGGTTTTCAAAGATTTTAGTATCTTTGAAGTGGTGGAAATGTAAAAAAAACCTGTATTTATTCCCATAGCGCCACCTTTTGGAAATATTTGTGCACTTCAGCCCAGGGGGTAGAAAGGCAAGTGACCCCTCATTTGATGCGGGAGAATGTCTACTTTCCAAAATGGTATACCAAAATGGCACTTCTAGCGCCCCCTGAGGTAGTTAAACTCGTACCAATGGGGTGTCATTTTTCTCCTAAGAGCACTAGCTAATGAATACAGTTGGAAATACCATGGTTTGCACATATTTCAGTACATTTGAAGGGGCAGAAATGTAAGAAAATGCCTTTTTTTTTCATTAGCGCCACCTTCTGGAGGCATTTGTGCACTCCAGGCTTGGGGTAACAAGGCAAGTCACCCATCATTAGATGCGGCAGGGTGTCTTCTTTTCAAAATGGTATGGTTTGTGTACCCTTTCTTCACTTCTGTAGTTGTTATAACCATTTCTGTACAGACAAGTAATGTTTGAGAAAATGTTAGAAAAATTTGAAGTTGTAGTGGGTGTCGTTTTGCACTTCTAGCACCCCCTGAGGTAGTTAAACTCATACCAATGGGGTGTCATTTTTCTCCTAAGAGCACTAGCTAATGAATACAGTTGGAAATACCATGGTTTGCACACATTTCAGTACATTTGAAGGGGCAGAAATGTAAGAAAATGCCTTTTTTTCATTAGCGCCACCTTCAGGAGGCATTTGTGCACTCCAGGCTTGGGGTAACAAGGCAAGTCACCCATCATTAGATGCGGCAGGGTGTCTTCTTTTCAAAATGGTATGGTTTGTGTACCCTTTCTTCACTTCTGTAGTTGTTGTAACCATTTGTGTACAGACAAGTAATGTTTGAGAAAATGTTAGAAAAATTTGAAGTTGTAGTGGGTGTCGTTTTGCACTTCTAGCGCCCCCTGAGGTAGTTAAACTCATACCAATGGGGTGTCATTTTTCTCCTAAGAGCACTAGCTAATGAATACAGTTGGAAATACCATGGTTTGCACACATTTCAGTACATTTGAAGGGGCAGAAAAGTAAGAAAATGCCTTTTTTTTTCATTAGCGCCACCTTCTGGAGACATTTGTGCACTCCAGGCTTGGGGTAACAAGGCAAGTCACCCATCATTAGATGCGGCAGGGTGTCTTCTTTTCAAAATGGTATGGTTTGTGTACCCTTTCTTCACTTCTGTATTTGTTATAACCATTTTTGTACAGACAGGTAATGTTTGAGAAAATGTTAGAAAAATTAGAGGTTGCAATAGGTGTAGTTTTGTACTTGTAGCGCCCACTGAGGTAGGTGAACTCATACCAATGGGGTGTTATTTTTCTCCTAAGAGCACTAGCTAATGAATACAGTTGGAAATGCCATGGTTTTCACACATTTTAGTTCATTTGAAGGGGCAGAAATGTAAGAAAATGCGCCATCTTCTGGAAGCATTTGTGCACACCAGGCTTGGGGTAACAAGGAAAATCACCCCTCATTAGATGCAGCAGGTTGTCTACTTTCCAGAAATATATAGTTTTATATAGTTATTCCACTGTTTTAGGGTAGTTTTACCACAAAAACCCTAGAATGTGCATATTAGTTTATAAAGTTGAAAATGTCATTTTGCGCTGCTGGTGATTAGGGCTCTACGCTAGCCATGGACGTAGGTAAAACTATACAAATTTGGTATTTTTTTACTCGGGGGACTCGAGGCTTTTTCAAATAATTGAAACTTTTTCAATCAAGGTAAATGTTTTTGATACATAGTATGTGATTTTAGCAAAATGAGTAAATTTTCACTTTTTTTTGTCATTATGACATCATAGCTTTTTGCACGATGTAAAATTCTCTGCATGTAAGGTATCACAAGAAAGCTCAATTCGTTCTGAAAAAAACAATATATAGTTTTCCATATGGAACTAAAAATCCCCAGAGGAAATCAAGCCTAAACGGAAGGATAGCAAAAATGTTGAAAAAGTGTCTGGCCTGCAGGGTTCAGAAAATGGCCCGAGCCTCTGGCACTGAAGGGGTTAAGCCCAATTTATATCAAGGAAAAATTGAGAAATTTGTATGGTGAGTTTGGTTTAACCCTAGAAATAATCTACTTTTCTTGTGAACATAGGGCCCTTTTCAACAGTAAATCTAGCTGCCATTGGGCCATGGTGGGAAGAGATGGGCTCAGACACTATGACCAATATTTACTAAGACATGAAGTCAGCTTCAGGCTGGTTTGCAGCTCCACTCACAGAAATATCCAAAATATCTAAAAACAGTCCCAGAGGCAAGCAGATGTTACTGGAGCTATGTTAGATCGGCAAGCAGACTGGCACTTGTTATATATTGGGAGCGCATGAAAGCGCTCTCACTTTGCCTCCATGACCTCTACTGCAGATATTGGCTCTGTTACCTCAGAATGTAATGCTTTATAATCAAATACCTCAATGCCCATGATTATTTTAAATAATAAATTCACAGATTCAAACTTTATTTCACTCCACGAGTTAAATAGCAATAATCTTTTGTGAGGTGTGAGTTCTGCTTCAAAACGCCTCCACACATATATACAGTTCCCTGAGTTAGCCCCTCCATTGCTGGATTTGATTGGAACTTATTGCACAGCAATGCACTTCAGTCTTCACAGCAATAGATGGTGAAGTCAAGGAGAAAACTCTACACTATCCCCCCAGTCGTATTCTGTCCACAAGGCTCTTATTAGCCCAACCAGCAACTGAGGGGTTAATGGTTAAAAACCCAAAACATTAGATTTTATTTAAGGCCCAAATGGCCTTAAGTAAATTGTAGGGGGAGAACATGATCCTCTCCATCCTTATCGGAGCAGGATACAAAACGTGTTCAAAATAATATGGGGTTCTGGAAATCTTTCTTTAAAGGGAGGGCAATTTGAATTTAGTTCCCTTCCTTAATGAAAATTTAAAAAACATATGGGGCCCATTGTGGCCATTTTTTGAGGACATCTCAACTAAATTTATTAATATGGAGTCCATATACACCGCATATTAATTTATTTGGAGAACATACACAACAAGATAAATTATAGGTCAAATCCCCCATATTCATTTATCAAATAGTCAATAAAGGGGCCTGGGACATCCACCCACATGGTTTAATATGAAAATATTGCAGGAGTGATATCCATACCTGTGAACTCTCCAGATCTGTCCTGGGGACTCCAGTTTTTACAGTTAATTACTGTGTCTGATTCTTCAGCGGTGGTATATTTTTTCTGGAACTCTACCAATGTCTAGTTCTCACCCTGTTCTTCCTACATCCTGCCCACTTCTTCTTCACACCCTTTCTGCCCACTCTATGCCCATTTATGACACAAGGACAGTTAGCCTTGCCACCAGATTGAGCCATGCCCCCTTTATGCAAAGAATCATGCCATTTACATCCCCCTGCTTGGCAGCACATGAACCCCCTTTTTAGGTTCAATAGGAGGAAGTTGCCAGTTATGCTGATAACAAGCACCAAAAGTACGACTTAAAAATGTCGCCCTCGTCAAAATGGCGACTTTAGAATGTTGCAGGAGTCAAGATAGCAACTTCAAAATGTAGTCATTAAACAAGTACTGGTTAGAGGTCTCTCTGAATACACAATGTGGCTCTCTGAGGCTGGGA
This sequence comes from Rhinophrynus dorsalis, assembly GCA_037306005.1. Lineage (NCBI taxonomy): Eukaryota > Metazoa > Chordata > Amphibia > Anura > Rhinophrynidae > Rhinophrynus > Rhinophrynus dorsalis. The sequence continues at coordinate 236,455,417 of CM074722.1, read as the reverse complement.
TGTTGCTCTCCAGCTCGCCGTGTAATTACATGTGCTTAAAATATTTTTTTTCATATAATTTAAGGAAGGTAACAAAAGTGCCATTCCTTTAACAAAAAAAACATAATATGGGTCCCATGAGACTCATTCTCCAATGCTGATCCAATTAGGATAGAGAGATGATGGATAATATTATCCCCCACATTTTAAGACCATTTTGGCCTTAAATAAAATCAAAAGTTTGGGAAGGGGAGAGGGTAACTATTAATGCCTCCATTTGCCAGATTTGCTAATACAAGCCAATTCATCAATGGAAGGGTTAATCTGAGGTTGGTTTAGGATGGGGGGGGGGCAGGGCAATACTTTATTTGTGATTTTTTATTAAAAATGATGTTCTTTAACCTCTACATAGCCAGCGAGTTTGCAATGCATTGCATCACAAACCTGTATGGCAACAAAAGGGTTAGGGAGGGTGTTTAAGTTTGTTAACATAGTTAACCATTGGGTAATCATCCGTTATTCAAGCGTAACGTAAGTGTAAAGTTAGTAATAGCAACGTTATCAAATAGTATCTATGTTGTACAATAATAGTAACAAATCTCCATACAATATGTAGCCACAAATAACTATTAAATAATGAGACACTATAGTAGTTAGAATGCCGTAATATATGTGGAGTATCGTATTATGGCATATAGCCATGAGAAGCAAAGCTGGCATCAAAAATCATTTGGTAGCAGATAACTTAGTGGTTACAAGAAGGTTTTATCCTACAAAAAATCTGAGGAAAAACTGATTCTGTATTGTTGATGGGAAAGTATAAGAGTGGTCAGTACATAATAATGTTATAATGTGGTATAGGAAAGAGGATATTTCAGACAACCTAGGTTCTATACATTTCAGGGACTTCTTTTAACATTGATAGCTTTTCTGGAATCTTTCACATATGGGGTCAGTGCCAGAGCCTCAGATCGCCACACGTGGCCCACCCAGTTTGGAAAGGGCCCATACACCCAGTTGACAGTTATAAATAAATATTTTTAAAAGGGAAACCTGGATATGCCTTGTGCCCACTCATGTGAAAATCAGCCGTCCAACCCCAATAAGTGATGAACACATCAATCGTATATATACAACTGCTTCAGATCCACTGTGACAGTAGACATGGCAGTCTGGAAATATGGAAAAAATAGCCAAATATCTTGTGAATCATAATATATAATATAATTTAATATTGTCATAATATTCTTTGTTTTGCTGTGCTAAAGGAGGAAATGCAATTCTAATAATACACATAACACCTAAGCTTATTACATGCAAAACAGACAATTTGTTTTATCTGAAATGCCTTGAAAACCAGAGGGGGTGGCTTTGCAACGTGTTTGCTCACTCCTATGGTCCCCAAGGAGTTAAAAGTTCAATACAGCATTACAATATGTATACTTTAATATGAATATTTTTGTTTCTTGACCCTTTAAAAACCTCTTCTTATTCTTAATGCCTTGAATAAAATCCCTGTCGTAATTTTTAATGATGTCTCTCTTGGTTCCCAAAAGTATTTGTGAATCTGCAGCTATGCTTTTTAACGCTCATCCTTTAAATATATGTTTTGTAATATGTCCCGTTTTATAAGATCAAAATGATGAATGCAGAATTGATGAATCCGAGTTTCATTTACACAATCTATAGTATTCATTTTAGGGCACATAGAAAGTAGAAGTGCCAACTAGCTTGTGTCTGCTATCTGGTAACTGTTTAGACATGGCTGGAATGTTCAGAGTACCATGGAATTATTGCTGGGTACTTGGAGGCTGATATACTAAGTGAAATGGTGGGAGTTGCATTAAGGTGTAAAAAAGATGTGATAAACCTTCCAGTTTCCAGTAAGATAAATTCTCCAATTACTATATTATTTTATGTAGCCTCTATTTCATGCCAGGAGATCTAAATACATAAGCTATATAGCATTACATCTGTATTAGAGAGATTATTTCCCTTGAAAATGTATCTCATCTTCTCTCACTTTAGTAGACCTACCCCACGGTGTAGTTCTGGAGCAAATCAACTGCATCATAGAGTAAAAATACAAATTCCCATTATCCCTTGATTGCTAGAGAGATCTCCAACGCATTGTGTCGTTGGCTTGCCATATGTAGGATGTATATTTCGTCCAGTTCATTTAAGTACACAAGCCTGTCTGGTTTCAGGGCAGGAAATGGGTGAGAAATACTGGTAAGAATGAATCTAAAAACGAAATTCCGATTTACATTACAGTTATGCCCAATGTCTGCCAACTTCCTCCCACTAGGGTCATTATAATTGTATTTTTTTTATTTTTATTTCCTGTTAATTGTATGCTTTGTTTAATGGCTTAGTGAATTGGCGACTGTTGTCTAAACATATGAAATTAAAGAATTTATACAAGGTTGGTGAGGACTTTTTCACAAAGTCTTCCATTAACTACTCTTTGCGCCATGTTCTAACTCTTCCAGTGTGGTGTGTGATAGAGATATGAATTATGTAGGCTTTGGAAATGTTTATAATGTTTAAATGTGAAATTGATGCTTGCCTAATCGAGGCTTGTCTATGGTTCTGTGTGCAACAATGGAGTTCTGTGTTACGTCCTTAACCAGCAGTTGGCTGATTGAGGATGATCGGAGTTGTAGAACCCAGCAACTGGAGGTCAATGATTGACTACCCTGAATAAATTAGATTTGGACAAATCAGAATCTTAGCAAAAAAGACAGGATTTGGCCTGAATACCACAACCAATGCCAAAGTGATCGCATCTCTAATAATTGTTCTTAATTTGTTGAGATAAATAGGTTGCCATGGCTTTCATGCGTGATTAATTTTCATTTTTTTAACACTGTTTAACAAACACTTGTGTGAAAAATGTTTTGTGTCTCTGTATGTTGTCCACATCTGCTGTTTTTAAAAAAGAGAAGAAAAAAAATCTGATGTTATGCATAATCGCCCATGTTCTGGACTCCATGTTCTTTACCTTTGGCTCTCCATCTGCTGGGGACTACAGTGGCTGGTTGGAATTGATAGGAGTTGTCAAAAGTTTCCTACACCTGTTCTATACCATTTAGAGATGAGCAAAATGGCAGTGATTTGTTTGGGGGTTCGATCTAGAGGATCTGGAAAAAATATCAAATCTATCTGAAAAGAGAGCCAATGGAAGCAAAGGGTATCTGGCCAAGGAAAGCAAAGGGACGAATGCTAGAGAGAGGGAAGGGGAGCAGACCATGGAGAGAAAAGGGGAGAAGAACAAGGATGGGAAAGGGGAGAAGGTCAAAGAGGAGAATGGAAAGTGGGCCATGGACTATGAGGAAGACACTGTTAACTGAGTGGGAGAAATGGAAAGGGAAGAGGAGGACCTTACCTTGCTCTGATTATTGCACTGGACAGGAATGGGCTGCGAATATCATCGACTGCTTCTCCAAGTGGGAGGGGGGTCTCCTCTGGCAGAGGATGCTTCACAAGCAGGCATCCAGCTTGGCAGAGCATGGCTGCTTCACCAAGTTGGGTGTCTCCTCTGGCAGATGCATGCCTGCTTGGTGAAGAACCCACTGCCAGAGGAGACCCCCCACCCCGGTTGGCAAAAAAAACTACAGTATCAGGATTCTTGGGTAGTTTGGAACAATACTAATATGCTGTGTGCTGCCTGTCATTTAAACAATTTATGCCCCATGGATTTTGGTAAAACATTAGGAATAGTTTCTTGAACTGTTACTTAGAATATATGGATTTATGATAGACTGAAAAACAATGTACAATATTATCAAAATAAAAGTGTCACAAACACAACATTCTGATAAATATTTTTCCAAAAGATTTTGTTTTGTTTTCAGATGAGATATTTAGTGGAGTGTTTAATAAGGTATGTGTTTGTGATTTGCCTAAAATTGTGACATTAAGGGTGCAATCTACAAATCTTAGCACACAGCTCATTTTCTGTACTAAGATGTTGGCTGAATAATTCGTGATTGCACTTCGGGATATGTATGACCATGTGTGATCACTTTTTACATTCCAGTGCAATACTAGTAAGCCCAAAATGTTAACTCTAGGGTATACAGTCAGTAGGAAAATGTACTAATTTTACAGCAAACCCCACCCCCCAAAAAAAACAACCCTCTGGATGCGTGAATTGTCTTCTGTATATTGATTTAAAATGCTTGGAGATGTGGAGAAAAAAGATAAAGGGGTCTATTTAGCAACAGTTTCTCCTCTCCCCTGCTATCCTTGTCCCAAGCATGCCAACATGAACATATTACTACTGTCTGTTCTAACCATTCAGCTTTTAATACAGATTTCCTCTTAGCCCTGCAACCATGCTCTGCACTTGAACCATTACATATTAATCCACCATGGACTTCTGCATACATGTGCACTACCCCTGAGTACTGGTGGAGAGTATTAAAAACAAGCTCACCCAACCCCAGTAATTATAGCAACAGACGTACCCTTTCACTATATGCTCACCGCATACGCTCATTCATTCTTTATGCATTTTATTACTTGCTTTGGCAAATGACATAGAAACCATCCCTGGCCCTCAAATAGTAATACGGAGCAATTTCTCCTTTAAAAAGGTCTCTCTTTTGTGCATTTCAACATACACAGTATACTGCCCAAAATCGATTAACTAAAAGTGTGGTGTTATGCATGCAATACAAAAGTCCTTATTCTCACTGAATCCTGGTTAAGCCCTAAAATACCTGATACTGCTGTTGCCATAGAAGGATACTCATGCTTTAGTAAAGACCATGCAAAGCAAGGAGGAGGTGTAATCATATACATACAAGAGCCTATAAACTTTACACTTTTAAATGACTCTCATAACTCTGATTCTTATGAATACATGTAATGTATTCTTATGTAATATATGTTATTCCTTACTTTTGGTATCCAATACATGTACAGTGCTGATTATTATTATTAACAGGTGTTGGTTTATTTCTATGAGCACAGATGTAATATATAACATGTTCATAAAATAACAGTACTGCTCTAACTGCCAAGAACCAGGAAGTATCTGCACATAAGAATGATAGCCATGCATACTAAAAACTGATTGGCTAAAGTCAAACTAAAGAATACTACATCTCCCTTCCTAAAAAAAAAATCGAAATAAAATAAAACACTAGCCTGCGAAGCTCCCTGTGTGCGTAACCGCACATGCACAGTAGAGACTCCTGGAACGATGCAGTCATACGCAGTAAAGACTGGCCAAACGCACTGATCCAGAGTGGGGAGCTCCAGACAGCTCACTGCCTGTCTCTGCTCCCGGCTCCGGGGCAGCAGCCGGGGCTGCTGGGTGCACTTTAGCCCGTGTATACTCTCTGGTAGAGATACTGCATCATCACTGATGTTGTGTGACTCATGGGCATCTAGGAGGTGTCGCCTGTTGCGCCTGTATACCATTCCGTCATTGGTGCGTATATGGAACAACCTCTCTGTGTCAGCTGTTTGGGTGACCACAGCTGGTTTCCATTGGCCCTGCTCCTGCACTCCCACTCTTTTTCCTTCAGTGAGCCTTGATAGGGGTGTTGCAGACTTGTTATAATAGCTCCTCTGTCACTGCTGATGGTGCAACCTGTTAGCCCACGACAGCCTTGTAGCAAACAGCTTTAGGTATCAGTTGCTGGTTGGTGCCTGGGAGTGTGGATCTCAGGCGACGGCTCATGAGTAACTGTGTTGGTGACTTGAAGTTATCAGTGGGGCTGTTTCAGTATTCCAGAAGACTCATGAAAGGATCCTTCCTGTCCATTTTAGCTTTTTCCAGCAAAGCCTTTGCAGTCTGTACAGACTTTTCTGTTTGAAAGTCCAGGTATTGGCAAACGTTGCGAACTCACTGGATATGTACTGCGGGCCATTATCCGAGATAACTGTCTCAGGGATACCGTGTCTTGCGAAAACAGCTTTTAGTTCTTGTATTATAGCAGCTGATAAGGTAAACTTAATTCCTCCAGGTAAATAGATATATGGCCACTATTTGCCATGGTCTGTCTGGTACCCTGTAGCTTATCACTGGCTCCTTCACATTTGAAGGGCGGTAAGTAAGGCAGATAGGGCATTTGCTCACAATTTCCTCAATCTACTTCCCCATACCTGGTCAGAATAAGATGTCACTGGCTCTCTGTTTACACTTCTCGATGCCTAGATGACTGGCATTTATGCATATGAGAATCTCTGGAAGGAGGCTTGATGGGATAACAATCTTTTCACCTTTAAAAATGATGCCATGCAGGTATGATAACTCATCTCTGTGGTTCCAATATTCTAGTATGCTTGGAGGGCATTGCTTCCTGTCCTCAAGCCAACCATTGAGTATGTTGTCTTGCAGTGCCTGGAATTGCATGTCTCTTTCTGACTGAACTTTAATTTCCTCTATCTTGGGATCACTGACTGGAAGGTTACTGTATATGGTGTGTACCTACACATCCATGTCTTCTCTGAGGCTTGGGTCCTGGTCGGACAGTGGCTTCCTGGATAATGTGTCCGCAACAGGAATGTCTTTTCCTGGATGATGGATGATGTCAAAGTTGTACTTCTGCAACTGTAAGATCATCCTTTGAAGCCTTGGGGGGCTGGATGCCATTGGTTTGCACATAATAAATTCCAATGGTTTGTGATCACTTTCCACGACAATGTGGCAGCCATAAATATATTGGTGGAAATGTTTTCAGCCAAATAAGATGGCAAACAGTTCCTTTTCAATCTGAGCATAATTGATTTCATTGTCTGTGCGTGACTTGGATGCGGAAGCATCAACCTGAACTTTAGGTCCTTGTGGGGGTCAAAATATGTGAGTACCGGTCCCGGCTTGCATGTGAGTAAATCCTTCACTTTAGTCAATGCCTCATCTTGCTGAGATGAACTCAGTGTTTTTTTTTATAATCTGTCGCATTGGAGCAGTGACGTCAGATATTATTCTTTATTTATATAGTGCCAACTAATTCCGCAGCGCTTTACAATTAGGAATAGACATACAGAGGTATTAAATAGTACAATCAACTGTGGAGAACAGAAGCATCAGAGATAAATTAGGTGCAAACGTTGACAAATAATTGATCATGCCTAGTATAGTTCCTAATTCACCTTTGTCTGTTGGTGGTTTCATATCCTTTATTGCAGCAATTGGGCTTAATCCCATCGACTGAGAGTATGTGTCCAAAGTAGCTTACTTGAGTGGAGCAGATGATGCTTTTTTTCAGGATTAAGTCTGACACCTCTTTCCCTGGAACATTGCAGCATGACCTTGAGATTTTTGTCATGTTCCACTTTCGTTTTGCCGAAAATGAGGATATCATCAACTATTGCAGTTACACCATGTAACCCTTCATAGGTTTCTTCAGTCTTGCGCTGGAACTCATCTTGGGCAGAGACTAATATGAAAGGAAGGCGGGTAAATTTGTAACTCCCAAAAACAGTGTTAAAAGTAGTCAGTTTGGATGACGCTTCAGTTAGTTTTATGGCCCAATATCCTGGTCTGACATCTAGGACACTAAAATATTGCATGCCTGCCAGGTTGGGTGTGACATCCTCAAGTGTAGGCAAAGGGTAGTGGGGCCGCTTAATTGCTTTGTTGAGGTCTCTAGGATCTAAGCATACTCGTAATTTGCCTGTACATGGTTTTTCTGCAATAACAATGGAATTAACCCAATAAGTAGGTTCTGTGACTTTACTAATAATGCCTAGTTTCTCCATGCCCTCGAGTTCCTCTTTATGACATAGAAACATAGAATTTGACGGCAGATAAGAACCATTCAGCCCATCTAGTCTGCCCATTTTCCTACTGTAAAAAAAAAAAAAAAAACAACCTCAAACCTTTTTTGGTCCTTGGTCTTTTCTTACGTTAAGGACCACCTTATGCCTATCCCATGCATGCTTAAATTCTGTCAGTGTATTAACTTCTACCACTTCTGCTGGTAGGCTATTCCACTTATCTACTACCCTCTTAGTGAAGTAAAACTTTCTTACATTACGTCTAAACCTGTGTCCCTCTAGTTTTAGACTATGGCCTTTTTTCCTAACATTTTTGCTCCTTTGAAATATACTTCCATCCTGTACTTTGTTGAATCCCTTCATGTATTTGAATGTTTCTATCATATCCCCTCTCTCTCTTCTCTCCTCCAAGCTATACATATTCAGATCATTTAGTCTATCCTGATATTTATTTTCCTGTAGACCAGTCACCATTTTAGTAGCCCTTCTTTGAATTTTCTCTAGAGTATCAATATCCGTCTGGAGATGGGGTCTCCAGTACTGTACACAGTACTCTAGGTGAGGTCTAACTAGAGATCTGTAGAGTGGCATAACCACTTCCCTTTTTCTGCTACTAATGCCCCTAGCTATACAACCCAGTGCTCTGCCTACATTCCCCACCGCTTTATTACATTGCTTGCTTACCTTTAAGTCATTAGAAATAATTACTCCCAAATCCCTTTCCTCTGTTGTCTCTGACAGCACAGTACCCTTAATAGTATATTTGTCCTTTGGATTGTTATGTCCCAAGTGCATTATTTTACATTTATCAGTGTTAAACTGCATCTGCCACACTCTCGTCCATTCCTCCAACCTACCCAAATCATTCGCCATTTGGCTTATTCCCCCTGGAATGTCTACCCTATTGCAGATCTTTGTATCATCTGCAAAAAGGCATACCTTTCCTTGAAGACCTTTTGCAATATCACTAATAAAAATATTAAAAAGAATGGGCCCCAGTACAGATCCCTGAGGTACTCCACTAGTAACACTCCTTTCTTCCGAATATTCTCCATTGACTACCACCTTCTGTCTCCTGTCACTCATCCATTGCCTTATCCATTTCACTATTTTTACATCTAGACTCAAACACTGCACTTTATTTATGAGTCTTCTATGAGGGACAGTGTCAAATGCTTTACTGAAATCTAGATAAGTTATATCAACTGCTCCCCCTTGATCTATTATTTTAGTTACCCAGTCAAAAAAATCTATGAGGTTAGTTTGACAAGATCTCCCTGCTGTAAACCCATGCTGTTTGGTATCTTGCAAGCCATTCATATTCAGATATTCAACAATTCTTTCCTTTAACATAGTCTCCATTAATTTTCCCACTACTGATGTAAGACTTACTGGTCTGTAGTTACCAGGCTCTTCCCTGCTACCTTTTTTGTGAAGCGGTACTACATTTGCTACCTTCCAATCTTCTGGAACTATTCCTGTCGCTAGTGACTGATTGAATAATTCTGTTAAAGGTTTTGCCAGAACACACTTAAGTTCTTTTAATAACTTTTGGTGTATATCATCTGGTCCTATTGATTTATCTGTTTTTACCTTAGAAAGTTGAAGTAGAACTTCTTCCTCTATAAACATGCATGTTTCCCGTGTCTTGCCATTTCTTTTTTCTAACAGAGGTCCCTTCCCTTCATCTTTCTCTGTAAAAACTGAACAGAAATATTCATTGAGACAGTCAGCTAGCCCTTTATTCTCATTTACATAGTTTACATTTTTTGTTTTCAGTCTAACTATTCCTTGTTTCATCTTCCTCCTTTCACTTATATATCTAAAAAATGTTTTATCCCCCTTTTTTTATTGACTGGGCTATTTTTTCCTCTGTGTGTGCTTTGGCACATCTAATAATACATTTGGCCTCCTTCAGCCTAGTTTTGTACTGATACCTATTTTCTTCCTTCTGTGTCTGCTTATATTTCTTAAATGCTTCTTTTTCCTCCTTTACTATATTTACCACTTCTGCCGAGTACCACAGTGGTTTTCTTTTTCTTTTATCCTTGTTGACATGTCTAAGGCAATGCTCTGTTGCGTTCAGTAAAACACATTTCAGATAATCCCATTTCTCCTGGACTCCATCTAAAGATCTCCAAGATTGACATAATGACGACTGTGCAATGCAAGGGGTATACGCCTAGGTGAATGCACCACTGGAGTTGCCTGTGGATTTAAAGGGATAGTAATGTTTCATAATAAAAGCAGCTCTAATTAATCATCATAGTATTTGGACTTTGGAGAGTGTTATTTCAGTTCTGTCAGAGTTGTAGTTCAGGAGTAATTCAATGACAAAGTATCCCCCTCCCGCCTCAGCCAGAGCAGAAGGGAGGTGCCCAGGTAGATTGCACAGAGGGACAATCTTCAATTAAGATAAGGGAAAAACCTGAAAAGCTTGTCAAGGGGGGCAGGGCTTTCATTGTTTTCATATAAAGAAGATTGTCCCCTGCTGTTATCTGTCTAGTCTATGGACTGCATTCCACATCTGAGAAGAGATGGCTTACACTAGGCAAAAGGGGCGGGGAGGGGAGACTTTGCTTGTGAATATCTCTTAAATCCATAAAGGTTTGAGAGATAAGACTTACGTCATTCTTCATGCTTTTTTAATGCCTACAAAATAAAATAAAGTTAAAAACGAACTATTACTATCCCTTTAAATGTATGGTACACTCGCCAAGGAACAAACCGATTCCTTTGAAGATGTCTGCATTTTCCTCCATAACCGGTGTTTTATCTGGACTGCATGTAATGGACAGTACAAGCTTGATGAGGCCAAAATCTATGCTGCCTTTTAGGCCTATGATTGGAGGTGCTTTTGTGTCAACGATATAAAATGACATAATTGTTTGAATGTTCTTGTGCTGACATTCCAAGTCACATTTCCCTTTTACTGCCAGTCGCTCGCCTCCGTACCCATATAAAGGGCGAGATGCCGATCATAGGGTGCACTGAGATTTAAGCCGTTTGTATTCGTATAGTGGAATAACATTGGCTGAGGCTCCCGTGTCTATTTTGCAATTCGTTTTGGACCAACTTGAATTGTGGCAAATGCCTGCTCTATGTCTGGATTTTGTTCAGTTTGAGTTATTGAGTTTATGTACAGTTGTTCACACTCTTCTAGGTCAGCACCATCTTTGCTACAGCATGGCTGCTTTTCCTGTGCCTGGAGCAGCATACTCTAGCAAAGGGATGTAGTTTCCTGCAGGATGTACACCTCTTCCCCCTTGCAGGACAATGAAAGTAGTTGCTGTGTGGTTCATTGCCGTAGTATCCACATTCAGCAAGGTGCTTTGGATCAGGACTTTGAGACTGAAATGCCTCTTCCTGTGGATGCAGGTGACGGGTGTTATTTTTCCTCCATTTGGAGCCATTAGTTGCATGGTGTAAAATTTCATGGATGACATCACTTCGCTGGGTGTCTTGGCCTTAGGAGATGGAGCGTAGTTGGGCCTGGGCTAGTTCATGTGGGCGGGCCATATCAATTGCTTTCTCAAGCATTAATTCAGACCCTATGCTAAGGAGTTTTTCCTTTACTTTAGGTAAGCGGATTCTAAAGACAATGCGATTCCAGATCATTTAGTCGCTCTGGGTGTAATTGCAGTCTCGGGCAAGGAGACGTAAATCTGTAACAAACTGCTCCAGGGATTTATGATCCTGTTGTACTTTCTTGTAACATGGAAAGATATGTTGGCTTTGGGCTGAACATATGCTGCAAAGCCATCATAATAAGATTTCAGCAACACAGCTTCAACTGCAGGTAAGGACCATGTATTAAAAATGTCTCTGCCTTGTTCAGCAACCCATAACAGGAGATAAGTGCATTTTTCATCCTCACTCTTATCCTTTAGAGGTCATCCAAACATGAGATCAGCATGCTGTTTGAATTTTCTCCAAGCATCAGGTAAGTTAGTAGCTTCCCAGTTCATTGTGGGCATTGGGATTCCAGCTGCATCCATTGTGATAGAAAAAAATCCGTTACTTCTGACACCATGTAATATTTGTTATTGCTTACTGTTGGTATCCAATACACGTACAATGCTGATTATTATTATTAACAGGTGTTGGTTTATTTCTATGAGCAGAGATGTAGTATATAACATGTTCATAAAATAACAGTACTGCTCTATCTGCTATAACTGCTATAACTGCCAAAAACCAGGAAGTGTCTACACACAAGAATGATAGCCATGCCTACTAAAAACTGATTGGCTAAAGTCAAACTAAAGAATACTACACATTGCTGGCAAAATTTGTCTTCCATACTCAAAAGAAATCATACTAAAGGAGATAGCCACTAACAACAAGAAAAGCGAGATGATGGTTCTTGGAGACTTTAATATTAATTGGCTAGACTCCAGGAATGAAACTTACCACAGTTAATATCCTCCCCTACTCAAATAAATCTTAAAACATCCAACCATACTCTGCTAGACTGGATCCTTTCATCCTGCACAAGCAGAATCCAAGATTCAGGTGTACTAGCAAATGTGTTTAGCGATCACTCCATAGTTTACTGTGTTTGCAAAATAAATCAGTCAAATCATGTTCCAAAGTAATTCTTACTAGATCATTTAGAAAATGTAATCTTCAGTCCTTCCTAAATGATTTAAGAAATTGCTTATAGTACAGAATATACTTGACTTAGACTCAGCAGTTGAGTTCTTTAACTCAGAATTTTTACAAGTCTGTAATACCCATGTCTCACTAAGGAAGATCAGGGTTAGGGGGGCCCATCTACCCTGGATTTCAGCTGACTTGATTGAGTTATACAGTTTCAGAGATACCTTATGGACAAAATTTAAACAAACTGGCTCCACTTATGACCACTCTACACACAGACAATTGAGGAATACATGCACAAAACAAACAAAATTAGCAAAAGCACAATATTTTACTGGCAACTTGAACGGTAACATATCAAAACCAGCCAACTTTTGGAAGGTTATAAAAAACATCTACAACCCCCCTAACCATTCTCACCCATCAACCATAAAAATTGGCAAAGAAACAATACAGTGCCCCTATGCAATAGCTAATGCATTCAACAGCTACTTTGTTGGGAGTGCCACCACCCTGATTAGACAAAACAAAGGTAATTCTGAAGTACAACTGTGCACAGAACAGTCACTGCCACTTGTACCTGGTCCAGTTATGCTAATGAATTACATTTCACGCCAGTAAATGAAAACGAAATATATGATCACCTCCTAAAATAAAATCACAATCTGGACCTGACCAACTAACAGCAATGTTATTAAAGCTCAGTGCCATGGTCACAGCCCAACTTATTGCATCATTAATTAATACCTCTTTGTCATCCAGTTATATGCCCAAAGCCTGGAAGGTGGCTAGAGTTGTGCTTAGCCACATAAGTGGGGATAAAAATGTAGTATCAAATTACAGATCAATATCCCTACTTCAAACATGATCTAAAATCCTAGAGAAATGTGTTCACGTACAACTATATAAGTACTACCGACAAACCAGTTTTTTCACCCTCCTTCAATCAGGCTTTGGTCCACATAACTCAACAGTCACTGCCCTCCTAAAAGTAACAAATTATATTGAGACTGGCATGGAAAATGACAAACTCACTGAAGTTATTTTTCTAGGCTTTGCAAAGGTCTTTGACACAGTAGACCATAAGATTCTTATAAGCAAACTACAAAACTCAGGATTGGGTAATAATTCTCTAAACTGGTTCCGATCCTTTTTATCAGAGAGAACGCAGTGTGTGTCAGTTGCTGACAATAACTCCCTTCCGCTCAAAGTAACAAGTGGTGTTCCCCAAGGCTCCATTCTCGATCCTCTTCTATTTTTTCTTTTTATAAATGATCTGCCCATGGTTTGCAGAACATCTTCTGTGCATATGTATGCAGATGACACCATAATCTATGCTAAAAACTCAAATGTATCACCGCATGAGGCCATATTACAACATGATTTCTCTGAAACTGAAAGATGGATAGCAAAGAACAAACTGTTCTTAAGCACAGACAAAATGGTCACTATGGTATTTGGTACAAAGCACAAACTGCGTAATCTCGGCAATACCCACCTATCCATTGTAACTTAATCTAATCCTAACTTGCCCTCAGTGGATTCCTACAAATGTCTTGGTATGTGGCTTGACCCCAACCTCAATTTTGGTCTTCATAATGATAAATTAACATCCAAACTTTATCCCAAAATAAGTACTCTCTTTAGAAACAAATCATGTTTAGGTCCCCTGGTGAGAAAACATATTGTACAACAGATGTTGCTGCCAGCCATAGAATATGGGGACATATTATATGCTCCTGCTCCACAAAGCCACCTAAGTAAACTTGACACACTGTATAATTCATTATGCTGCTTTATCTTCCAGTGTAATTAAACTGCCCATCACTGTGATATGCTTAAAGAACTAAGGGCTCGACCCAAATGTTGGAGATAAAACCAGCGTGAATAACAAAACTGCCTTCGCGAGTTAACCAACACTGGTTAACGTGAGATTCAAATATACTTACCCAGAAGAGTTAACGTGTGATGGCCTACAAAATACACGAAAACTGCTAAACTGGAGTCGTCTAGAATGTGACCTCATCGTCAACACAAAACACACGATAAACGCGAGAAACGTCCCAATAAAAAAAAACAAGCAAAACGTCCAACATTGCCTAGTGTCCCAGCCAATCACAGCACCCCAAAGTATCAAGTTGAGTCGAATAAACTATAAATAGACCCAAAATCACCTACGCACTTTTGTCTGTTATCAAATTCACAGAGCTAGATTTCAGGACCCAAGGAGCGGAAGTTAGCTAAAGAGAGAAAGCGAGTTGAGGCATGCACACACAAAGGTAGAAGGAGTTGGAGAGATTGACAGCACACATAGCGACACATAATACACTTTTGTACATACCAAATACACACATCCAAACACACATACACACACACACACATAGCCCATATTTTTTTTTAGTAAAACACACACTTTATATTTTTTTTGATAGTGTGAGTATATGAGCGCAAGTGAGTGACAGAGAGTGAGTGAGTGAGTGTGTGAGGGCCTGAGTGAGTGCCTAGGTGTGAGTGGGTGAGAGAAATGTAGAGGAGACAGGGGTGGGAGTGTAGGAGGAGAGGAGGAAGAGATGCAGGTGGGCATCCCTGGTTAGGGTATGGGAGGGAGATGGAGATCCCTGGGGCGGAGGGGCAGCCACGCCAGAGAAGGCACATCCAGGGCAGGGGCAGTGCTGAGAGTGGGACGAGGGGTAGTACAGGGGGTGCACTATGCACAGCCAGGGCCAGTGCAGGCCGGGCTGGAGAGTCACAGTCAGGGCTCTCATCAAACCTCTGGGGGTGAGGAGGAGGAGAGGGCGAGAGAGCCCAGATTTACCGAGGAGAAGAACCTTGTCCTCTGTGAGGCAGTCATCGCAAGGGAGAGGCTCCTGTTTCCTAAGGGGACAGTTGTCGGGATGGGGGTCAAGAGAAAGGCTGCCTGGAAGGAGGTCCTGGCTGCGGTAAATGCTGTGTCCAGTCACAGTCGGTCGCTGGAGTCCATCAAGAAAAGGTGGACAGACTGCAAGGCCAAGGTAACATAGTAATATAGTAACATAGTAATCTAGTGCAACCCTTTTCCTATTTCTGTCTACCATCATGAAGGTGAAAAAGAAGATAGGAGAGCAGGCCTTGCATGCTTCTAGCACAGGGGGTGGTCCACCCCTGCGCGTGGAGTACAGCCAGTGGGAGGAGGCCGTGCACAGGACGATCTCCTCTGTCATGGTGCGTGGGATCCCTGGATGGAGTGACACCGGGGAGGAAAGTAGCCTCCAGCCCACTGGTACGTGCATCAAGGCCCACACACACATCACACAAATCCTGACACCTAACAGACAGAGACCAACACAGTGACACCTGAACACGTGGACAGCATTCCACACCACAATTCAGCCACACAACTTGGAGGGAAGTCAAACAAGGACAGAATACTTGACCAATCCAGCCTGAATGGTAATGGTCAAGTCCCTGTTGAACCCCCTTCATGCTGTCCACAACAACATCATGCACAGAACAAAAACAATGCACACTGTCATGTGTCAGTCACAGGTCTAACTGTTATGTGTATCACAATGTCATACATAGAGTGACAAAGAGGTCAGCACACAACCCCTTGAGTGCCACAGGGATAAGTAATGCATTGTTCGACAATACATTGGCTAGTCCCCTGGCACCCAAAGGGTTACCAGAGCATAGCAAGGAGGGGAATTGGTGTGTTTCCTATTGTATTGTTACTGCATGTCAGGGCTAGGAGTTGTACATGTAGGTAGTTAGTCCAAGTGGAAGGTTCAGCTTTCTGCATCATATGTAGGCTGCAGAGTGTGGATGGCCAGGGGGCATTCACCACCATCCCCACTCTGCAGGACATATATGATTCACGAGGCTCAATCCTGATTGGGGGGGGAGCATTCACTAGGGTGTCAGAAAGAGGTGACAATGTGTACATGACAACTGCAGTGTCATCACACCTGCGATCCCTGTGTTATTCTGTGGCGCCAATGCACTGAGATCTAAACAACGCGTGAAATATCAGTGCTTAGTCTCCATAGCATAATACAGGAAAACATAGAAGTAACCCCTAATAGTACCACATAACCATGCACATGTTTGCTCTGTGTTAGGATTTTGGCTGTCCTGGGGTGTGTTTGTGTGTCCTCCAGCTGATTGGGTTGTTGGGTTCAACAAATTATGTTGGTTGGTGTGCTTGGTGTGTCTGTTAATGTTGCTGACATCATTGGTTGGACTCTGTAGTCATTGGTCATCACTGGTGCATTGCTGTGTTAAGAGGTCATAGTGTTTTTGTGTTGAGGCCTAAGTGTATGACATGCAATGGGTTTGTGTCACTCAGGTATGATGCTTTAGTTTTGGTCACCATATGGATCCTGATGAATGGGGATAGCAAGGAGGTATATGCCTTGCCATCCACACTGCTCAGTATACACATGATGACCAAATCTACACCACTGTAGGTTAGTAGAATCAATGTATGGGATCACGTCAAGCTAAGCAATGTGTGTCAGGATGGTAACCAATGCATTGCAAAGCAATGCAATGGATACCATCCTGCCACTCAATGGTTCACATGTCAATGTAACAGTCTTGCAGCACTCCTGTCATGGCTCACATCACTGATTGCATCATGTCATTTCCACACACAGCACACCAGCCAGCACAGGCAGAGGACTCCGGAGGCAACTCCTCTGAGGAGCCCACCACGTCCAGGGCACTGCCACAACAACCCCCACTGCAGCAGCGGCCCCACGTTGGCCCCCAGGGTCCACCCCACCATCACCAGCCACAACAGCAGCAGGGCTACCAGGCCCCACCGCAGCAGAGCTACCAGGCCCCACCACAGCAGGGCTACCAGGCCCCACCACAGCAGGGCTACCAGGCCCCACCGCAGCAGGGCTACCAGGCCCCACCACAGCAGGGCTACCAGGCCCCAGCACAGCAGGGCTATCAGACCCCACCACAGCAGGGCTACCAGGCCCCACCGCAGAAGGGCTACCAGGCCCAACCGCAGCAGGGCTACCAGACCCCACCACCACCACCGGGTAGGCATCTGATGCCCGAGATGGTTGCCATGCTGCAGCTGTCCGGGTTTGGGCCAACCCCTAGGCCACGGGGACACATGTGGCAGGAGGACACCCAGGGGTCCACATTTGAATGGCCCATGGGGTACGAGCATGTGGGGCTCCTGGGGGAGCCACAATGCCCCCAGGCAAGGGAGGTGTTCACCCCACCGCCACCACCACCAATGCCATCACCACCACTGACACAGGTCAGCCACCTGGAGGCCAGGGAATACGAGGGTAGTGAGGGGTCCAGGGATCAGCACCAGTTCTCCCCACACAGCACCCATGGTGTTGCAGGTCCTCCTGAGACACTCCATGGGAGTCCACTCCCCCATGCTACACCACCGCTTCCACAAGCCTCCATTGCCTCCACACCTGTAACACCCACAGGCACAGCGGCCCTTGATGCAACCTGTGTGGCCATCCAGGGGGAGCAGCTGACAGTCATCAGAGCACTTAGATGGGTGGAGCTGACCCTGAGCCGGATCATGGGGTGCCTCAGGGCCATTGAGGTACAGCAAGTGGTGGAAAACATACAGCATCTCCAGATCCACACCGGGATGATGGAGATCCTCGGCCACATGCTGGTCGAGATGCGAGACTCCAACCGCAGGCAGAATGAGTGGCAGGACATGGGCCAGCCATCATGGGAGGGGTCCAGTGATGCATCACTGGCCAACAGTGATCCATCACTGACCAGCAGTGATCCACGACCCCCATCACCACCACCAGCCACCAGACCCCCTCGGGTAACCCACCAGAGTCGGAGGGAATCCACCTCTACAGCCCCCCCGACCCTCCAAAAAAAGTGAGATCAACCTTCTCCAGGCCCTTTAAATAAATATTTGCACTTCTTCATAACATCTGTGTCCATGCATGCTTCCTATTCAAGATGTTGTTTGAGTTGCAGAGTTGTCTCCAATGCATTGCAAAGCTATGCAGTGAACACAACTTATGTACATCTATCATGGGTGTCAGGTAATGAGTTATCTCCAATGCATTGCAAAGTTATGCAGTGAACATAACTCATGCATGATGAAAGGCGTCACAAGCTTTTACAGCAGGGGTGAACACACTCATCACATACAGACATGTTTGTCCAAGTTCAACTCACAGACATTTGAAAGCCAAACAACATCAGGGTGTTGTTCAATGATGTGACTTGAACTTGAACAACATGAACACATTAGATATATCAACAGATCAACAACATAATCACAATTAAGGGGATAGTAATGCTTAGAATGTTTGAACAAATATGTGTTAGGGTTCATCCCCCTGAGTAGAACAAGGGAACTCCCATTGCTGAAGGGTGTTTCATTCACAGGTTATTTCAGCTCACAGTTGTTTTTTAAATAGGAAAAGCACAGTGGTCTGACATTGTCAAGTCATAAGCAAACAAAACAAAATTAGTGGCTCTAACTTCAAAGTAGAAAAATAATCACAATCACGGCCAATATAGTAACGGTTGAGGAAAATCTCTGACAGAGGTTAGTCTCCAGATCTAAGAAGGGCGCAGCGGAGGAGCATCCCCACAAGCTCCTTAAAAGACAAATATAGAAACAAAGGAATCCACGCACTCCTACTGAACAGATCTGACGGAGGCTGCAGTAAAAATGATTCTTTATTCAATAAGGTTAAAATACCTCATATCTTCAGGCCTGATGGTAATAGGAGAGACTCATGACACTGTACAATCAACAGAATTCCAAAAAACACTTCATTATACAGATCCACGCGTTTCGCGTACAAGACGCTTACTCATGATCCTTAGATGCAGTCAATATGAACCGCTCCACATTTAAATCTCAGGCGTCCAATCAGATCTCAATATCCATATTGTGGCAACATGTCACGTCTATGACAAGTCAGCACGGCAGGCCTTCAGCCGGAGCATGAACAGTTGCAGCAGGTAACAGCTATTGGACAGGGGTGCTTGCCTCCACTGTCGTCTTAGGTACAAGCATGTGTACATACTGGTGTTGGTCTGTCTCTCTGAAAGTGTCTCTCTCACATTACATCTTAGGAGGGTGGGCTGTTAAACAGCAGTAAGGTGTTGTTCATGTGGTCATAATGATGGGACCAAAACAAAGGGGAGGAATCACACAAGCTCTGTAGATAACTCCTTATTCAAGATAAAACTGTAATCAGCTGAGGTGCACTCATAGGGATATACAATGATACAGAAGGAAGTGAAGAAAGGAACGAGTTAACCAACCGGGGAAAACCACCAGGCGGTGCCCACCCTCCCCCCCAAACAAGACACCTAATAACAGACGCACACTACAGGAGTATACCAAACCAAACCAAAGCTTTATCAGGCAATACAGAATTAATCAAGTGAATACATCAAATCAATTAAAAACCATCCAGCACAGGTATATGGAGTCATGAAGACATTCCAACATTGAATAATGCCTCCATAGACTGAGAGCACGTATATATATGTTCAGCAAACATGCAATTCCATGTATCCACAAACAATTCAAAGTGGCCCATTAGCAATGTGCAATATTATCATACATATGAAGTGCAACGTGATAACAATCCAAAAAGTATGAATACACATATACTTATCTCTATGAATATAAGTAGGAACACAAGGGGAGATCAAACTGTTTGACTCCTGGAGTCATAGAGATAAGTATATGATGTGTATTCATACTTTGTTTATTATTAACACTTTGTACTTTGTATGTATGATAATATTGCACATTGCTAATGGGCCAATTTGAATTGTGTGTGGATACACGGTATTGCACATTTGCTTTACATATGCTTGCTCTCAGTCTATAGAGGCATTATTCTATGTTGGAATGTCTTCATGACTCCATATTCCTGTGCTGGATGGTTTTTAATTGATTTGATGTATTCACTTGATTAATTTTGTATTGCCTGATGAAGCTTTGGTTTGGTTAGGTATACTCCTGTATTGTGCATCAGTTATTCGGTATTTGTTTTTTGTGGGGGGAGGGGCACTGCCTGGTGGTTCTCCTCTGGTTGGTTGACCCCTTTCTTTCTTCCCTTTTTCTGTATGATGTGGTCATAATGGACTAATGGTAAGGTGTGTGTTATCCAGGTAATTTTTTTCTGGTGTGTCTGTGGTTAGTGGTGTGATTATATGTATTGTCTCCATGGACTGCTGAGGTTACATGGGTGAGCTTGATTTGTTGTTGGAGTGACAGGTGTGCATGTTGTGTTGTGTGTTAACCCCTGTTGGTCAAAGGTGTTTTGGGATGGCATATGTTGTGTTGCTTTGTGTTCCCCTTGTCCCTGTGGGGTTGCTGGATTCTTATTGTTTGTCTTTGACTTGTTTGTATGGTGTCGGCCAGTGGTTCACAACCAGGGTGTCATGTCATGTTGGTGTGCCATGTGCACCAGCTCAGGGTGCGTCACTTTTCCCATTTGTTATGTTCTGCATCAATGTTTGATAATATTGATTTTACATATTTTTGGGGAGATGTGTGTATGGGACATTTGATGCACTATATTCTCCTCATTGCCACTGACACAGTGGGACCTGATGTTGGGCATGTTATTTTTATTTGGGAATTCCCTTGTGCCTCAAGGGGTGCCCTGGAACATCCATATTACATGTTAGGGGTGTCTTAGATTGAGAGATTGTGAACCACTGTTATTGGCCTTGTTGTTATATTTGCTAGTCATTGCAGGGGTTAATATCTGACCTCTGTATGCTTGGCTTATGTCCTTGAATGACCTGCATCTTTGTTTTATTTTCCTTGACGGTGGTTTTCTACTCTGAGCTGTGTGATGTTCACCAAAAAAAATGGGTGTTAGATTTCTGGAGAAAAATATTGCAATTTAACTCGCGTTAGCCCTAACTCCAACATTTGAATGGCTCTGGGCTTCGCTTCTACATTGTCCTCTATGGGCGAGATTTTGCTGTTTGGGAGACGGGCGATGTGTGTTTCAGAAATGCAGTTATTTCTTACTAGTGGGAACATTTGCATTGCTTACTTGACGTACAAAACCACCGTTGCCAGTTTTTTCTGCCGACGCCAACATTTGGATCTAGCCCTAAATTGGCTAACACTCAAATCTAGATGTTCCCTTCACCTTTCTTGATTAGTACACAACCACTTCACTGGAAAACTACCGGACTACCTGAACTGTATACTCACTCCAGCTCTCCATACTAACTATAACCCCCACTTCACTACTAACAGCTCACTGCGTATACCACAATAAAGGAAAGAAGCTGGACGATCTTCCTTCTCCTTCAGAGCTCCAAAAGCCTGGAATAATCTGCCTGAAATAATCACATCTTCTCCCAGTCTAATATCAATAACAATAAATACTTCTCTATATCTAAAAACAGTATGTAACTGTATATATTTTTTTCCTATGTATGTTTGTATGTATACTATGTGTATGTGTATGTATATATAATGATTCTCTAATTGTGTAAATATGTAACCCTTACTGAAAACTATCCAGGACATACTTGAAAACGAGAGAAATCTCAATGTATTGTTCCTGGTAAAACATTTTCTAAATAAACATCCAGAGAAAGCACCATCTGTAGACTAGCGGTTAAGGTGCAGGCTTCACATACCTTGATACCAGGGTTTGGAGCCTGCTATCAAAATGTTTTTTTTTTTTTTTATTATTATTATTTTCTTAATTATGTGTTACATCCTATATAATAATTCGCTAGGATGTTTGTCAGAAGCCGTTTGGGCAGTCTCTACTGCGCATGATTGCATCGCGTGAGTGAGGTGAAGCAACACTGCATCGCGTGGAGCAGTGAGGTAGCGCTCGCTTAACCCTTCGAGTGCCAGAGGGTTATGCAACACATTGCAAAGCATTGCGTTGCGTACCCCTCTGTAACTCAAAGGGTTAACATTACCCGGACCTTGGCCTGTGTACACAGGCTTTCACACTAGTTTTAAATAAAAGAAATAATAGCAACAAAACTTGTTGTTAATAGTGCCGCTTTTAATCCTTTCAGTGCCAAAGGGTTATGCACTACACATTCCTATGGCATTGAAAGGGTTAAGGAAGGGCAGCTGCTGTATCTTCTCTTTATGTATATCTATGTGTATACACATAGATATAAGGATTCAGTTAGTCTAATCACTCAAAGGCTTAGTATATATCGCTTTGTGCGCCCTTCTGGCATTCGAAGGGTTCTAAACTCTTCCAGCACTACCTGTTATTTCAGATGTCCATCCGTACTTAACAGAAGAATTTCACTCTAATTTCCTGATTACTTCCTCTGTACAGTGACTCCTCTCCCTGCACATCCAGTCCTCAAAACCACCAACTAATTATCACGATTGCTATTCTTGATCCAAACCCCGGATGCCAAAAAAAAAAAAATCAAATGGTAGCATTTTTTTCAAAATGATTCCTTTCAGTTTGACGTTACCACAAACTATGATTAGCTGTTCTAATATGCTTTCATACAATATTTACTTTTACTGTATAGCTGTATAGCAGTGTGGAATCTGGCATTTCCATTCAGTGCATATATTTCTAATTTGGCACCCAGAATTGTGTGAGAAGTATAAGGGGCATGTTTCATCTGTTCCTGACAGGTTCAGTTTAGGTTTTGTGCAGAGGTGACAGTGTTGTTACACACTGGTGCTTACATATTTATTGAATCAAAGTCAAGCATTCAGATGCAATTTTTTCATAATTTAACAGGTGAATTCTCACATTACAGATTTACAGGCCTCTCAAAGCATTAATTCTTTACTTTCTACTGTTCTCTTTTTTGCTGTTAGTAAAGCTGATCTACAAGAACTAGATTCATTTTGGAGTTAATCAGCTGTACCGAAGTGAAGACCTGCTTTGAGACCAAAATCCCTCTGTCCTTCTTTCCTACCCTGGTTTCCCTCTTTTTAGATCAGAATGTGTAGTGTTTATGTAAGTGTATCACATTACTCTACAACAATTTAGCTCCAATTAAAGCGGAATGATCACCCTGTATCAAGTCCCCCCACAATCATTAGGCATATTGCGAGTAGCTTCTAAACAGTGATAATATCGGATAGAAGTATCACAATCTGAAGTAATCCTCCTTCTTCTGAGAGCGGCAGCCAGGCTTGCACGCAGACATCTTGTCTTAAAGACATCTGTGTGCCTGCGCTTTTACCTTCACATCCTATATAATAATTCACTAGGATGTTTGTCAGAAGCTGTCATGCGCAGTAGAGACTGCCTGAATGCTCAGAATGCTGGGAGCATTCTGTGCTTTTGGCCAGTCTCTACAGTGTATGACTGCATTGGTGGCAGGCCGCAGAGCAGGACTGGCCTCTTAACATCACCCGGACTTTGGCCCGTGCACATGGGCTTTTACACTAGCCTGTAAATATTACATTATACGTTTTCACATAATGGCAACTGTGATTTCAGCATTTCACCTGAAAAGGGAAACTAACAGGAAAAATGTGTATGTGAAAGCATTGTTTTTACTCTGTAATCACTGTTATCCCCCACATATGGGAGCATTATAAACGTACAGATCAGTACCAGTCAGTACCAGTCTTCTTCTCCCTAGAGCTGCTGTGATATAACACCCATGTTAAAAGGAAAAAAGGATATCCCTGCTAGCTTCATCTCCTGCTGAGAGTGGGAGTCTGTAGGAAAAGAAGGTTGAGGTCAACCTGTGTATTTGTGGCACTGTAAAGTCTGCAATGTTGCTATTCTCATGGGTGGCAATAGAGTCAGTTAACCAATAAAAAATGAGCTTTAGAAGTTGTTAGCTTAACAAATGACTCGGAGCTTGGACCAATCAATATATTATTAGTGCACAGTGCCGCCCAGTTGCACCATTACTTGTTTGCAGTTTGGCACCATTACATGCCACAGTCTGGCAACAAGGCCAGGGCTTTTAAACATGAGACCCGTGGCTTTAACTCCCCCAGCCAGATCCTCACACCACCTCTGGTTTTAAAGGGATAGTAATACTTTATTATTACTGTCCCCGATATTGTAGATATTTGTAAGATAATTTAATAGCCCCCAGGTTCATCTCTCAAACCTTTATGGTTTGAGAGATAACCAAAGGCAAAGTTCCCCCCTCCCTCCCTCTTCTCTGATGTCAGCGTTGTACTGACTGCAGGGGAAGTCTGTCGTACGACAGGGTTGCGGCTCTGCAGCTGAGCCGAGATTGCGTTACTGAAAAATAATTATTTCACTGAAACGGTCTTCTACATGTGCTTGGTTTGCAAGCACACGTAGAAGATCGTTTCAGTGAAATAATTCTTTTTCACTAACGCGATCACGGCTCTGCTGCAGAGCCACCTGATGAAAGTCAGACCAGATATCCCTGCAGTCATTACAACGCTAACTTGAGGGAAGGGAGAGGAGGGGGGGGGGACTTTCCCTTCGGTTATCTCTCAAACCATAAAGGTTTAAGAGATGAACCTGGGGGCTATTAAATTATTTTGCAACCATCTACAATATGAGGGATAGTAATAATGAAGTATTACTATCCCTTTAACATATTTTTAACCCCTTGAGGACTAGAGAGGTGAGAAATGCATTGCTTTGCAAATTAAAGATCAGAGATGCCAAACTAGGAATGAGTCTGCAGTGGGATATAGGGGGCTCTATAGGACCTTAACTTAAGCAGACTGTTAGTTGAGCTCTTTTAGCTTAGAGGGTTCTGGCAGAGATATTTATGTTCACAGGTGCCATACACATAGTAGTAGTAGTAATAATAGTAGTAGTAGTAGCACTTTTCCTGCTATCTATATAAAAAATGATGGCATTTTAGTAAAGAAGCCCAGGAAAGTTTCAGCTGCAATAATGTTTGAATGAAGCATTTTGCAGGAGGGATAACATCCTGATATTACTCATCCTGCAATATATGTTTTCTTTTTTCAGTAATTACATTTTCCTGCTCCTTTAACTCTTGCTATGTGCAAAGTTGTTTGAAAATGGGCTAAAATGCCAAAACAGCAGGACAGAGTGTCTATTAAAAATAACAATTGCCTTCTATAGATCTATTCATAAACCAGATCAAAGAAGGTCCAATAAACTGTGTCCTAGGGGCAGGTAACATCTGGATATCTGGAGGTGCTTCCGGGAAGAGAGCTACTGTGTATTTATGAGTGACAAAGGATACGGTTCATTAGTTACTATTGTGTTTGTAAGGCATGTCATCCATCCAGTAGAAAGAGAAATGGGGTTGAAATGTCAACTTTCTGTTTTAACCAAGTTTAACATTTCCCTGCCTACACTAAAAAGTAATCATTGTTCCCTCTGACTCCCACACACTGTAAACTAAGAACATTATTCCATGTGCGTGTGAGAAAGAGACATAGATTATGTGTAAGTGTGTGTGTGTATGTCTGTGTGTAAGAGACAGAGATTATGTGTGAATGTTTGTGTAAGCATCATAGATTTTGTGTGTGTGTGTAAAAGACAGAGCTCATTTGTGTGTGTGTATGTGTAAGAGACAGAGATTGTATATATGTGATTGTGTATCTGTGTCCGCGTGTAAGAAATAATGATTATATGTGGACATAGATTCTAGGAAACAGATATTAGTGTGTGTATGTTTGTGTGTGTGTGTGTGTGTGTGCGTGTGTGAGAGACAGATTGTGTGAATATGTGTGTGCAAGAGACAGAGATCACTTGTGTGTGTGATAGATTATGTGTGTGTGGGTGTGTGAAAGAGAGAGAGACAGAGATTATGTGTGTGTATGTGTGTATGTGTAAGAGACAGAGATTGTGTATGTGTGTAAGAAACAAAGATTATATATGTGCAATTGAGTGTGTGTGTGCGTATAAGAGACATAGATTATCTGTGTGTTTGTGTGTGTGTATATGAGACATAGATTAGGTGTGTGTAAGAAACATAGGTTAGGTGTGTGTATATAGGAGACATAGATTATGTGTGTATGTGTGTGCATTTGTAAGGAACAGAGATTGTATGTGTGTAAGAGACAGAGATCATGTGTTTGTGTGTATGTGCTTATTTATATGTGTTAAAGACAGAGAGTGTGTGTGTGTAAGAGACATAGATTAGGTGTGTGACCAGACTTAGATTGTGAAATGTTTCCTATCAGCTGTTGTCGAACTTGAACCCATATAATACCCAGACAATATTCAAGATTTTTGCATTGCTAGGTGTATTGTGAGTGACTGGAAACTGGACAACAGTGGATATGCTGTGTTTGGTTACCACTGCTCAATCACTTTCTCACCAAGTAAAATGTGCAAAAGTTGTGTTCAATGCATCTCTGGCACTGACCTTGATAGATACCTGAAGGAATCAAAGAAATGATTAGTATCAAAAAAGTGCATTTTTATTATGGGAGGGGCTGCAGATGTGGATGCCCTCGCCAACTGTCTGGTGACTCTTGGTTGTCTTGAAGTTGTTGTGGTTGTCATACTTGAGGAGGAGGTTGTTGCAGTTGACCCCTCAGTTGACTGATGACCTCTCTCCACCAGCAGCCATTGGATGCAATTATGCTTGTGTATTTCAACAAGCAGCTGGCCAAGCAAGTCACTGAGTACAGTCCCAATATAGCGTATTTCTGTGCGGAGGATGGTATGCTGTGATACCAGTCCCCTAACACTGTCTACAGTTCTCTCCATGGTGCACATACACATCCTGTTGAAGCATCTGGTCTCCCTGAGTAGCCTGCTCTGGATGGTGATGTACTCCTCATCCATACTGCTGGTTCTGGTAGCTGTGGCACCTGATGAGGGTATGGATGGTGCACATGGAGGTGTTGCTGATGCCTCGATTCCTTGCTCTATGTCTGTCCATTGACCGGTGGCTCCCTCATAGTCTGAGTGTGCTCTGATGCTGCAGCTGCTGGTGAGGCAAATGTCTACACAGATTTGAGGGGGTCAGCATGTAATGCATTTGAGGGTGAGCATTCTGCCCCCACCACATATATGGTCTCCTCAATGACTACTGAATTATGTTCACCTGTTTCTGTCTATGATGGTGGTGCATACTGAGTCAGTGGTTGTGGTCTCTGTGGCTAACCTATGAGGCCAAGATGTTGGTAATTGAGTGGCCACAGGTAATACTGTGGCCATTGGGATGTGATCACTTCCCACATGGGTTGTGGCTGCAGACTGCTATGTTTCTGTGTAGGCATCCAACTGTGTGCCTGTGGAGGCAGTGAGGGGCCAAATGACCCATATGACTGTGTGCTGGCCATCCAGTTGCCTCCCATTGGTGGTGCTGGTGGGGGCATCCAGTACTGGACAGATGTTGTTGGCATCCATCTTTGTCGTGGAATCCACTGCTGGGACTCTTGCAGCATCAACTGTGGTTTGGTGTGGGGGCAGCCCATGTTGTGACGTTGGTGGTGGTGGCATCCAGCTGGTGCCTTCTGCTGACTTTTGAGGGGCTATGTCATGATGGGTCATTGTTTGCTCCTCCTTACTGTCCTCCTGCTCTGCTGCAGGCATGGATGCTGTGTGGGGAAAATTATATTATGTGATTACTAACCTGGCCAATGACAAAACAGATGTAAGACAATGTCATTCACATGTAACCCATTGAGTGACACAAGGGTATCAAATGCATTGCATTGAATTGCATGGGATACCTTCTTAGTAATCATTGATTGAACAGTTTGACAGTGTCCTGTGCAATGATGGAAGCAACCTACTGTATTTGATCTTTTGTTATAATATGTATCTGGAACACTGGGGATGGCAAAGAGAGATACATACATGTTGAGGATGTATTATGTGACAAAGACAACACATATGTTTGAACCCATGGGCAATCAGTGTTGGCTACACGGATATTGGGACCACCATTCCCATTATTCACAATCATTTATCACCTACTTGTTAAGACGTGTGTGTTGTGGTTCCTTATGGATATGGTTGCCCAGTTTTACTAACCCTAGGTTGACTGTTTGTTCCAGCATCACATTTTGAATGTGTACTTGGGATTTTTATCCTGCTGGGTGAAATACATGATCTCCAGCTGCTTGGCTACATGTGTTCCCTGTCAATGTTTGTCTTTAGAGTTGCTTTGCTTGTGTGTGGTACTACCATTGTCCCAACTGCAATCAGTTTGTGTTTGTTCAACTATCATGGGTGTGATGATCCCTGTAGTACTGTGCAACATGACCCTGGTGTACTGTGTTCATCCTCTGTTAAGTGCAACATTGTTCATAAGCATAACAGATGTTTGTATGACAACATGAATGCAAGCATTGTCTGTGCGAGGTGAACATTCTTGAACAATGCAGTAATGAGGGGGTTAACCTTGTTACTGGAAATTATTTGACCTGCTTACTGCATCACATTTCAGTTTGGATGTACATCATTATCTCCTTGTTTGAACCCTATCAGCACTGTGTTGGTCAACTTGGAGAGCTCACTGATGGCCATGTGTTCAGCTGACACTGTGCTGTGCAGTACTAGCTAAGAGGGTTTGTGTGGTGGACAATTATGTATGATTTGACTTACCGGGAGGCTGTAGGGTGAACCCATCTCCTATGTCACAGCGGCCTTGGATCCCCTCAACAGCTGGAGTTTTGTCAGAGCATATCATCCCGGGCATTAAATGTGATGTTCACTGGTTGACCACCTACGGTGCCTCTTGCATGCAGGAACAGTTCTCCCATCTTGTTATTGACTTTTCTCTTGCAGTTTGTCCAGCGCTTCTTGATAGAGGCTGTGGTGCGTTTACACTTGGACACCATGTTGACTGTATTCTGCACCAGGCTATCTTCTTCCTTGCACCAATCCCCCTGGCCTTTTCGGTGGTAAACAGTATGTGCTTCCTGTTGAGGGTGCTCTGCACCAAGGCCATGTTCTTATTGGGAGTACATGGGGTCCCTTAGCCTGTCCTCCTCTACTGCAGTGTGGGATGTATGTGCAGTGTGCATGTGCCCATTTGGTGGTCAGGCCCTGCCTGCTCTGTCCCTGGATATGTGTGTGTGTGTTTCTTTACCACATGCCCTCCTCTTCCCACTGCCGTGTCTGTCCCTAGCTGCTGTGTACTTGGCTGTTGTTGGGTACCCCTCCACCCAACTAGTCTCCTTCTTCTTCCCTGACAGAGGATCCCCTGGTCTCTTTCCTCCTCTCCTGCCCCTCTCTCCATCCCTCCAGCCCCCACTCATCTCCCTGCCATCTATCCATCTCCTAGCTCCCACACACACGCTCACACCCAGTCACTCACAGAGGCACTCGGTCACAATCACTCTCTGGCACTCCCTGCCACTCACTGAATCACACTGTATGAAATAAAAATGTAAATGTGTTGTATGTCCAAAAACAAACAATGTATGTGTTTGTGTGTGTATGCGATGTGTGCAATATGTGCCAAAGGGTATTATGTATATTTT
Source organism: Rhinophrynus dorsalis (assembly GCA_037306005.1). NCBI lineage: Eukaryota > Metazoa > Chordata > Amphibia > Anura > Rhinophrynidae > Rhinophrynus > Rhinophrynus dorsalis. The sequence continues at coordinate 236,425,743 of CM074722.1, read as the reverse complement.
TTAAATGCAATCATCTCCAGTCCCCATTCCAAGTCTACGTGCCCCCACTCCTGGGCCTTGTGCTGTAGCTCTGAGAACCTCCAAACACAGGCAGTTATTCTGGTGTGTGTGTGTATATATATATATATATATATATATATATATATATATATACAGTTGTTTGAAATGATTGATACGTTGGTGTGTGGTGACTGGCTGTGATTTTGAACTTGTTTTGACAACATTTAGCATCTCCAGATGATGTCAAACGTTAGCTACTTTCCTTTGTAGTTGACATATCTGGCATTGTTTAGTGATCGAAATGAAGGTACAGTTAGGTAAAAAAATACCTGCTATGCACATTAAAAGGTTAAGTGTATTTGATGAGCCTATGCTCATTATCCATTCTGGCAGACGGCTTATTGAATTGCTGCACTACCAAAGTATGGCTAACGTTCCGTATTCCTTTTTCTGCTTACTGACCTCTTACCTTGCCTTATTGAATTGAGCCCCTTGTGAGGTCTACCTTTTTATTAAATCTTCTTCTATAAGATGTGACTTAGTAAACCATTCTAGTTAGTTGCTCTTTAAAAACTAACACTTTTAGTGCCAAAAGGGTGTGCAACACATTGTAAATGTTTAAAGTGGACCTTTCATCTTCAGATAAGTTTAGTTAATTTGAAAGAGACGTAAATACAACCCATAGGCTGTACTAGCCATTTGTTTATTATATAAATATTTTTTTAAGACATGGACCTTGGTTGGACAGTGTGAAAATCTAGGTAACTTAATTGCTGTGCTTTGCAATGCATTAGATACCCCTCTGGCACATAGGGGGTAACACACACTGTGCTAGGAAGATATGTTGACAGAACACACACACACACATTTGGGAATATTTCTAATTGCACAGAGAGCAGTAAGTTTGGACTCAAACTGAACTAATTAGCATAATGTTTATACAATTAACATAAAGTGGCATACTGTGCCAACAAAATATAAATGTTAATTTCTCAAAAACCAATTCATTTTACATAAGTTCTCTAATACAATGTAAATGCAGATATTAACTAAACTTGTCTTAGCATGCCAGGTTCACTTTAAGAGCCAGAGATTGTGCAATGTATTGCAAAGCCTTGTGCCACCCATAGGCCTTGTGCCAACCATGTGAATATCAGACCCCCCTCCCCCAAACAAAATTCCTAGCTAAACCACTGTATTGCACATTACAGGCATACCTGGGAACTCTCTGGATTTGCCCCGGAGACTCCGGTTCTGACAGAGATTTACCGGGTCTCCGGGGCAGAGGCAGATTCCTCCGGATGTGGAGAGTTTCTATTGAAACTCTGCCACATCCGCTTTTTCTCCCGCTGGTCCTCAGTCCCCAGGCTTCTGTGTGACACCTTTAACCCTCTGAGTGCCAGAGTGGTAAGGAATGCATTGCTTTGCAATGCATTCCGTACCACTCTGGCACTCAAAGGGTTAAGCCCCCCCTCACTCGCGGCAAGCCCCGCCCCTTTTTGACGCGATTAGCGTCATTTTTGTCACCCCCTGGTGAACAGAGGACTACCCTCCGGGTAGCCCTCAACTGGAAGTTCCCAGGTATGATTACAGGTCTGAAGTGAAGTGGCAATCAGTTGTTGTCTTTCTAAATAAATTATCCAAACACCAGACAAAGCTACAAAACGAATTAGAAAAATATACTTTTTTTTTGGATTTTTTGATCTTCTTTCCTTGATCTGTATTCCAGGTTGTTATTTGGCATTAACAGTTGGCAACTGTATAATACCTTTTCTTTCTGATTGACTTTGAGCATGTGCTATAGGGACTTGCCCCACAATTGTGCTTTTTGGCTCTGCTACCAGCATGTCTACACATACAGAGGTATCCAACACATTGCAGTCCAAAGGGTGAAAGTAGATTATCACTTTGAATACAGTTTTGCCTAATCATTACAGCTGAAACACTTACTTTACATATATATACACACACACACACATATATACACACACAATATATATATATATTTTTTTTTTTTGTAAAATGCATTGTTTTCTTTATTTTTATACAGAGAACCTATCACCTTTCCAAGTCCTTCCCACAGCAGGAGCTTCCGCCTTGAATGGATTTGCATGATCGTTATTCCTTATCAATTTATTCCACCACACAGCCTAAGAAGGTGAAGAGGAGTAATTTCTGGACATGTGATTAATTCACTATGCTGTTTTACCTGATCAAATCAGAGAACAAAGCTCTGCTCACATTAGATTCCACCAAATAGTAAATCAAAAATCTTTGAAACTATTACACTACAAAACAAAAATCCCTGGGTATATGCAGTTTAAATAGATACATTTAATGACATTAAAGCTGTGTAGGTTAACATGTCCACTTTAATCCACTGAATAATAGAGATGTGTCCAACGCGTTGCATTGTAATGTGTTGAGACCTATCCAACATTCAAGGGGTTAAAGCACCATACTTCAATGGAAATTTTTATGATATAATTGATTTTCCACAGAATTTCTTTATTTATTCTTAGTTCTTCTTATCACCATCTGAGTGGGTACAATATAAACCTGCTATATATATTGGTGACCCATTTGACATTTAAGAAGTTAATCATGGGTTGATCAACGTGCAGCTCTCCAGCTGGTTTTGCATGGTGCTTAACTAAGGATGATGTGAGTAGTAACAGCAGCTATAGGAAAATAGCTAGCACATTCATAAGCTAGAACATTCATAAATTGACCTTTAACCCTTTGAGTTCCAGAGAGGTATCAAATGCATTGCATTACAATGCATTGGTTAACTTTCTAGCACGCAAAGGGTTAAATGCCAAATGGGGTGCTTAACACTTTGCCTAAGGGGTGTCTGACACATTGCAATCATTGGGATAATCCCTGGCGGCCAAATAGATCTGCCAGTCTGGCAGATCCCATTACACTGTATGGGGCGAACACACACATGCACATTTTCATTTATGTGTATGCGTAGGTTTTTTCACCTACCTGGCCTATTTACGCAATTTATAACAAATTGTTGATGAATACCCGAAGGTATCCATCAATGATTGCAGAGAGGTACTGGAGAAGAGCAGCTTTTCCCGCAGTTTGATAAATCCCAGTCTTAGATGTACTTTGGTATAATTTAACAGGTGAATTCTCACATTACAGATTTACAGGGCTCTATTTAATAAGAACAGTTGTATCTGCAGCTCTACCTTTGGAATGCCAAGTAGAAAAGCTTTGTGAAGTTGGTTTCAATAGAGTGATGGGCAAGATACGTAGCTTATTACACACATCTACACCACTGCAAAACACACGTCTGCACAACACATTTTATTAGTCCATAAAGTAAAATGTGATTACACTGGGAACCAAACTCACAAACAAAAAGAGTTTAAAAGCCACCCATACACCCATTAGTAAATTACTTTGTACATGCTGCATGGAAAGGTGCTATTTGTAGTTTAGTAAATAAGGACCACAATGTATTTGCTGAAGAACAATTTTTTAATTGGCTTATTTACTATATATGTTGTATGGCTCTTCCTATAGAGTCAAAGAAGGATACTTATTCTCAATGCTGGGATATGCTTCTTTTAACCCTTTGAGTGCCAGAGGGGTAGGCAGTGCATTGCTTTGCAATGTGTTGCCTACCTGTCTGGCACTCAAAAGGTTAAAAGTTATTACAGAGATAATGTGGATTTTTCTTTTAGCATGAGTTCAAGATTCTTAGCCACCAGGTGGAGCTGTTGCAGCTGCCATCTATGGAAAGCTTGTGTCTGTAATAGCAACAGAACCACTCGCTGCAAACATTCTCTAAGTAATGAAACAACTGAGCACTGTAACAACTGAAACATCTCTAAGTATGAAAAGCCTTACAAGTATTTTCATAATAAGAATTTACTGTCACTCCTCTGGCACATAAGACATAGTCCTATATAATAATTCACTAGGATGTTTGTCACAATGTAGTCATGCGCAATAAAGACTGCCCACGTTCGGCCAGTCTCTACTGTCCATGATTGCATGAGTGAGGCGACGCAAGACTGCATCGCATGGAGCAGTGAGGTAGCGGCTGCAGTAGCGGCCTCTTAACCCTTTGAGTGCCAGAGGGGTACGCAACACATTGCAAAGCAATGAGATGCGTACCCCTCTGGCACTCAAAGGGTTAACATTACCCGGACCTTGGCCCGTGTACACAGGCTTTTACACTAGTATTAAATAAAAGAACACTCACACAAATTCTATTTTCTTTTACACATGTTCCTAACAGGAAGTCAACCTTGTGCTTTGGAAATAGATTTTTTTATGAGTGTGAATTTGAAGTGATTTGTTTGAGCATGACATTTGTAACTAGGCCTTGGGTCTTTGAAATTTTTCCCCATCCTGTTCCTGTTTGCTTTTTTGTCTTTTTTCTTTTTGTGTTTTGTTTATCTCTAACTTATTTTCTACACTTTTCCTTCCGCATTTCTGTATGCGTCAATACTTGCTCAATTTTTTTTGTAAATGCTTTAGCAAGTATGTGATACAACAGGAATTTATTTATGCAACTAGGCCTGATTTAAAGGGAAGTAGCATAGGACAAATATTTCATTGAAATATGTAGTTTAGTGCCTGTGAGCATCAGTCAATGAGGCTAATGTACTAAGTAAAACTAGAGTAATTCTGGAGCAAACCATCTGCACCATAGGAGACAAATATGGGACAAATAACATTTCCATTTATTTAACTTGAGCTTTTTAACCCTTTGAGTGCCAGAGGGGTAGGAATGCATTGCTTTGGACTCAAAGGGTTAACCACCTAAATGCTAGAATGATCGCCAGTGCATTGCAAAGTAATGAGTTGGAGACATCTTAAGCAGTTAAGGGGCTCTTGAGAAATTAAGCTGGGCTCAAGAAAACGCGTTGAGCATTATTATCTGTTTTTTATATTTTTGTAATTAGCAATGTTATTTTAGTATTATCAGTATTTGTTAGATTTGGAATAAATATTTTTTAATATTACCTACCTGTGTGCCAGTATGGATAAGAGAATTTAAGTTCTCTATATATTAACACTCCAACTGCAATAGAGGTAAATCTAATACTTGGTGGAGAAAATCATATCCTGGTAAAGGAGAAGATAATCCCACTGAGGAGAAACCGACAGACGGGGGAAATCCGTGGAGGAGCCCTGGAGAGCAGAGTGGTGGTAACCGACCTGGGGTTTTAAGCCAGGGATGCAATGATCACTGAGACGCAGTCTTTAACCTCTCTTAAAAGGGAGTACCTTTCTTTGAGCACGTGGTGAAGGTGAAGGGAAAGAATATAGAAGAATATTACGCTTAGAGGAGATTGTTTGCGCTGTTTTTTATCCTTTCGTTATAGTGTTACTGCTGGGAATCCCTACCCATACTACAGCTGCTTAGGATCCTCAGAACTATCACTGAATATCGCTTGGTACCTTCTAGATGGACTACTTGTGAGAATATAATAATATATTGTATATTATATATTACAAAATATAATTGTCGTGGACTCTCTGTGGCACTTCCTGAAATATCCCAGGGTGGGTACTTGTTGTAGTGCCCAACTTTAGGGTAGGTTTATTCCAGATATGATAACAGCATAATGTAGGATCTTCTCTGGAGGGTACCTAAAGTGTGATGCTTCACCATTTTGGCTACTGGTGAGTCTGAGGTTCCAGTTATATGTTGGATAATAGCTGGATCTAATCTGGTGATGCCTTTATCTAGGATGATTGACATTATAAGCCTGGATTCGTCTCAGAACACAGTAACAAACATGTAATTCAACAATAAATATATTTTTTAAAATGATAAAGAAAACAACATAACATAAATAACACATACAGAGGTAGTCCATGACCACTCCCCTCAATTCATATCTTGATTCACAGTGATTCCTTCCCTTAAGGTCAGCCCAAATGTACAATTCCCTCTGACAATTCTGAGGATCCAGTCGCGGCTTGGCCCAGAGGTCCTCTCCATGGTATCACAGGACATCAGCAACAGGAACTCTACAACAGCCTTCTGTCCGCTCTAACACTTTACGTTTCTTCACTAGTCCAGATTATCTAACCAGATCTTAGCTCTGGTAGGAAGGTAACTGCTCTTCTAATGCAGCTCACCCAATGAAACACCTCCTAATGCTATTCAGCTGATGGAGGAACCTGGAAACTAATACTTGTCTGCTTTTACAGTTCTATCTAATTGCTCTTACAGTGTATAGTATAAATAAGCTAATGCTGATCTAACCAGATATCTATCACTCACTGACTCACTAATGGTAGCCCAAATACTAGTGAACTTGACCCAGACTAGTTCCAGATAGACAGTCCTCTCTATCTACTCTAGCTCACATTTACAGTAATTATAGCCACCTCCAAGACTTAGGTCCAGTACCTAACAACACCACATGGACCTTTTACATATCCTGCCACTCTTGGAGCGGTCTCTGCATTTAGAATCTCCCACTGCCATCTAAAGGGCCCTCCCTCTTCTTCTCCTAAGGCTCCCAGAGCCATGGAAACATATCAGGTCTCCCACTGGACTCCAGGACCAACATCATGTAGTATGAGTCTGCACGCCAATGTCATGGATACCAGATGGTGGCTTGAACTGGTGCATTTTACCACATACTGCCTTAAGCCTCTAAGTCTCCTCCAAGTAAGTTGGGTGCTGGCAGTGGTACCATGCTACACAGAGTTGGTCCCCATTTTCTTAGTACATCAGCCCCTGTGGGGCTCAGGTTTCAAGGCAACACTTTAGTGAATGCATAGCAGAATAATTGCATTATGTATCAAACAAAATGAAATACATTAGGTCAAATGCACAGTAGCAGACTTTTCAGGAGTAAATTGCAGTTACATAGCAAGTTGCTTGTGAAACAATGCACTGGAGACCTTTCTTGCATTCAAGGGTATAAAACCCCCATGTAAATCAATTAAAATATTGTTCCCTGTGGTGCAGTCATTTGGGCCCAGAATGGCTCAATTTTCTTTTAGCATATGTCCTTGGTGTACAATACTTGTATGATAGGGAGGTCTCCAAAAAGTTGTTTTTCAATTCATTGGAGACCTCGCTGTTATCCATGCATTAAACTACATAATAATATGGCGGCTAGCGGTTATGTGTAAGGATGCTAATCTTTAGTAGTAACTAATATACAAACCACAACAATTATGCATGTAGTTCTCTTTAACCCTTTGAGTGCCGGAGACGTATCCAATGCACTGCAATGCAATACCTCCCAAGTGTCCATCTTTTAGATTCAAATGCCCCTGTCCCTCTTTCCCAACATGGTGTCCCTTTTTTTTTTGCAGATCAGACGGTGTTTGCGGTGTGTGTATAAATGTATCACATTGTTCAACAGGAATAAAACTCACATTAATGTTTGTTTAACATTCAGTATATTTGTTTATGAATTAATCTGTATAAATAAAATACTTTGTTCTTGCTCGAAATCATATATTCCGTTACATGAAGAGGTGTAATTGCTAGGTCATGAAATAACCTATAGCAGTGTTGATAATGCCCCTGTATTGTCTGATCTGAGTTCCAATAATATAATCGTCTTTTTATCCTCACACAAATTTCCATTCAAATATCTGTCCAACTTCTTCATGATACTGCCTACATGCCAGGTGCAAAAAGAAACAACAAACACAGTAATAGCAAAGAACACAAGATAGCACAACCATGTAAGAAGAGCTTACTAATGTATATTAATAACTAGAGTAAAAGCCAGTGTACACGGGCCAAGGTCTGGGTGATGTTAAGAGGTCGGTCCTGCTCTGCGTCCTGCCGCCAACACAGTCATGCACTGTAGAGACTGTCCGAAAGCACAGAATGCTCCCAGCACAGAACTCCCAGCATTCTGTGCTTCCAGCATTCTGTGCATTCTCGCAGTCTCTACTGAGCATGACAGCTTCTGACAAACATTCTAGCAAATTATTATATAGGATAGTTAATACAAAAAATAACATAAGTTTACCAGCAGCTGAGTGCTGGAAGGATTCCCCCAGCAGTGCACACCATGTGCTGCTCACTCGCCACCCCCTGCTGCACTAGATTTTGTGGCCTTTAACCACTTGAATGTTTGATACATCTACAAAGCATTGCAAGAGGTATAAAAGAGGATCTGGGGTAGCAACACAAATGTAATGAATGAAACAATCTAAAATACACACCTCCCACCATTTCAAATAACTAAAGAAAAGAACACTTGTGTTTTAGTGGTGTTGCTATGGTTATGGCTGGTGGGCAGGGCATTACTGATAATTTTTAGGATATTTCATGACCTATTGACAAGACTAATTTATAAACACATATACCAAAGTTTAAAAAATAGTTTTATTGCTGTGCAGCAATGTGATACACATATATATACATAACAAAGTCTGATCTCCTTTGGATTTGGTTCTCAAAGAGGGACTGTCTCTCCTAAAAAGCGACACTTGAGAGCTATGAAAATATTATATGGGGGTCCCTTCTGTGTCAGCTCGCTATGCCTCCTGTCACCAGGCCACCTTCTGGCTTTAGGCCCTGATGCCTTGCACCAGCTGCATCACCTGTAGTTCCGTTCATAGATATAAGCATCACAACCTCCACTACTGCTTGTGTGAAAGGTTTGCAGGAGACCACACAGGCCACTGTGCAGGCACTCCTTACTGCAACGTGTGTCCCTGAGGGAATGCAGTAAAGTTCTACTTATTAGACTGGTGGATTCACACAAGGTGATAGTTGCCTGTGTCAAATGCACTTTTATCCATCACTGAACCTTTGACAATGGGCAACAAAAAAAAAACACAGCATTGCTGTGTTTGTGTCATCCATGTGAAAGGGGCACAGTGTTTGTAAAGTGTGGTAATGATTTACTGTGAATGATACTGTCCTGTTCTGTAGATAAAATCCACATTACTTTGTATGTATGTGATAACTCCTGTGACTGACAATAAATCCAGTATACTTTCACTTTCCTCTTTGCTGCTTCTAGGGTTAGGACAGGCACCTGCCACTGACTGGCTAAGACTCTCAGAGGCTGAACGTAAACAAAATTAACCAAATAGAAGATTTTAGTGATCTAACATAAAGTAACTAATTTTTATAGATAGGAATAGTAATGTTTCACAAAAACAGCAGCTTCAATTAATCTTCATAGTATTTGGGCCATGGAGAGAGTTATTTCAATGCTGTCAGAGTCAGGTAGTTTTATGGTCTTGGGGTCGAACACATACGCAACATTAAAAGCAATGTTGAGACTTTAAGGAGTATGTTGTAATTGCTTCAATTCACTTGGAGGTCCAGGAAGTTTAGCAGAGGCCCGGAGACACTATACAGTATGGTATTGCCCTCCAATATATGGGGATTGAACAGTAGTCGACTCTGAGTACCGGTATCATTTAACCATGGTATCTTAATAGGATCATACGGGGTTTAACCTGGGATCGAGTTGGCTTCTATCAGGTTAACCCTTTGAGGAGTGGGATATAAGTGCTGTGTATGTGAGCCTCATGGGCCACTGTTATGTTACTGGAAGGCTTTTGTGAAGGGAACAGTATAAGTTTTGATCATATTTCATATTCTCCAGAAAGCAGAGAGTTTGTTTATTTAATTTTTTAATATTTATTGTATTTGGCAGATGATTTGGTATATCCAATTCTACCCCAGAATAAAGAGAGGAATAGGACCTTCACCAACATTATATGATTGAGATGAAGTTCCTGTGTTTCCTTACATTTGTAGAATTTGTAATGTAGGTCATTTTTATTATGCTATATATATAAGCTAAAAGGATTGTTGAATCCAATATTGTTTTTTTATACGATGAAAAATTTTTGAGGATCACTTGTTTCTTTCTTTAAAACGCACCACATATAAAGCTCCGGATTTGATGTGAAGATTGTATATAGCTTTTATTATGAAACATTACTATCCCTTTAAGGATCAGATTGCTGTGCAGCTTATTTTTACTCAATGCATTACTCACCCCTCTGGTCCTTAAAGGGTTAAAGGGGCAGTATAGGGTCAATAGAAGACCCGTTCACCCACTGCCACTGCCCTCAGAACTATGGAAACAGAGTTCCCTAGCTTATATCTCATCCACTGTCCAGCTGATTGTTATGCAGATCACTCACATCTTGCACAACTGGATAGCATCAGCACCTTACTCAGAGCTAATGGGAGCTTTTTCCTGTTTAGTGAGCATATGGTGGCCAGTATGGTTAAACATGGGCACGGGGAGGTGCTTGGGCGCAAAGGTTGGCATATGGAGGCAGCCATTGAGTAGATGGAAACACATTTTCCCAGTGTGCTGTTTAGGAGGATACGGGGGTTACTGAGTTGCTATGTATGGACACATGGAGGCATTTGGGTAGTAGAAGGGGCTACAATAGTTAAATGTGTGTGTGTGTGTTTAATTGAGTCATCATGTCATAATGGGAGAACATTAAGAACCCTTTGAATGCCAGAGGGATACCCATGTGCAAAATGTTTGATACTCCTCTGGCATTTAAAAGCCCCATTTAAATCAATGGGAATATGCAGAATTTTAGTTTCTCTGTTTGAGTAGTTTACCTCAAAACATATCCTCTTTATCTTGATGAGCAATGCTCAGGGACACATTTCCTCTTACTTTGAATGTCTCTGATTCTAACCCTTTGAGTGCCAGAGGAGTATCAAAAGCTTTTGCACATGGGTATCCCTCTGGCATTCAAAGGGTTCTTGTTTTTCAATTATGAGATCATGACAAAAAAAAAGTCAAAACAGGAGAACAGAAGAAGACAGAAAAGGAATGAGAATGATTTACATACTTGATAAGGTCCGGGGAACGGGGGCTGAGTCCTATGGAGAGGAGCAGGGCAGCAACAGGAATGCAGGTACAACATCTTTGAGTACCGGAGGGGTTGACAAAGCATTGTTAATTGATGCATTGATAATCCCTCTAGCACTCAAGGGGTTATGTGCTGGTTTCCCTGTGGGGACATGGATGACATTGTGTTGGAGCAGTTCTGAGCATGGTTTGTATGTATTATGTGTGTGATCAGCACAGCAACATGATGGTTAACCAGGGAGTTGGACAGGTTTGAGTCTTCTTGAACCCTGACATTTGTCCTTGTCTTGAGTCCTGTTTTAACCCTCAGGGTGCTGTGTTGGTGCAGTTGTGTGGATGAATGATGGGCATATGTTGGGATATGACTGTGTTTGTGTGTGATGGTTGTATGGTTTGATGTGGTGTGTGGACATGGGATGATGCACTTACCGGTAGTGTGGAGGCTCATCTCATCCCCAGTGTCCAATCCTCCAGGGACTCCCTCTATCAGCATGGACGACAAGGTCTGCCGCAGCCTCGCCTCCCACCAGCTTAAGGTGATAGGAACAGGAGGACCACCTCAGGTGCCTCGGGCATGCAGGTATCACGGTGCCCGTGATTTGCTGCAGCTACTTGTCTGTCACCAGTAGGGGGCTTCTATTGGCTGTCTGCAGATAGCCCGCCTCTTATTGACTATTTAAACCTGGATTGGGCACCCTTTGAGTGCCCTTTCTGTTGTTTCTGACCTTCTTGCTATCACTATGCTAGTGATAGCTGGGCCTCTGTTCCAGTGTTCCTGAGTTCCTGATCTCTACTGTTCCAGTGTTTCCTGCATGCTGAAGTACTTCCAGTCCTGGTTCCGGCCTAGTCTCTGGTGTTGCAGTTCCTGCTGAACTTCTCTGCTGTTTTCTGACCTGACTGATCGTTGCTGGTTCCTGTCATCTCATCACCTGTCTTCAGTATCCTGGCGACCTTCTGCCTGGTCGCGTTGGTGACATTGCTACAATTCCATGTTGGTCCCAGCGTGCGGACGCTGGTTTGCTCCCAAGCCTTGCGGCTATACAAACTCGCTTGTTACACCAGTGTGCGGTCACTGGTTTGCTCCAAAGCCTATCAGCTATACAAATCTGTGTTGGTCCCAGCGTGCGGACGCTGGTTTGCTCCTAAGCCTTGCGGCTATACAAACTCACTTGTTACACCAGTGTGCGGTCACTGGTTTGCTCCAAAGCCTTTCAGCTATACAAATCTGTGTTGGTCCCAGCGTGCGGACGCTGGTTTGCTCCTAAGCCTTGCGGCTATACAAACTCGCTTGTTACACCAGTGTGCGGTCACTGGTTTGCTCCAAAGCCTATCAGCTATACAAATCTGTGTTGGTCCCAGCGTGCGGACGCTGGTTTGCTCCTAAGCCTTGCGGCTATACAAACTCGCTTGTTACACCAGTGTGCGGTCACTGGTTTGCTCCAAAGCCTTTCAGCTATACAAATCTGTGTTGGTCCCAGCGTGCGGACGCTGGTTTGCTCCTAAGCCTTGCGGCTATACAAACTCGCTTGTTACACCAGTGTGCGGTCACTGGTTTGCTCCAAAGCCTATCAGCTATTCAAATCTGTGTTGGTCCCAGCGTGCGGACGCTGGTTTGCTCCTAAGCCTTGCGGCTATACTACTCGCTTGTTACTCCAGTGTGCGGTCACTGGTTTGCTCGCTAAGCCTAACGGCTATACTATTCAGTGTTGTTTCCAGCGTGCGGACGCTGGTTTGCTCCAAAGCCTTGCTGCTTAACGATTCTGCTAATTTGCCAGTTCCATCTGACTGCTGCTATTATCTCTGGGCTGCCCTGCCCGGTATTGGTAAGGCCGGTAGAACCTTTTACCACATTCCATCTGAGGTTGCCTTACCCGGTATTGGCAGGGCCGGTAGAGCCTACATTGTGTATCTATTGAGGCTGCCTTGCCCGGTAATTTGGTAAGGCCGGTAAAACCGTTATGCTATTCCATCTGCAGGTTGCCTTACCCGGTATTGGCAAGGCCGGTAGAGCCTAAGACTGTCCTGTCCGGTATATTGACAGGACCGGTAGAGTCTGCCTTCTGTCTGTGCTATATTCTGTATATATATATATGTATGTTATTGCCATCCTAAGTTATCATTTATTATTTCAATAAAATTGATTTTTTTTTACCTAAAACTTGTGTCTGAGAGTCATAATAAACCGTGACAGTACGAAAGGGCCATGACCTCAGACAGCAAGGGTGAAGGTAACGCACAGAATATCCATTGGAGGATGGATGTGCTCGAGCAACGTTTGGATCAGTTGGCAGTTGCAATTCAAACGATCCTTGAACGCACGGTACCTGCTGACCAATCTAGCTCTAGCCCGGTGGTCTCGCCAAGTCAGACACCGGAAAGTGATACCAGACCCCTAGGGGGTACTGTTAAAGGGTTAACGGCTTCTGCACCCTTGCCGCTAAGATATGATGGTGACCCTAGTCTCTGCAGAGGGTTCATCAATCAACTCGAAATCTTTATGGAATTGACGGCACACGCATTTCCCAATGATCGTAGTAAAGTGGGGTTCACGATATCACTGCTCACTGGCAGAGCATTGGCCTGGGCTAACCCCTTGTGGGAGAATGCTAAACCTTGTACTAAGAACTTTAGTGAATTTGTGCTTTCCTTTCGAAGAGTGTTTGAGCCTCCTGGTAGAACCACCTCTGCTGCCAAACGCCTTATGGAGATACAACAGGGCAGGCGTACAGTGGGCGACTATGCCATCGAATTCCGCACATTGGCAGCAGAGGTAGGTTGGAATAACGAGGCATTATTGGCAGCCTTCTCTCAAGGCCTGAATGACCACATTAAAGACGAAATCGCTGCTAAAGATCTACCTATTGATCTAGATGATTACATTGAGTATGTTATGATAATTGACTCCAGAATACGTGAGAGATCAATTGCCAGAGATCGTAAGTTACGGTCAAAAAATAATGAGCCTAGTAGCATGTTTTGCCCACCCATCCCTCCCTTGGCATTGAAGTCTAGTGAACCAGTACGGGCAACAAGTGAACCTATGGAAATAGGATTCACTAGACTATCCAAGGCAGAGAGACTATATCGCAAAAAACAAGGGTTATGTTTATACTGCGGTAAAAAAGGGCACTTGCTAAATTCCTGTCCGGTACGTCCGGGAAACGCACACACCTAGGGTATCTTGGGGGACAGGCCCTAGGTGGTGTACAATCGTCCCCAGTGTCGGGCATAATGAAACCCACCATCCAGGTGGTATTGTCTTGGGCACAACGCTCTGTGGAGGTTTTGGCCTTGGTTGACTCCGGTGCAGCAGGGTATTTTATGGATAATACCTTTGCTGAATTGCACGGAGTTCCACGCATTGAAAGAGAAAACCCCTTGACTATTGAAGCGATTGATGGTAGACCCTTAGACCCGCCTCAGGTTATATTTGAAACTATGCCATTGTCTATGACTATTGGGGCACTTCACAGAGAAGAGCAGCAGTTTCAACTGATTAATTCCCCGCACCATGCGGTGATATTGGGATTTCCGTGGTTACAGTTACATAACCCACAATTCGATTGGAAAAAGTGTGAAATTGCTGCTTGGTCCCAGTTTTGTATGGACAAGTGCGTCATCCAGCCTATTAAGGTCATGTGCACCTCCTCTGCTATGCCGGATGTGTACCAACAGTTTGGCGATGTTTTTAGCAAAGGAGAGGCTAGTATGCTACCCCAGCATAGACCTTATGATTGTTGCATTGAATTGCAGCCTGGTGCAGTACCTCCGAAAGGACGCACTTATCCATTATCTTGTGATGAAAATAAGGCTATGGAGGATTACATTTCTGATGCCCTTGCTAGAGGGATCATACGTAAATCTACCTCTCCAGCTGGGGCTGGGTTCTTTTTTGTAAAAAAGAAAAATGGCGAATTAAGACCATGCATTGACTACCGGGGCTTGAATAAACTAATGGCAAAAAACGCATACCCAATACCACTCATCACCGAGCTTTTTGACAGGCTTAAGGGCGCTTCGATATTTACCAAGTTGGACCTACGGGCCGCTTACAATCTGGTTCGCATTCGAGCAGGTGATGAGTGGAAAACTGCCTTTAATACTCGAGCTGGGCACTACGAGTATCTAGTAATGCCTTTTGGGCTGTGTAATGCACCCGCAGTTTTCCAGGAACTGATAAATGATGTTCTGAGAGATATGTTACAGACATGTGTTGTGGTGTACCTCGACGATATACTGATTTACTCCCAAAACATGGCACAGCACATCAAAGATGTATCCGCAGTATTGCTACGACTCCGTGAGAACAAATTATTTTGTAAAATGGAAAAATGTGAGTTTCATAGAACCAGTGTGCCATTCTTGGGGTTCATAATTGGCAATGATGGCATTGCCATGGACAAAGAAAAGTTGTCAGCTGTCCTACAATGGCCAAAACCCAAGGGTCTTAAAGCCATACAGCGTTTCCTGGGTTTCGCTAATTATTATAGGAGGTTTATTAAGAACTTTTCTTCCATTGTCAAACCTCTGTCCGATCTTACGCACAAGGGTGCTAATCCTTCTTGTTGGCCGGTATCTGCTGAGAAAGCCTTTGAGAATTTG
The DNA here is from genome assembly GCA_037306005.1 of Rhinophrynus dorsalis. Lineage (NCBI taxonomy): Eukaryota > Metazoa > Chordata > Amphibia > Anura > Rhinophrynidae > Rhinophrynus > Rhinophrynus dorsalis. Next base: position 236,410,321 of record CM074722.1, on the reverse strand, counting down.
AAGCTGGCATTTGCTGCGGCTCCTGTGTTATCCCACCCCAATCCTTTACTTCCATTTACGTTAGAGGTTGATGCCTCAGATATTGGGGTCGGGGCAGTACTTTCGCAGCGACACGAGAAAGGTGGAACTCTCAGACCTTGTGGGTTTTTCTCTAAAAAGTTGACTGTCACTCAAAGCCACTATGAGATAGGTGACAGAGAATTATTGGCCATTATCCTTGCTCTTAAGGAATGGCGTCATTTGCTTGAAGGTACTAAGAATCCTGTCTTAATCCTAACAGATCATAAGAATCTGACCTATCTCTCGGAGGCCAAGAGATTGTCCTCTCGTCAGGCCAGGTGGGCACTGTTCCTGTCTCGATTTAATTTCATTGTATCATATTTGCCAGGGTCAAAAAATATCAGGGCTGATGCACTGTCAAGACAATTTGAGGCCGACAGTGACAGAGTGGAAGCACCAGCTCCTATCATCCAACCTGATAGAATACTGGCTACTATACGCACGAGTATCACTTCTCCTCTAGGGGAGGAGATCCTGGCCTCTCAGGGGTCCGCTCCCCATGAAACCCCAGTGGGCAAATGTTTTGTCGCTGAATCATTTCGTACTAGGCTGCTCGAAACCTACCATTCCTCTAAGGCTGCGGGACATATTGGTAGAGACCAATTGTTATGGTCCCTTTCTCAGTTATTTTGGTGGCCTTCCATGAGAAACGATTGTGCCGAATTTACGAATGCCTGTGCCACCTGCGCCCGCGCTAAGACCCCGAGACATCTCCCTGTGGGCTTGCTTCAACCGGTGCCTAATGGCGAACGCCCCTGGTCTCATGTTTCCATTGATTTTATGGGAGAGTTGCCTATGTCGAAGGGGTACTCCTTTATATTCATGGTGGTGGACAGGTTTTCTAAAATGGCTCATTTCGTGCCCCTCCGTGGTCTTCCTTCAGCGAAGGAATTGGCAATGGTGTTCGCCAGAGAAGTATTCCGGTTGCATGGAGTGCCTAGGGTACTGGTGTCTGACAGGGGGAGCCAGTTTGTGTCTAGATTTTGGAGGGCATTTTGCCAACAGATGGGCATACAGCTGTCCTTCTCCTCTGCCTACCATCCCCAGACCAATGGAGCCGCTGAACGAGCTAATCAGGGCTTGGAACAATTTCTCCGTTGTTTCGTTACTGACCATCATGATAATTGGTCCGACTTGTTGCCTTGGGCAGAGTTCGCCAGGAACTGTGCGGTCAATTCTTCATCTGGGAGCTCTCCGTTTCTGATTAATTATGGGTTCCAGCCCTGTTTGCTTCCAGACTCATTTCAGACGCAACAGATTCCAGCTCTGGATGAGCATATCGAGCAACTCCGTTCCACATGGGCACAAGTTCAGAGGGCACTTGGTCAGTCATTTCAGCGTCATCAGCGCCATGCTAATCGCAGAAGGCTTCCAGCGGTTTCCTTTCAGGTTGGGGATAGAGTATGGCTTTCCTCCAGAAATCTCAAGCTGCAGGTTCCGTCTAATAAGTTGGCTCCTCGGTTTATTGGTCCATACAGAGTTATTCGCAAAATTAACCCTGTCTCCTATGCACTAGACCTACCTGCATCCATGTGTATCCATAATGTGTTCCATGTGTCCCTTCTTAAGCCTCTGGTTTGCAATCGCTATACTACCACACCTGTGGTGCCAGGACCTGTTGAGGTCGAGGGCCAGGAGGAGTACGAGGTTCAGAGCATTATTGATTCCCGTAGGCTTAGAGGAAGGGTACAGTACCTGGTACATTGGAAAGGGTATGGTCCTGAGGATCGGTCATGGGTGGATAGTACGGACCTTCATGCACCTAGGTTAACTAGGGCCTTTCATGCCAATTACCCGCAGAAACCTAAACCCTATTCTAGGAGAGGGGGTCTTTGAAAGGGGGGTACTATCACGGTGCCCGTGATTTGCTGCAGCTACTTGTCTGTCACCAGTAGGGGGCTTCTATTGGCTGTCTGCAGATAGCCCGCCTCTTATTGACTATTTAAACCTGGATTGGGCACCCTTTGAGTGCCCTTTCTGTTGTTTCTGACCTTCTTGCTATCACTATGCTAGTGATAGCTGGGCCTCTGTTCCAGTGTTCCTGAGTTCCTGATCTCTACTGTTCCAGTGTTTCCTGCATGCTGAAGTACTTCCAGTCCTGGTTCCGGCCTAGTCTCTGGTGTTGCAGTTCCTGCTGAACTTCTCTGCTGTTTTCTGACCTGACTGATCGTTGCTGGTTCCTGTCATCTCATCACCTGTCTTCAGTATCCTGGCGACCTTCTGCCTGGTCGCGTTGGTGACATTGCTACAATTCCATGTTGGTCCCAGCGTGCGGACGCTGGTTTGCTCCCAAGCCTTGCGGCTATACAAACTCGCTTGTTACACCAGTGTGCGGTCACTGGTTTGCTCCAAAGCCTATCAGCTATACAAATCTGTGTTGGTCCCAGCGTGCGGACGCTGGTTTGCTCCTAAGCCTTGCGGCTATACAAACTCACTTGTTACACCAGTGTGCGGTCACTGGTTTGCTCCAAAGCCTTTCAGCTATACAAATCTGTGTTGGTCCCAGCGTGCGGACGCTGGTTTGCTCCTAAGCCTTGCGGCTATACAAACTCGCTTGTTACACCAGTGTGCGGTCACTGGTTTGCTCCAAAGCCTATCAGCTATACAAATCTGTGTTGGTCCCAGCGTGCGGACGCTGGTTTGCTCCTAAGCCTTGCGGCTATACAAACTCGCTTGTTACACCAGTGTGCGGTCACTGGTTTGCTCCAAAGCCTTTCAGCTATACAAATCTGTGTTGGTCCCAGCGTGCGGACGCTGGTTTGCTCCTAAGCCTTGCGGCTATACAAACTCGCTTGTTACACCAGTGTGCGGTCACTGGTTTGCTCCAAAGCCTATCAGCTATTCAAATCTGTGTTGGTCCCAGCGTGCGGACGCTGGTTTGCTCCTAAGCCTTGCGGCTATACTACTCGCTTGTTACTCCAGTGTGCGGTCACTGGTTTGCTCGCTAAGCCTAACGGCTATACTATTCAGTGTTGTTTCCAGCGTGCGGACGCTGGTTTGCTCCAAAGCCTTGCTGCTTAACGATTCTGCTAATTTGCCAGTTCCATCTGACTGCTGCTATTATCTCTGGGCTGCCCTGCCCGGTATTGGTAAGGCCGGTAGAACCTTTTACCACATTCCATCTGAGGTTGCCTTACCCGGTATTGGCAGGGCCGGTAGAGCCTACATTGTGTATCTATTGAGGCTGCCTTGCCCGGTAATTTGGTAAGGCCGGTAAAACCGTTATGCTATTCCATCTGCAGGTTGCCTTACCCGGTATTGGCAAGGCCGGTAGAGCCTAAGACTGTCCTGTCCGGTATATTGACAGGACCGGTAGAGTCTGCCTTCTGTCTGTGCTATATTCTGTATATATATATATGTATGTTATTGCCATCCTAAGTTATCATTTATTATTTCAATAAAATTGATTTTTTTTTTACCTAAAACTTGTGTCTGAGAGTCATAATAAACCGTGACAGCAGGGCGGCATCCCCCATCTTCTTCTTAACCTGCCTTTTGCAGTCGCCCCATCTCTTTTTGACTGAGTCCATGTCCCGTCTGTAGGTGGCCACCGCACTGACCTGGCTGCAGATTTGGTCCCAGGAAGCCTTCCTCCTCTCGGCCAAGCCAGGGACCCTCTCCCTCGGGAAAAGGATGGTCTCCCTCTCCAGCACAGCCTCTACAAGGGCCCTGTTCTCCTCCTCAGTATAACGGGGATCCCTGATCCTCTCCTTCTCACCTCCGGCCTGCGAGGAGTCAGAACCAGACTGCCCTGCCTGCGCTGCCCCTGCCTGTGTATGGTGGTCCCCATCATGTACCCCTCATCCCACTGCAGGTTCTGTCCCTGTCCTTTTTGTACCTGCTCTTCTGGGCCGGCTCCCACTCCACCCTGTGGATCTCCCACTCCCACCCCTACTCTCAACAGGGATGTCCTGCTCTCCTCCCTCCTCCTCCACTACTCTCCCCATCCCTCTCTCCTGTCTTCCTCTCCTAGCCATCACTCACCCACTCACACCCAGGCACTCGCACAGGTCCTCACAGACACACTCGATCCCACTCACTCTCTGTCACACTCTTTCACTCACAGATTCACACTGTCAAAAAAAAGTTTAAAAAATATGTAAGGTGTTGTAAAAAAAAAGACTATGTGTATTTATGTGTATGTGTTTGTGTTTGTATGGATGTATGGATGTATGTAATGTGCAAAAGTGTGCTATGTATCTATTTAAATGTAAATCTCTCCTCTCCAAAATCCTTCTACCTTACTCATCTGTATGCTTCTCTCTCTCTCCCTCTTTAAACGCTATCCTCTGCTCCTGGGTCCTGTGATCTAGCTCGCCAATACTTGAAACACAGACAAGGTGTGACCATTATTTTGGGGTATATATAGGTGTATTTGAACATTTTTTCAACTTTGGAGCCTTGGGATTGGCTGTAGATTTGAATTTTGATTGTGCATCTATCAGGGTTGCTAGCCAACGCCAGCCGTAATGTTACATTTTGACTTAAGTTGTGTTTTAATGGGTGTTTGGGACACATGGTGATGCGAAAACAGGTGTGACGCAGGTTTTTGTGTTACGTGTTTTTGTTGTGCCTACGCTCGTTAGCTATTCTTGTACACTTACTTTTAAATCCGCCATAAAGCATGTGTTATTTGCAGCCGATGTGCCTTTTTTACTTAGTGGCTAGTTTAACGTGAACCTTTAAATCTTTCCCTAAGTGTCAGGTTAGGTTAGGGTGTGGGGGGTGATAGGATTAAGTTAGGGTAGTTTGGGGTTACAATTTTTAAGTTTTTGGGTTGTTTTGCTTTGGGTTCATTTTTGTGACATTTCAATGCAAACAACATTTTAAACACATTATTGTGATATGCCCCCAAATATACAACAGTTTTATAGTAAAGCATGAACACATACCTCCCAAGATTTCAAATGGTGAAAGAAGGACACTTGTGCTTTAGGTGGTATTGCTAGGGGCAGGGCATTACCGATTATGTTTAGGTTATTTCATGACCTATTGACACCTATTTGTGTAACTGAATAAATTATTTAGAACAAGACCAAAATAGTTTATTTACATAGACCAATTTATAAACGCATATACTGATGTTTAAACAAACATTAATGTGAGTTTTATTTTTATAGGGTTCCTATACAGCAATAAAACTATGGTGGTGATTTTGAAAGCGATCCCAGAATGACCTTTGTTTTGTTAGCCATTTTGTAGTTGCATTTTAGTTATTTAGATGTATAGATTATGCTAATGACGGCTTTCCATGCTAAGCTGTCTTAGCACTATATTATCTCCCCCACTTACTGGGACAAATATATGGCTTTCCTAGTTCAACCCCATTGGCTGTAGTATCTAATGGCTAGCGGGTAGCCTCCAGTGGCTGCACTACAAGGTATACCTTATAGCGTATTACCTCCATTGTTAGAAATGTAATGCTAGCAAACCCCATATCTTAGCCCCACAGCATGCAAAGAGAAATGCCATAAAATCTCTCAGTTTCCCCAAAGCCTTGTTTAGCACATTGCCTTAAACAAGGCATAGGGAAAGGAACACTCCTAAACACCCACAGACAACCCCAGAGTTCTTTCCTCGGTTAAACTGGCATTGAGGGGAAGAATTCTGTCATATTTACAGTTAGTAAATCTATGATAGGCAGGTGTAGGGTAAAAATAACTTGATTCCATTACCTGATTTAGTGCAGAACCACAATTGTACAATCACCCCACCAAAATTGATCATTTCATATCTAGGTAGGTCTACTTGAATAGTTAACACCAGAAAATGGGGGCGGTCATGCAAGACTACAAGTCACATAGCGTGATCTCAAGTACAAGTTTTTAAAAAAGAATGACCAATACAACAAATGGATTATTCTGTAAGCTCTGTCAAAATCGACAAAGCGATAAGATCCCTTTAAATATGTTCTGGCTGCCTATATTAAAACATAAAATTAAAATCAACCCTTGATTTTTTGGGGTACTTGCATCTCAGCCACCAAGCACGGCCTGTTCTGACCATTACAGTTGATTTTGGTGTTAGACAATACAATGAATACCACTCAATCAGCAGTATCTATGGCTCCCTTTTAATCTTTAATTCAAACTCACCTTCTAATTAGTAAAAAAGTCTTATTTCTGTCTTATGGTATGTCTGGAATGTGGACCTTCTTCTGCTAGAGCAAACGGGTCAGTGATCTGCATTCTAAGTATGAAGGCATTTTTCTCAAAGCAATGAATGTACAGTCAATGTGGCTTCATGAACTCTAGACTAAGAATGGTTACTTATTGTTCCCATCTAGTTTTGAAGTGCTGCCGAAATGGAATATTGCAGCTGAGAATATCTATAGAATGGGTCCAAGCATTCCCTGGCAGCAATAAATTAAACTACACACAATATTGCTTTTATGCATTTTCCATTTTAAAACAGTAGATAAGATAAAAGTATATGAGAGAATACTATGGGCCTTATGCAGATAGCAAAATACACACAATTGAGGAGCAAAACAACTGCACTCTAGGGTAGAAAAAAAGTCACAAAGTTCCCACTGATTTAAATTAGGTCTTTATCCCTTTGAAGGCTAGAGAGGTCTCCAATGCGTTGCTAGACCTTTCTAGCCATCAAAGGGTTAAAAGATCAATTTAAATGGGTTAAACGCTCAATTAAAATCAGTAAAAATAATTATTTCCCACCTTTGGTTGGAATTGATTTGCTCCAGAATTGCTCCACATTGCCTTTATTATTACTATTATTCTTTATTTATATAGCGCCAACAGCACTGTACAATAGGGAATAGACGTACAGAGAGATAAAATAGTACAAATGGAACATGGAAAACAAAAGGGTCAGAGGGCCCTGCTTATGAGAGCTTACAGGCTATATGGGAAGGTAGGTTGGACACAGAAGGAGTAAGTGCTATGGGATGTAAGTGCCTCTTGCCACATGAACTGCCAATCAGTGGGTAGGAGAAAGATGTGCTATTGAGTGCAGTGCTTCAGGGAAGCAGTGGTTCTGTTTGGAGGAAAAGACTATATGAACAATGAGGTTGTGATGGGGATGTAGGTGGGAGAGTAATTTTAGAAGGGAATGAGAATGAGCAGAAGTTGGACAGGCTGATGGTCTGGCCTTGCTTTTAACCCTTTCAGTGCCAGAGAGCTACGCAACGCTTTGCAAAGCAATGCGTTGTGTACCCCTCGGGCACTGAAAGGGTTAACAGTTATGGAGGTAGTTGATAGACTTCCCTGAAGTGGTAAGTTTTCAGGGAGTGTCAGAGAATCTGAACGCTGGGAGAGAGAGTCTGATGGGATGAGGGGAATTCCAGAGCTACGGGGCAGCTCGGAAGAAGTCCGGAGTGGGAGGATGGAATAAGAGCTGTAGAGAGAAGTAGTGTAAAAGCCCGTGTACACAGGCCAAGGCCCAGGGGATGTTAAACCTTTGAGTGCCAGAGGGGTACGCAACACATTGCCAAAAGCACAGAATGCACCCAGCACAGAACTCCCAGCATTCCACACAGAATGCTCCCAGCACAGAACTCCCAGCATACCGCACAGTATGCTCCCAGCACAGAGCTCCCAGCATTCCGCACAGAATGCTCCCAGCACAGAACTCCCAGCATTCCGCACAGAATGCTCCCAGCACAGAACTCCCAGCATTCCACACAGAATGCTCCCAGCACAGAACTCCCACCATACCGCACAGTATGCTCCCAGCACAGAGCTCCCAGCATTCCGCACAGAATGCTCCCAGCACAGAACTCCCAGCATACTGTACAGAATGCTCCCAGCACAGAACTCCCAGCATACCGGACAGAATGCTCCCAGCACAGAGCTCCCAGCATTCCGCACAGAATACTCCCAGCACAGAACTCCAAGCATACCGCACAGAATGCTCCCAGCACAGAACTCCCAGCATCCCGCACAGAATGCTCCCAGCACAGAACTCCCAGCATACCGCACAGTATGCTCCCAGCACAGAGCTCCCAGCATTCCGCACAGAATGCTCCCAGCACAGAACTCCCAGCATACTGTACAGAATGCTCCCAGCACAGAACTCCCAGCATTCCGCACAGAATGCTCCCAGCACAGAACTCCCAGCATTCCACACAGAATGCTCCCAGCACAGAACTCCCACCATACCGCACAGTATGCTCCCAGCACAGAGCTCCCAGCATTCCGCACAGAATGCTCCCAGCACAGAACTCCCAGCATACTGTACAGAATGCTCCCAGCACAGAACTCCCAGCATACTGTACAGAATGCTCCCAGCACAGAACTCCCAGCATACCAGACAGAATGCTCCCAGCACAGAGCTCCCAGCATTCCGCACAGAATGCTCCCAGCAGAGAACTCCCAGCATCCCGCACAGAATGCTCCCAGCACAGAACTCCCAGCATTCCGCACAGAATGCTCCCAGCACAGAATTTCCAGCATTCTGTGTGTTTGGACAGTTTCTACTGTGCATGACAGCTTCTGACAAACATCCTAGCAAATTATTATATAGGATAAGGTCCTGTGCAGAACAAAGATGGAGAGTGAGAATGTATTTGGAAATGAGCGATGAAATATAGGGGGTGCTGTGTTAGTAAGGGCTCTGTAAGTTAGCACCAGAATTTTGAATTTAATTCTTTATGCTAATGGGAGCCAGTGTAGGGACTAGCAAATGGGAGTGGTGTTAGGGAAGCGATGAGTGAGGTAGATTAGTCTTGCAGCAGAGTTCATGGACTGTAGTGTGCTTAGTCAGGTGAGAGGAAGGCCAATTAGGAGCGAGTTACAATAGTCGAGAAGGGACATGAGAGTTTGTATTAGAATTTTAGTAGTACATTGGGTGAGAAAAGGTCAGATTTTAGATATGTTATGGAGGTGGAGGCAGCATAAGTTGGAGATTGACTGAATATGGGGAAAGAAGAATAGGGTGGAGTTGAAGGTGACCCCAGGCAGCGTGATGTAGAGGTTGGTGTTATGGTGGAGCTGTTAACAGTGAAGGCAATATCAAGGGTAAGACTGGTTGGAGAGGGAGGGAAAATTATAAGTTTGGCTTTTCTAAGGTGAAGTTCTAAATGAAGGGAGGACATCCAGGAAGATACAGTGGAGAGACAATTAGATACCTTGGACAGGAGGGAAGGGGAGAGGTCTGGGGAGGAAAGATAGATTTGAGTGTCACCAGTAAAGAGATGATGGTAAAACCCAAAGGAGCTTATTAATTTTCCAAGGGATGATGTGTAGATTGATCAGAGAAAGGTTCCCAGGGCTGAACCTTGTGGTACTCCAACATACAGTAGGAGAAGTGAACAAGGGGAGCCAGAGTAGGACACACTGAAGGAGTGGTTGCAGAAATATGATGAGAACCCTATGGGCCTTATGCAGAAATCAAAAGACAAGCAATCCTGGAGCAAACCATTTGCACCATAGGGCGGGAGAAAGAATAAAAATTCCAGTTGACTAAAATGGAACTTACTTCCTTGGATGTGAGAGAAGTGCCCAATGCAGAGGAATTGTGGAGCAAACCATTGACACCATAGGGAATAAATACAAATTCTGATTGATTGAAATGAGTCTTTACATTATTTAAATGCTAGAAAGGTCTCCAACATATTGGGAGTTATGTACTAAGACGTAATAAAGGGGCGATAAAGTGGAGATGACTTCTCCAGTCCTATGTTATTTTATAGTTGGTATAGAGATCGTAGTGCATGGGCTCTCACATCCAAATAATTAAGTTTCATTTACGGTAAGTAAACTGGAATTTTTTCTTCCCACCCCTACACACCTGTTTTGCTCCAGAATTGCTCATATTTTGTTTTCTGCTTAAGGCACTATATATAAAACCAAAAATATCTACACTTGGCTGGTACAACTGCGGATGAGCTTTGAAAAACCACATTTTAGCTGAGTCTGTGTATGAATAACAGCTACAGTAAGGGTGAAAATGTACACAATGTTCTCTATGGAAATAAATGACTTTAAAGTAACATTTCATGGTCTAGACACACCCTATGCCTCTGGCACAGGAACCTGTTTCTATTTATAACAATACTGGCAGAGTTGCCCTTTGTGAAAATAATAATAATTGTTGTCAGGGAGGCAGGGAGAAGTTGGTGTCTATAGGAAGGCTTCCCACTTTGAATAGATCTTATGCTCATCTGAAGTGAGGTTTAAATCTTGAGTTATGAGTCCCAGGGTCTCCTAGAACAGGGGATGCGTGGAATCTACACTGAGGCTTATGTACTAAGATGAGCAGTTCTGTGGGGAACCAACTGAACCATAGGGACAAATAAAAATTACACAAATCCCCATTGATTCAAATAGGGCTTTTAACCCTGTGAATACCATAGAGGTTTCTACACATTTCAAAGCAATGCATTGGTGACCTCAAGCTTTTAAGAGATTAAAAGTACCATTTAAATCCATGAGGGAATTTTTATTTGTCCCCTATGTCACAGTTGGCTAGCCCCAGAATTCTTCCACTTCTACTTAGTACATCAGCCTCTCCAGAGCCAATTTACAGCACAATGATACCAGATCAGAGACTCAGTACCTTTTGTTGGTGACCCGGTAACCCAATACCTTTTGACAGTGACCCAGTAGCCCAGTTCCTTTTGTTGGTGATCAATTGGCTGGGAGTTCAGTAGCTGGGGGAGGGCATCAAGGGGGTCCTGATGCCCCACCACGAGTTCTGTCTTTTGTTTTTTTGTAAGCGGTTGGCTGAGGAAGCATAAGCCAGGTAATTTATTTTTTTTTAAACAGAGTGGCAGCAGTTGTTAGTTGAGGAGGCAGCAGGCTACCTTCCCTGCCCCCTCCTCAACCAATCAGTGTGTTCCAGCCATGCCCCTTGACAGTGAACCAGAATCAGTTAGACTTGTGTTTGTGTACTTTTAACAAAACATACAGCATGTAGGGTTATATTGTTTATTTTTTGTAATTTTGCACCTGAAATGCAGAATGGTGCAAAATGGTTAAAAAAGAAATGCAACTTTTTTAATTTTCTAAATTTTATAGGAAGACTATGCATAAAAACCACACATTGTGGCGTTTTAGAAAAACGACTTAATACTGAACTTAAAATTATAAGCATAGAAAACATATATTCTGTAGAAAAATACATTCCAGAATTAATTGTCATTCTCTTTACTGGAATTTCAATAACAAACCTTTTTTTTATCCTGGGTAAAAAAATGTTTGTTCACGTTGGGAGATATCCGAAAGCCAGTGGTATCTTTAGAAAGTGTGGGGTCTGCTGAAAAAAACTGTATGTAACGTGTGGGTTGTTCACAGAAAAGCACAACAAATTGTCAGTTTAAACTGCAATAGAAGTGTTAAAATATACTTAGCACTTGGGGTAGTTAAGTGATTAAAGGCACAGTAAATATTCATAACAAAAAACATATTGTGAAGCTTTACATACTGAGTAAAATACAAAATAAGGGTGTTTCTACTGCTGGAATATGGGTAACAAGTGGTACCATGTCAGCCATAGAAAATGCAGGAGACTAGTAGAGTCAAAATGATACCTTTATTAGCTAACTGAGCGGCTCTAGGATGCAAGCTTCCGGGCATAATAAGAATGAAGGCTGAATGCACAATACATGACTTTAAAATCCTTATGGCACAGTTGGTTTCCCCAGAATTAGTCAGTTTCTTCTTAGTACATCAACAACCTGAGTGCAGTTTTGGAGCAATTGTGAATGTGTAATAAGGGGTTATAAGAGAGAGGTAGATTACAAGCAGAGCAAAGAACAAATGTTTGAAAGTCTGAAATGGCCCAGATAGGCAAAACGTGGTGAAATGGCCTTCAGGGTGTGTAAAACATCAAGCCCTTTGTGAGAGATCAAAGAAGGAGATTATCAATAGTAGAATTAGCAGTAATAGTGGAGATTATGAAGTCTCCGAGACTGAAGGTTAAAATATCATAGAAAAGGAAGCACAAAATGCAAGGCAGATATGTTTTCAAGAAATTGTGTAGTGGGGCCATGAAGTAGCAACAGGTAATGTAGAAATAAGTTGCTAACTGAAAAAAGGAAATGGTAGGAGAGGAATAGGTGGTGTAATTTGTATTATCGCTTAAGGACTAGAAAGATCGGGAACACATTATGAAGCAATGTGTTACACACCCTTTTGGTCTGTGCAGAAACAGTAAATATATATATATATATATATATATATATATATATATATATATATATATATATATATATATATATTAGCGTTTCCCCTGTTGAGTGAAACAAGGGTCCTCCTGCTGCTGATATATATTTCCAGAGTTATTTCATTAACATTGCCCTATAGTAGGTATATATGAGTCAAAATATCAGTTTGAATTATCAGGAAGTAATCACATTGTCACACAGTTCCTGATAGAATTAAAACATTTAAATAAATCAACTGACAGTGGTGGGAGTAAAGCCCTATAACATACAGGTGTCATATAGCTCCGTATCTCAGAGCTTCTATTCCCTGTTCCACTCTGATGCACTTGTATGTCACGAGCGTTATGATGTAGCACGCAACGTCTATTAGGTTTGATTTGGTTCAATATCACAGTGTTCATTTGTGCCCTTGGCCAGTGTTTAGACCATTGCCTTGTGTCCCTTCTTGCTGGATATCCTGTTTTGTGCCTGTGTTCCTGACTCTTCTCTAGCCTCTCAATTTTGCCTTATTAAGCCTTGCTGTTGCTGACTTCTGCCTGTTCCTGACCATCCATTGTCTGCCGATTCTAGCCTTATTTCTGACCTCCCAGTTGCTGACCATTGCCTGATGTGACCATGAATGAATGAATGAATATGTTTATTTATATAGCACCACAACTATACGCAGCGCTTTACAATTTAAGGGTTTAAACAATACAGGGTTACAGGTGCTTTGTAAAGTGAAACATTGGGTGGGAGGTCCCTGCCCGAAAGCTTACAATCTAAAGTGGTAATGGGAGACATACAGAGTACATAAGGGTCAAGTGCTGAATACAGTGCTAGTTCTGATGATGATAGAGGACATCAGTAAAGTAAATAATTTATAAGAACGTCCATTGTACAACATCAGTGCCTTCTAGCATGTTGGGATTTTATTCATGAGGTGCGTTATCAAAGAGGTGTAGTGGAGCAGGTTGGATGGCACAGCATTCCATAGATATGGACCATTCTTCTGTCTACCAATTTCAACCTTGCCCTGCTTCCAGACAGTTGCCGACCCAGCTTGTATGACCTTCCCTCATGTTATTTCTTTCTCTACAGCACTAGCCATTTCAGTCTTCTTCCAGCAGCCTCGCTGGACTTCATGGATCAGATCAGTTCTCCTTTCCTGTAAGGAGTACTCTCTTTCACTCTACCTCTGTAGTAATGAGTTTGTGCGTAATTGTTCTAGAATAGTTCTGCTACTGTTGTTAGTCTACATCCTCTATCCACACTCCCTACTCTGCGTTCCCTAGCCTGCAATCTCCCCTGCAGGAGAGTAGGTGCTGTTTATTGCAAGACTATCCAGGGCTCACTTCCAGCTCCACTGGGGTTTGTTATTTGGCCTTGTGGCCGGAGCCTTTATTCAGCCCTAGCCACAGTAAGGTCTTCCAATAGACAGCCTATGTTCGACCAGCTCCACTCTGTAGCGGCTCTCCCAAGCACTCCCTCTCTTGCAGGTGTCCTGCCCATTTGTGACTATAGTTTTTCATTTAATAAGTTTACTGCTCCATTAATGGGTTAATGCAATGGCTGCAGATTAAAATGGCTTCATCATCTCCTGACCCATCACCAGTTCCAGGGATGTGATGTAAGGGTAGGCCACCATAAGGTCTTGGTCGCAAGACTGATATCATCTAGGCACCACAATTTTCTCTCTTGTGCCCTTTACACTACTATACCCCCCCGCAAGATGAACATAGGGGGAGGTGGGCATGTTATATAAGAAAGCAGAAAGCTCAAGTAACAATAAGCATTACTTCATTGGCCAGCCTGTGATTGGTTTATTGTCATGATCATGCAAACACATCACATTTGAGAATGACTGGTACAGCAGTCCGCTAGGCCGCTATGAAGAATTTCACTGCTGAAACTCATTAGTTGCTGGGTTGTAGCAGTAAGTTGATTTCATGTAGTCTCTATCAATTTCTCATCAGTGTAGTATCAACACTGTGTGAACAGTGGCAAAGGGTGCAACACACTATTTTTCCGGGCAACTTTGCACATCCACAGTGTGATAGTATCTCCTGTGGACATGTCCTAAGAGAATTAAGCAAGGGAAACAGTGGCTATGGGAAAGAGACAGGCTTCTGTAATATCAAGGATGTTATGATTGCCTGAAATTCAGAGAATATGGAATGCTATAAATTATTATCACAAAGAATTTGAACACAGAACACAGTCCAATTTAAAATATCACATCCGGCTTCTTCATCATACTTCGTCACACCTGGATGAACGTTCCTCTTCTAAAGGAAGGAAGCTACAGAAAATAGCCACAAGACATCATGTTTGCACAGTCATAACATTCAGGCAAGTATTCCGTTGTGTAATACTGGGGCATGAGACAAAATCTCAGAATATTCAAATGCATTTAAATTGGGATTTTAATTCCTTGAATGATACAAGATCTCCAACACACAGGCTACCTAGGATTTGAGGGGCTAAAATCCCCTTATAGCTTAATGAATATGGCCAGCAGGCCTGGATTCCATTGCATTTGCTAAGTTTATCAAGGGTTTTATGTACAAATGTATCACAGAAATCAATAGGAATCTATTATCAGCATACTGGGAACTCTATGGATCTGTCCCTAATACTCTGGGTTTTAGTGTTAATTACCTGGTCTCTGGGGAGAGAGACTGATTCTCTGGCTGTGGGGAGTTTTCTGAGAAAGTCTGCCAACTTCTCTTCCTTCTTACCCTGTCCTGTCGACCTTCTGCCCACTTCCCAGCCCAATGCCGGGTAATCCCTCCCCACTTTATGACACTAATCACATCATTAACATAAGCCTGGTTGCAGCCCATGAACCCTCTCCAGGGGCTCCACAAGAAAGAAGTTACCAGATATGGTTATCAGCTGCAATGTAATCTAGGCCTTAGTGTCACAAGGTGGCTCTGACTACACCCTATGGCTGTTTAAATGAAAAGCGGAGCAAATCTGGGAAAACCAAATGCCCACAGGGTACATGCAAAAATTTCTAAAAGTCACTTTAATTTAAATGGGCTTTTAGTCCCTTGAATGCCAGAAAGGCATCCAACACAATGCTTTGCAATGTGTTGGAGACCTCTCTTCAAGGGGTTAAAAAAAAATCACCATTTCAATCAATGGGAATGTACATTTATCCTCTTTGGTGTAGTTGGTTTGCTCCAGTATTGTACCTCGTTAACTTGATGACCAAGGCCCTCAGTGCAATGCCTTTTAGAGGTGATATGTACACTAATACAAGAAAAGAGAGAAGGTGCCCAATGGTGCAATATAGCTAAAAACAAATCAATGGATGAAATAAATTGCACTCACATGATCAGTTGATCAGGGAGGGAATATCCTCAAACTGCTGACATACGTAGGTATGGAGAATAGAAGTCATCTTGGTTTGGGATCTGTGGGAAGCTGGAACAAATGCTGCTCTCAAAATACAATATTCCAAGAGTTAAAGTAATGTATTATTAAAATATAGTAGTGATGGAGGCCCTCTTCTCAGTTTGGTAGATACTGGGCCTATGTGATTCTGCACTAAGCCAGAAGCTGGAATCAGTTTTCTCAACCTACACCTGCCTAATAATTTACTAAGCTACTTTCAACAAAAATTCAAACCTTAGCATTGTTTGCGCCAAGGGGAGGGTAGTGGGGCTGAATATGGGCATTTGGGGATGTTCCTTTCGTCCGTGCCTTGTTTAATGCCATGTATTAACCCTTTAAGGACCAGAAAGGTGTGCAGCGCATTGTAAAGCCTTCTAGTCCTTAATAGGTTAAATAAAGAAGCAGAGGAAAAGGCATAACTTTGCTCTATTTTCCTAGCATGCCATGGGGCAGGCATGCAGAATTTTATGAGATTAAAATCTTAATCGTTTGAATGCCAGCGCATGTCAGAGTAGGTGCACCAGTATGCACTAAAGCAATCATACATTATAGTGCATAACGCTTAGTATGGTCATTGGTATTGGAGCCAATCAAGCTGAGCTGGCAGATTTGTACATTTCTCCTACTATCATCAAGAGTGGGCATATATGAGACTGGTAAAATATAAAGAAATATCAAGAATTAAACATTTTCCATGATTATACTCTGCCATTCCTAGGGTTGTTGCCATTGTTGAAAAAGCAACACTGGCCATCTCACTGGTGATATATAGTTATAATTGTCTCAAAGTCCATTTCTTTACTGGATGGCTGGTAGAAAGTGACTTGGTGGCATCTTGGCCCATGAGAAAGAGAAAAAATACCGTATTACAGGAGTTGGCATGCTGCTACACCCACAATGTTTACCACAGTTCTCCTAGTTTGGGATGCCAAACAGCTATCTCTGAATGAAGAAACAGTGACATCTAGTGGGTTTGGATAAGAAAAACACCCTGGGCCTTTTGCACAAAAGACAAAACGAATAATTCTGGGTAGGGGTAGCTAAGCCACAAATTTCAGAGGAAGAGCCAAACAAGAGCTAAGCCTTAGGACAAGCTGAACTGAGTCTTAAAAATGCAAAGTATTTCAGAAATGGAATCAAACTGAAAATAAACGATACAAGAAGTTTTATTATATTCCTTTATTATGTATACTAGTTGCCACTGCCACCCGGTCGCGGTGCATACACACGCAGTAGAGACTGCCTGCACCACGGCTGATACAGAGCTTGGACGCTCCTTCGGAGCGCCCAGCTTTGTATCAGGCGCGGGCAGTCGCTACTGCGCATGACTTCAGCACGCGCAGCAGTGTCTACTGCACATGTCGCAGCGTTACACACGATTTAGCGAATTATTATATAGGATATATACTAACACAGCTAACCCAAATTGTATATATATATATTTTCCTATCTTCCTCCCAGTCTTATCCCCATCCTCAACATTATTTCATGTTTTATTTACTTTTTTGTTACCACCCCTTGCTACCCTCCTACAGTCCAAGAGAATAAAATATGACCCATTCCATCTGCATACCTTTTGCTGATAGGGGGAATCTCTTCCCTAGTGGTCCAGTTATCAGCAGTTCTAATGGAACAGAGCCCTATCAGAATACCTCCCAAGTGTCCCTCTTTAGAAGGGACAGTCCCTCTTTGAAAAACAAATCAATGTGTCCCTCTTTCCCACCTTGTTGCCCCTGTTATTAGGAAATCAGACTGTGTGGTATGTATATAAGGGTTTCACTTTGCTCCACAGAAATAAATCTCCATTAATGTTTTTTTTAAACTTCGGTATATCCTATATAATAATTTGCTACATTGTTTGTCAGAAGTCGTCATGCACAGTAGAGATGGCTGCACGCACTGCAATCATGAGCAGTACAGACTGCCCGCGCCACGGCTGATAACGGAGTCCTCGACTACACTCTGAATTCGGAGCACCCTGCTCCGAATCAGCCGCAGCACGGGCAGTCTCTACTGTGCATGACTGCACCGCGGCCATTGCTGGGTGGCACTGTGGCCCGTGTACATGGGCACTTCAACTAGTGTGTTTATACATTAGTCTGTGTAAATAAAATGCTTTGGTCTTCCTCTAAATCTTCTATTTAATTACACAAAGAGATGTCAATAGGTCATGAAATAACCCAGAAATTCTCTGCAATGCCCCACCCACCAGTCTTGCCTCCAGCAACATCACCTAAAACAAAATTGTCCCTCATCTGGAATCTTGAGAGGTATGTATCAGCACAGATTTCTTTGCTGGGGCTCCCAGGCAGTCCTGCAGTGCATGAAGGGCTTAGTGATGGACAGAGCACTGAATGTGACATTTTAGTCAGGTCGAGACTATCACTAAACCCTTCACACAGCTTTTTACCAGGTGGGAGCCAGAGCAAAGTGATCTGTGCTGACAGATCTCTGCTTCTGAGTCCCTAGCACAGATGTGGCCCACAATTCCCACCAACTCATGGCAGGCCCTGTTTGTCTTGGCTCGGGCTAGCCTCTTTCATCAAATGATGAGCTGAGCCAAGCTACGCAATTGGCTTGTGTCTGGCTCCCATCTTCACTGGCTTGCCCAATACTAATTCTCGGGCAAACCAAATGTACCATAAGGGAGAAAAAAAAATAAAAATTTACACAATTCCCAATGATTTAAAAAGGCATTTAAACCCTTACATTCTAGAGAGGTCTCCAATGCATTTTGAAGCAATGCTTTGGAGACCTCTCGAGCATTCAAGGGGTTAAAATTTAATTTTGATCAAAAGGAATTTTTATTTGTTCTGGAATTTCTCCTCTTGTCTTTTGTGGATAATTTCCCCTCTACACTTGAAGAGCTGTTTATTTCCCTTTTCAGGCAAGGGGAGCTATGTACAAATGCAGGTACAGTGGTAAGTTATTTATGTATATAGTTATGCATGTTTTCCCTCACTCCTAGCACATATGTAAGGCCTGATTGCACACAGACTGTAGCCTGATTGTGCCGCTTTGGGGGAACTATGGTAATCTATGCTCATAGTTCTCTTTATCATTTGCTGTCAGCACGTCTTGAATTTGAACAGATGCTCAACCAAATCTCTGCTTAGTTTGCATGTGCAACATCAGAGCAGAGAGCTAATATCTGCTTTATGTCACATATATAGAACACAGAATGTGTGTCTGGTTTAGGCTGTTAGGCTGCTGTGTAGATCATTCACAAGAATTTGGGGTGTCATCTAACATCCCCCCTCAGTGAAGGGATAACTGTGGGAATGCAGGACAGGATAGGCACATAACATAGGTGGCATGAATTGTAGCAGCATTATTAACACAATCAAGAGAGTCTGTGACTATGGGAATGAGAATCTGGGGAATATGTGCTTCTGCTGCAAGATAAATCTGATCTATTCAGAAATGTCTATCAAGCATGAGCACCACACCTCCAACTGCACATCCCTATCATTATATTCCTTATTCAAGTAGAAGTGGGTTAAAAAAATTACAAGAAACATTACTCCTCTCGCCTTCCAGCAAACATGTACCTTCTAAACCCTCCTATTTTTCCACCACCCTAAATCTACACTGTGGTGTATTGGAGTCCAGGTCAGAGCGGACTGGCAGAGAAGGTAGCGGCAGGCAGTTGCTAGGCAACTGCTTGAGACATAGGAAGCAGGAAGGAGACATCACCACAGAGACACGCTGAGGAATGTACACGTAGATAAGACACCTATCGAGAAAGAGCGTGTGCTGACCTTGGAGCGCACCGATTGATGGAGCAGTTGACCTGAACCCCCACATATAGAGTAGGGTATCACTGGCCTTCTCACACCTCCAGCAACGTTATTATATGATCTAAATAAAATGGGTTAGCCTGTTGCAGCCCCATTACCGAATTTGGAAATGTGCCTATTACTGATGAAGTTGGGAACACCACATTTCCCAACAATTCAAACTTCTCCTTCCCTGTTTTCCTCTTCCACATCTCCTCTCTCACAAACCTCATGTTCCCACCACATTCCTTCTTTTTATCGCAATGATTTCTCATTTGGTTAGCTTATCGAAATTAGCCACAGATGGGAGGGAGAACAGTGTGGAATGTTAGTAACTGGAAGGCATGTAAGTCAATACTGTATAATTTACACGTGTGTGTGTGTGTGTGTGTGTGTGTGTGTGTATATATATATATATATATATATATATATATATATATATATATATATACACATATATATAGTACTGTGCAAAAGTTTTAGGCAGGTGTGAAAAAATGGTGTAAACTGAGAATACTTTCAAAATAGACACGTTAATAGTTTATTTTTATAAATTAACAAAATGCATACTGAGTCAACAGAAGAAAAATATAAATCAAATCAATATTTGCTGTGACCACCCTTTAAAACAGCATCAATTCTTCTAGATTCACTTGCAGATATTCAGGGATTTTGTACACATATAGTCAGGTGTATGATTAAACAATTATACCAAACAGGTGCTATTGATCAATAATTTAATTTGTAGGATGGAACACAATCATTAACTGAAACAGAAAAAGCTGTGTAGGAGGAATAAAACTGGGTGAGGAACAGTCAAACTCAGCTTACAAGGTGAGGTTGCTGAAGACAGTTTAATGTCAAAAGTCATACACCATGGCAAGACTGAGCACAGCAACAAGACACAAGGTAGTTATACTGCATCAGCAAGTTCTCTTCCGGGCAGAAATTTCAAAGCAGGCAGGAGTGTCCAAGGTCTTTTAAAGAAGCACAAAGAAACGGGCAACGCTGAGGACCGTAGACGCAGTGGTCGGCCAAGGAAACTTAGTGCAACAGATAAAAGACACATCATGCTTACTTCCCTATGCAACTAGAAGATGTCCAGCAGTGACATCGGCTTAGAGTTGGCAGAGAACAGTGGGACCCTGGTACACCCATCTACTGTCCAGAGAAGTCTGGTCAGAAGTGGTCTTCATAGAAGACTTTCGTCCAAAAAAGCCATACATCTGACGTGGAAACAAGGTCAGGCGACAACTATGCATGAAAACACAGGAACTGGGGTGCAGAGAAATGGAAGCAGGTGCTCTGGACTGATGAGTCAAAATTTTAAACATTTGGCTGTAGCAGAAGGCAGTTTGCTCGCCTAAAGGCTGGAGAGCAGTACAAGAATGAGTGTCTGCAGGCAACAGTGAAGCATAATGGAGGTTCCTTGCAAGTTTGGGGCTGCATTTCTGCAAATAGAGTTGGAGATTTGGTCAGAATGAATGGTCTCCTCAATGCTGAGAAGTACAGGCAGATACTTATCCATTATGCAATACCATCAGGGGGGCATTTATTCTGCAGCATGACAATGACCCCAAACATACAGCCAAAAGTCATTAAGAACTATCTTCAGTGTAAAGAAGAACAAGGAGTCCTGGAAGTGATGGTATGGCCCCCACAGAGCCCTGATCTCAACATCATCGAGTCTGTCTGGGAGTACATGAAGATAGAGAAACAACTGAAGCTGCCTAAATCCACAGAAGAACAGTGGTTAGTTCAACAAGATGT
Organism: Rhinophrynus dorsalis; assembly: GCA_037306005.1. Classification (NCBI taxonomy): domain Eukaryota; kingdom Metazoa; phylum Chordata; class Amphibia; order Anura; family Rhinophrynidae; genus Rhinophrynus; species Rhinophrynus dorsalis. Next base: position 236,389,204 of record CM074722.1, on the reverse strand, counting down.
TTGGAACAACCTACCTGCTGAGTTCCTTACAAAACTGTGTGTAAGTGTACCTAGAAGAACTGATGCTGATTTGAAGGCAAAGGGTGGTCACACCAAATATTGATTTGATTTAGATGTTTCTCCTGATCCATGCATTGTGTTAATTGATAAAAATGTACTATTTTATAGCATTTTTTCCCACCTGCCTACAACTTTTGCACAGTACTATATATATATATATATATATATATATATATATATATATATATATATATATATACACACACACACACACACACACATCATTTTGAAAGTTCTTTCAGAATCAGCTATTTGTCACTAAGTGGCAGTTCCTCTTTAATATGCAGAGGGGTTATTGTGTGAAAAAATAATATGGGTCCAGTCACCCCATAATAGTTTTCAGGGTAGGCATGTGAAAATAAACTTATTAACATATTAATTTTTAGAAATATTCTGGAAGTGGTCCCTGGGATATGGAACCATAGAGTTGCTTCCTTATTCCATCTCTTTGTCCTGAAGATATTATTATTTTAACAAATAATCCCCTTTTTTAACTGGATTCTGAGAACTGACTGAGATTTTGCTACCTGAGCAGGGGTTGGCCCCAACACTCCTGTAAGCCTTTTGATGATTAGTATTATATACTCACTGACTGATTAAAGGTGCTAGTATACCTATTACCTTGATAAGACAATACAATTCTATGCATATATTTGATGTGTGTTCACATTTTCATTATTCTTATTGTGAAAAGATGACCGTGAAATGTATTGGGTGAACATACAAGTCCTCCAGTACAGCTCATTTTCTGCACTTGAATGTTGGCCTAGGTACCATGAGGCTGCACTATGGGGTATGCATTGGAGCATACAGTTTGTTTTTGTATAGCAGCCACCCTTAAACTTTCACATGAGCCAGTCCCAAATCCCTCCCCCCAATGGCATGTGCAGGAAAATGGAGTGCCATTAATAACATGAGGCACAGAAGAACGGAGCGATTTAAAATGCCCATATACTGTCCCACTATTTTTATATATATATATAAATAGGAATATGTTTGGCATAGATAGCTCAGATTATTTGCACGGCATGAGTATATATATTCCAGCACTTATTATAGCACAAAATAGTATTAGTACATACCCCCTACTATCCTATTAAGTTACTGCAGGTGCCAAGCACGGTATACATCTTGATGTGAGCACAAAACAATCTATAAAGTTAATTTAAAATTGTTATAAACTCCAGTCAATGGCATAACAAGTCACTGGAGGGCCCCCAGTTCAAACATTTGTTGGACCCCCTTACATAGTTACATTGTTATATAGTTGATGAGGCTGAAAATAAAGACATGGGTCCATCAAGTTCAGTCCATGCTATAATCTCCCTGTGCTTTACAATCCCTTCGGTGAATTTTGGCCTTAGTGTATATGTATCACGGTTGACTCTTCAGCCACGTTTCTACCCATTTACATAGTTTATCCAAATCTTTATGCTGAGAAATAATATCCTGCTCTGTGTTTATTTCCTTATATAGCTTAGTATCATCAGCAAAGAATGAGGCATTAATTTCAGTACCCACTTCCAGATCATTAATAAAAAAGTTAAAAAGTATTGTGCCTAGGATAGAATCCTGTGGCACCCCACTTACAATTTTAGACTTTAGACCCCTAACACAAGTTTTTTCATAAGGGAGTAACTACAGCCTACTGAATCTTGCAGGTGCTGGATGTTGCCACAACTGCACCCTGCACCCACCTGGCTTCAATAGTTCCATATAGAAGAAGTAAAATATTGCACTGATTGTTACACCAGTTGTGTGAAACGTGGCCAGTCATCTGAAAACTTGTAGCCCGTGGATCAGCAGTATAAGACCTACCGCAGCATCAAAGGGTTAATATATAGCCCCATGTATATCTATTAAACATTTAAGAAGTATCCAGGGCCTTTTAACCCATTGATGCTAGGCTGCAGGGCACATGAGGTCTTCCACAGAGCAAAACTTTTTAAATGCAATGTAAGCCAGCAGCAAGGGGGTTAAAAGCCCCATTTCAATCAATGTTTTTTTTTTTAACTTGGTAACGTTAACCCTCTTAAAGCCAGGGAAGTGTCCAAAGCATTGCACTTCCTTGGACACTTCTATGACACTTGAAGGGTTAATTGATCCACTTTTATTCCCCCCAGTGAGAGAGAGACAGTGTATGAGTGTATGAGTGGTTCTGTTATAAGTGATAAGGATGGAGTGTCAGACATATAAGTGGGCCGGGGCCCTAGAAGGACCACTGTCACCCTTGGAGGGAAATGTTGAGCGTGCAGCCCTCAACTGTTTTGAATTTCACACGCCTGGTTTACCCCCTTGGAGGCCTGAGATGTCCCCATATCATTGCTTTGCAATATCTTACATCCAAAGGGTTAAGAGGGACCTCTGCTTTATACTTTGCCCAGAGCCCTGCAGTGGCTTGAAAAGGATCTGCAAATATATTCTACAGAACAAATAAAGGAACACAAAGGCCATCATTTTATGCAGAGTTTCGAAGCTCCTACAGCTGGATGTTAACCATTTGCAGACCAGAAAGGAGTGAAATGCATTGCTTCACAAAGCAATGCTCACCACTCTGGCTCTTAAAGGGCCGATCAAAGCATCTACACAGCTCTTATATAATTGGATAATAGTAAAGAGATAGTAATACATCAATAAAACTTTAATTCCAATTATTAATATTAATTCCAATTATTACAGTTTGTTTAACCTGTTGTGTTATATACAGTTACTCACATTTCTGTAGTTCAAATGCTATTGAAGCTGAAAGAATCCCCCTCCCGTCCCTTCTGGCCACCTCCCCTTAGATCCGTGATACGGTTGTGGGACCAGATGGATGCAGTGAGGGACAATCTTCATTCAGTAAGTATAGGGAAAACCCAAGGAGGGCAGGATATTCTTTAAGCTTTCTGAAGATTGTCCCTCGCCGCTCTCCTTCCGAACCTACATGAGAGGATCAGTGGTGGCAGGGGGATCCTTTCTGATTCAATAGCATTTGATCTTCGGAAATGTGAGTAACTGTACATAACGCAACAGGTTAAAAAAAATGTAAGTAATAATCAGAGCTAAAGGTTTAATACAGTATCACTATTATCATTCTTTATTTATATAGTGACTACTTACTCCACAGCACTGTATATCATCTCACAGCAGTCAGATTACACTTGTTTACTCAATAGGATAATGCCTACAGTTTATAGTTTCCCCTATTATGCTGTTTTATCCTTATAAAGTGAATAACAATAGATACAATTTGGAGTGCAACCTGGGGTGTCATCTGGCAAACATCACCAATAACACATTTGCTCAGAAAAATTCCAAATAAATTTGGAGTTCACTGAATATAAGGATAAAATAGATTTTTCGCCTGAATCAATCTTTACAGTAAATCTTTGATAATAATTTTTAAGATTAGAAAACGAATGTACTCAACAGGAAACTAATGTAACACAACTCATTTTAAAACATGTTTTAACCCTTTGAGATCAGCAGGAAGTATGTCAGTGAATGCGGGACAATATGTTGGATGCTTCTCTGGAACTCAAAGGGTTAATAGCTAGAAAATACTGTGGTGAAATGGTGTGAAAACAAAAGTGTGTCATAGGTTCAATCAATTTAACCCTTTAATTGCCAGAGGTGTACGCAAAGCATTGCTTTGCGCACCCCTCTAGCACTCAAAGGGTTAATGATCGGTGGTGCTTTGTAGCCACCATGTCTTCATTGTATTCATTTTGTTTTAAGCTTAACCCTTTGATACCACCCCTGGCACTCAAAGGGTTAACAATGCAATAACTTGAGTCCTGATAAAAGTTGCCTATGCAAACTCTGACAGGGCAAACCAACTGCACCATAGGGGACAAATCAAAATCCCCCTAAATTCCCATTGATTTAAATGAGAACCCCTTGAATTCTAGGGAGGCCTCTAACTTGTGGAAGTGATTTCTGGAAGTCGAGCAGGTGACAGAGTACTCATTGTAAGAAGCAGAAAGGTTCTCTCCCTTGCAGTGTTAAGTTCTGGTTAGCTTTGCCTTACATTCTTTCAACCCTTGTAACTACAAGAAAACGTAAAAGCCCTTCCATGGACACAGCAAACACCAGACATCCATACTGTATATGAGGCCTCCCTAGAATTCAAGGGGTTCTCATTTAAATCAATGGGAATTTAGGGGGATTTTGATTTGTCCCCTATGGTGCAGTTGGTTTGCCCTTTACAATAATTTGGAGATCTTTCTGACTTTCAAGGAGTTAGAAGCCTCATTTAAATCAATAGGGATTTAAATTTGCCCCCTGTGGTGAAGTTGGTTTACTCCAGAATAACTCCTTTTATAAACATGGGCCTATGTACTCTGGGTGACCAGCATGAAGTATATCCTTAAGTTATAGTATTCATAGCAACAGTAGTTAGGTTGTTGATTTTGTTTGCTAATCCTGACAAACTGCATTGCTTCCTACCAGGCACAAACAAACAGTTCCCTCCCAACAATTGACTCTTGACTAGTTGGTGAGATTACATGTTGCTATACAGCAGTGAAAAGTAAGAGGGAAGAGGAATAATCATATACAGTATGGATGTCTGGTGTTTTTACTGTGTCCATGGAAGGGCTTTTACGTTTTCTTGTAGTTACAAGGGTTGAAAGAATGTAAGGCAAAGCTAACCAGAACTTAACACTGCAAGGGAGAGAACCTTTCTGCTTCTTACAATGAGTACTCTGTCACCTGCTCGACTTCCAGAAATCACTTCCACAAGTCTGTTCACCAATCCTTATGCCATAGAAGTTCTAAAGACCAAAAAACAAGAGCTCGTTGAAGGGATCAAGAATACAGATAACCTCCTGAACTGGCTAGTAGATAATGGCATACTTTCACCAGAAAAAAAAATGGCAATGTCTTACTACAAAACAAGGACAGAGAAGAATGCCAGACTTCTGGACATTTTGTTGTCTAAAGGTGAGAGATCCTGCCGCCTTTTTTTCTTTCCTTGCCTTAAGCAAATTGAACCTAGTTTATATAACAGCGTGAAAAAATATGTCAGCAGAGTGAATGATAGTGTTGGAGATGGGAGGAGGCAGCTGGTGGGGTATTTGCTTGAAAGGGATAAAGATGGTTATCAAACACCTATTCAGGAAAAACCAGTGAAACCTACACAAATAGAGAGTCTACCAAGAAAAGTGAAAGCTCCAGTGGAAAAGTCCAAGGTCCAACAAAAAGAAAAAAAAATCACTCTACCAGAAATAACCAAGGAAACCAAGGGCATTGCTCCACCTCATGTGAGTGTTTTTGATGCTGTTACAAAAGGTGACTTGTCCATCTTGGAGAAAATATTAAGAGGTTCTGATATTAATGCAGTTAATTCCTCTGGTGAAACACTTCTGCATATAGCTGCAGCTTATGGCCATGTTCCAGTGATTGAATATTTAATTAACAAAGGGGCCAAAATAGATGCCAAAGACAAAAAGAATAGAACACCATTACACAGAGCTGCAGAAAATGGCCATTCAGAGGCAGTCAGGGTTTTACTACAAGCTGGAGCAAACATTTACTCCTTGGACAATGACTCCCTAACTCCTTTGCACTTGGCCTCACAGAACAATCATCAGACTGTAATAAAGATGCTTCTACAGGAGGAAGGGAGGAGATACAGAAACAGGCACAACTTCCTACACATGGCAGCTGATAAAGATGATAGCAAGTTGGTACAGCTGCTTTTAAAAAATGGTGCTTTAGTTGATGCCACAGATGAAAAGAAACAGACAGCTTTGTTTCATGCAGTTTGTAGGGGACATGAAAAGACAGTGAAAGAATTACTGGAAGGTGGAGCTAGCATTGATTCCAGCATTATAGATGCAGCCTTTAGCACAAATAATGAGTCCGTCTTTGGCTTATTACTGCAATATTCCAAAGGATTGTCTCCAGACACAATGATATCTGCTATGTTCAAAGCCGTCAAGATGAATCTGTATGGAATAATCAATGCTTTAATTGATAAGGGCACAGATGTTAATGCCACAAATGACATTCAGTACACACCTTTGCTTTTGGCTGCAGAATTGGGTAAAGCAGATTCAGCCCAGGCACTTATTGAAAAAGGTGCCCATCTTGATGTAAGAACACCAAACAATAACACTGCCTTACATTTGGCAGTCCAAGGAGGAGATGTTCCTATTACAAAACTACTTATACGCAAGGGACTGAATATTAATATTACAGGGCCTGGAGACCAAACACCGCTTCATGTGGCCGCTTTTCATAACAAGTGTGAACTGGCTGATGTTTTAATTGAAGCTGGAGCAAATGTGAATGCTGTCACCAAGGAACTTGTTACTCCTTTGCATATTGCAAGCCAGAGGGGCAACCTTGATGTTGTGCTGACCCTTATAGAGCACAAAGCCAATGTTAATGCTAAAGATAAGCAATCAAGGACACCATTACATCTTGCTGCTGAAGAAGGAAGAGCTGATCTGGTCCAGTTGCTCTTAAATAACAAATCTGATCCCAATGCACCTGAGAAAGACAAGAAGACCCCCCTTCATGTTGCAGCAATAGAAGGACATGTTGAGGTTGTGGAAACCATGTTGAAAGATCAAGCCAGATTTTCAGCAAAAGACATGGACGGGTGCACCCCCCTTCATTACGCTGCAATCACAGGCAGCACTGATATTGTCAAAGCACTTCTGAGAAAAGGAAAGAATAAAAATGTAGATGATAAAAATGTCTGGAGGAAAACGCCTTTACATCTGGCAGCAGAACATGGACACAGTGACTTAGTCAATTTGCTTTTACAAAGTGGAGCATCCATAAATGCTTTGGACAATAACAGAGACACTCCACTGCACTGTGCCTGCAAGGCTGGGCACCTCAGCTCTGTGCAAACACTTGTAAGTTGGGCACAAGGGGAGAAACCCAACTTACAGGCCACCAACAGCCTAAAGAAGACTCCTCTTCAAGTTGCAGAGACTGGAAATACTGATAGTCACCAGCATATTGTAACGTTACTAAAAAAGAAAATGCTGATAATCAAATAGAACAGAGGTAGAGCAGTATATATGTCTGTGTGTTCAGGCTCCTGAGATCCTTTGGGGAGTGTTTTTCAGCCCAGAGTCTAATTATCCACTTATTGTAGTACTAGTTGAAGAGCCTGTGTACACGGGCAACAGTGCCAGCCGGTTGCGGTGCAGTCATGCACAGTAGATACTGCCCGTGACGCGGCTGATACGGAGCGGGGAGCTCTGAATTCAGACCGTGGTCCTCTCTGCGCATGACTTCAGTGCGCAGAGAGGACCATGGTCTGAATTCGGAGGCACCCCACTCCGTTTAAATCGCGTCACAGGCAGTCTCTACTGCACATGACTGCACCGTTAAAAAACTTTTAGCTAATTATTATAGAGTATATGTGTCTTTACCTCGATGGAAATGTTTGTCATAAGTCTAGCATAGGCCTAGACCGCAAATGGTTCGACAGGTGTTCGAGATTTCCATCAATGGCTATTTGGGGATGAAGGGATTTGTAGTCCTCCAACAAGTTAGAGGCCAAAGTTTGCCTTCCCCTGGTCTTGTAATTATGAGAATATTATTTAAATATGTCTTACTTTTCTTAATTCTTACTCTTAAATATGAACTCAAGTTATTTCAATCAGGTCTGGATATCATGTCAGTAGAGGCAGATATGACAGTTGCTAGCTGTTGCTTTAAAGGGACAGTAATATTTAATATGTAATAAAAATATTGTAGTGTTTATTCTTCAGAGTAAAACAAAGGTACCTCTACTGCTGAGATGTGTTTTATTCAAATATTATTACAGTTCAAACTTAATTTTTTTAGGTGTAATATCTCAGTGGTGCTGTCGCTACACCACCCTATGGACAGCTCTAGTCAGTCAACAATAAATTTCCATAGGATGGTGTAAAAACAGCGCCACTGTAACCTTTCAGGCCGCTGTGATACTGCACCTAAAAAATTCAAGTTTGAATTGTAATGTCTTTTAAATAAAATACCTTTCAGCAATGGGAGTACCCTTGTTTTACTCAGGGGGATAAGCCCTAGAAACATTTTTTTTTACATTTCAAGTATTACTATAACTCTAAACTGAAGCAAGAGGGGTGAACCTATTTATCCCTGGAGAAGCAATGGATTGTACATGCTTCTGTTTCTTAAGGGGTTAAGATTACTATACTCACTCACTCTCAGTCTATTCCTTGCTCTATTGCCCTCAGCAGAATTCAGGATGTCTGGACTCCTCAGCATTCACTTGCTCCTTCAATAACATGACAATATTCTTAAATCTTCCCCATATATTCTGATGAGATCTCCTGTCTGTTAAGCTCCTCAGCTGGTGCTGCCATGTCTGTGCCAGGTGGGGGGTCAGAGTGCATTTGACAATCAACATCACTATTTCCTGCCTCTCCATTTAGGTAGCGCCATTGCAAAAAAGATATCCTCCCAATAAATGACCAGGCACTTATATAAAACACATGCAATAGGCTGTACTGATTCTTATGCAGTCCTGCTGAATTAACTTTTCATAAGGGGAACATTTATTCTTTAGAGCCACTACCTGAAGTTTGAGGAAGATCTGAATAAAAATATCCAGGAATTTGATCTTTAAAAAAAAAATAGCTGGCGAACTCTCTCAGTATAGAGCAATATGATTATGAAGTTCTTTGCTGTACTGAAAGATTAATTAGCATTTAGTGCTACAGAATGACTATCTCATAAACCTGGGTATTCAGTTGTTGGAGTTCCAGCTGCTGAGGACTGTAATTCCCATCATCAGCTGGCTGGGGATGATGGGAGTTTTGTAGTCTCCAACAGCTGGAAGTCCAACAATTGATTATCTCTTGTCCTAACCCTCCTCTCATCAGGAGCGCCTAACAGATCATGCCTTTAGCATTTCCTTACACAAGGGCAGGGGACATAATTAACTCACCTTTGTGCATAAGTAGGGAAATCCTAACAACATGGCCTGTTGGGCACCCCTGAGGAGAGGGTTGGGAACTATTGTCCTAAAGTATGAACATGTGGGCCTTTTTGCAGTTTTGCATGGCATAAGAAAACCTTTTACAACATGGTAGGGCCAGTGTAATATAGAAGAGATACATCTCAAGTGTTGTTCTATAAATGCAATGCATGATGCCCTAGGCTGATATGAATGTTAACCCATTAAGGACCAGAGGTGTGCATGGGCATCTGCAGGAATTTTTCGGGGGGATATGCCCTCAGGCCAGCCTGCCAAGCCCCTATGTTTATCCAGGGTGGAGCAAATGTAGGGGAAAACAAGTCCCCCTCTTGCTTCCCCTACCATAGACACCCATGGGGGGTAACTATAATGCACTGCATATGACCCTGGTCCTCAAGGGATTAAAAACAGGTTTATTTACAAAAAAACTGTTATATTTAGGGCCTTATGCAGGAAGTATACCCCCAATTGTCCCTGTTTAGTAGAGACAGTCCCTTTTTGAGACCCACATCCTTCTGTCCCTCTTTCCCACCCTGGTGTCCCTGTGTTTAGGAGATCAGACTATGTGGTGTGTATATAAGTGTATCACCCTGGTGTCCCTGTGTTTAGGATATCAGACTATGTGGTGTGTATATAAGTGTATCACCCTGGTGTCCCTGTGTTTAGGATATCAGACTATGTGGTGTGTATATAAGTGTATCACCCTGGTGTCCCTGTGTTTAGGATATCAGACTATGTGGTGTGTATATAAGTGTATCACATTGCTACACAGCAATAAAACTCACATTAATTATTGTTTAGACTTCAGTATATGTGTTTATACATTAGTCTGTGTAAATAAAATAATTGGACTTGTTCTAAATCAATTATTCAGTCACACAAAGAGCCTTCAATAGGTCCTGAAATAACCCAAAAATATTTATTAATGCCCTTCCTCCTCACCAGTCAGACCCCCAGCAACATCACCTAAAACACAAGTGTCCCGTCTTTGGCCATTTGAAATGTTGAGAGGTCTGAAAAAAAAAAAAAGAATAACTGAAAATCCCCATTGATTTACATGGAGCCTTTATCAACATGAATGCTAGAGAGGTCTCCAATGCATTGGAACAGATGTGTAACTATAAGCCACCGGGCCCTGGTGCAAAATTTGCCATGTCCCCCCGCAACGACGTTGACCCCACTGTCCATCTCCACATATATGCCCCCACTGTCCATCTCCACGTATGTGCTCCCACTGTCCACCTCCTACCTAGCTCAGGAGGAGGGGGCCTCATCATCCCTGGTGGTCCGGCGACATGACAGGAGAGGTCTGTGCCGCCTTCTGCAAGGACCTCTATATGTGCAGCTCCCGTGCAGTCCTCCAGTAATGCAGAGTGCTGAGAGATGATGTTATCTCCCAGTGCTCTGCATTACTAGATGGCCAGGGACGACGAGGAAACATAGAAACATAGAATCTGAAGGCAGATAAGAACCATTCGGCCCATCTAGTCTGTCCATTTTCCTACTGTAAAAACCTCAAACCTTTTTTTGGTCCTTGGTCTTTTCTTATGTTAAGGACAACCTTATGCCTATCCCTTGCATGCTTAAATTCTGTCACTGTATTAACTTCTGCCACTTCTGCTGGTAGGCTATTCCACTTATCTACTACCCTCTCAGTGAAGTAAAACTTTCTTACATTACATCTAAACCTGTGTCCCTCTAGTTTTAGACTATGACCTCTTGTCCTAACATTTTTACTCCTTTGAAATATACTTCCATTCTGCACTTTGTTGAATCCCTTCATGTATTTGAATGTTTCTATCATATCCCCTCTCTCTCTTCTCTCCTCCAAGCTATACATATTCAGATCATTTAGTCTATCCTGATATTTCTTTTCCTGTAAACCAGTCACCATTTTAGTAGCCCTTCTTTGAATTTTCTCTAGAGTATTTATATCCTTCTGGAGATGGGGCCTCCAGTACTGTACACAATACTCTAGGTGAGGTCTAACTAGAGATCTGTAGAGTGGCATGACCACTTCCCTTTTCTGCTACTAATGCTCCTAGTTATACAGCCCAGTACCATGCTTGCATTCCCCACTGCTTTATTACATTGCCTGCCTACCTTTAAGTCATTAGAAATAATTACTCCCAAATCCCTTTCCTATGTTGTCTTTGACAGCACAGTACCCTTAATAGTATATTTTTCCTTTGGATTTTTATGTCCCAAATGCATTATTTTACAGTTATTAAACTGCATCTGCAACACTCTTATCTTTCCGCTTGCCGGTGGGGAGATCAATGTGATCTTCCCACTAGCAAAGCTTTTTTTAATGCTGGCAGCGGCGGCGGTAGTAGGGAGTGGCAGGTCCCCTGGAGTGACGTGCCTGGTCCTAGTTACGACCCCTGTGACCACTATTGTTATGCTACTGCATTGAAAGGCTAGGTGTTGGAGATCTTGCTAGTATTCAGTTGGTTTCAGTGAGTTTAAAACAATATTTAAATCAACGTGGATTTGTGGGAATGTTTATCCCTCCCTTTTTGTACAGTTGGTTTGTTCCAGAATTATTCCTCTTTTACTTTATAAGTAAGGTCCAAAGGGTCCATGCACCTTGATCATTGTAAGTCAAAATGATACAGTAGGATAATGTACTAATACAATTCCACACTACACCTGCTTAATGCCAATATATTAAGCTAGTTATGCTGGAAATTCTCACCTTAACACTGCTTGTACCAAAGGGAGAGCCTTTGGGGAAGGTAAGGATACTTTCTCTGCACCTTGTGTAACATGATGTACTAACAAAGTGTAGAGGATACCGGTGTAACGTTACATTATTTCCAGGCTGCTGGGGAGTAGTTATGGGCAACGTGTCTGCAGGTATGCACTAAAACAATCATATGTGATATTTATATTTTAACCCCTTGCTAGATGTTGGAGAGTTCTCAAGCATTTAAAGGGTTAACAATTTTACATTTGTAAGTTCAAATGAAAACAAATGATAAAATACTTTGTATGCATTATTAAGGGAACACTGACCTCCTAATAATAAAGCCCCAATTAGCTTAATCTGGGAGGAAAACCCCAGTGACCACTATGAATCTATTCTGTGATATCACATTCACATTAGGGTGACCAGACATTTCTTTTGTCTGGGGACAGTTGCCTGCAGTCCAAAAGTACTGCCTGATAATTCCTCTCCCTCCCCCCTGTGACTTAGAAAAATAGAGAGGTTGTTGGGGGCATCAGGAAAAAAATGTCCCATGGCTTTAATTTTAAAAATCTAGACACCTTATTCCACAGAGGTGGACATGATTCTTTGTTGCCTGACTCCAGGACCCCAAACTCCTCCCACTAAAAAAAAAAATTCCTTTTGTATATTGACACCTTCGGGAGATGCATTAAAGATCAGTCAGTATACTAGATCTAAAATGGGGTATTGAGCAGCACACTACAATCACAAACTAAAAGCACCATGCATCGAGTATAGACAAGTTTACACATTCCTAACCTGCTGCTCTACATAAAACAGACACAGAGCGGCTCGTTTCAGCTTTATCAAAGGGCAATTGATGAAGCGAACCTCACATCAGGCTATGGGGAATGATGTTCTCCTCCTGGTACTTTTTTAGCAATGTGCTTGTTTTATTTAGAGCAGCACATTTTTTTAACCCATTACAGCGGAACTTTCATCCACTGTAAAGTCGCCCTGCTATAATTAAGCAGGTAGCAACTAGCTTCTGAATATATAGTTTTCCTTTCACAAGTAGCCCAATCTGAAGAAATCCATCACTGAAGGAGACCGGAACCCAGGCTACAGTGCAGACATCTTGTCTGCACGCCCCGCCGTCAGTCCCGGTCTCCATTGTGTAGACTGCACTGCACCAAATGGTTATCGGAAGGGACTGACGGTGCAGGCGTGCAGACTGCGCTAACCTGGCCGTCAGCCTCCTTCAATGATGGATTTCTACAGATCGGGCTACTTGTGAAAGGTAAACTATATATTCAGAAGCTAGTCGCAACCTGCTTAATTATAGCAGGGCGACTTTTTAGCGGATGAAAGTTCCACTTTAAGCACCTCAGATCCGTGGGGTGGAGAGCGGTTAAAGACTGCATAGAGCAAGTTCGGTGCGCAGGGACACATGACTGATGATGCGTACCAGTGCGCCGAATGCAGGTCTGAAAGAGACCACTCAGGTGTTGGAGCGGTCAATTTCAGACCCCACTAGTGCTTACAGCACTCCCACAGGGCACTATAAGCACAAAATACGTGATGTGCCAGGACTGTCACTGGGCCTTTAGGCAAGTTCCTATGATGGTTCTGGCACGTCACGGGCCTTAAGGAGTTAATGAATGGGGATGTGTAAACTTGTCTATGCTTAATGAATGGAGCTTCTAGTTTTTGATCGTAGTGTGATGATCAACAGGTAGATACCATTATTGTTTGCCACAATGATCATTTTAAGATAAAATTAGAGACCACTAATGCCACTTGTTCTGACTTTTGTCAGTTTGATTCCCATAGCCTTAAAAGCTCCTATTGGTGTTGGTATTAGTCCAAACCTTTTTTGCTGAGGAGCATTATTTTTAACAGCCACAAGAGCTATTTTAGAGCTGTGATCAATGTAGTAAATTCCTTTAGGTTGCAAAAGCATTTTTTTCCTGTCCTTCTTTTTATTTTTTATTTTTCAGTTTTACAGCAAAAGGCTATCTCTTAGTTTTTCTGTTTTTTTTTTTTTTTTTTTTTTTTTTTGACCAGCATCATTGGGAACTGTTAATAGCCTTTTCTAGGTCTGGTAATAAGAATCCTTAGCTAATAAGTTGCTTTCCATGTTACATATATTCACTCATTAATGTCCAAACAGCTGACTGAAGTAAACAGACAGTCAGACTCACAAGTTATACAGTTATACTGCTGGCCTTGCAATGTGAGTCTGAGTGTTTACATCAGTCAGGTTTTCTGGCTCCGGGTTCTGTGTGAACAGAGCAGCTGACAGGAATCTCACCAGTGGAGACCCACCATGAACCATATAATCCTTTGAATTCTACAGGGGTATGCAACACATTGCAGTGGGATTTGCAACATTTAGTAACATAGTAACATAGTTGATGAGGCTGAAAAAAGACATGTATCCATCAAGTCCAACCCATGCCATGTCACCCCTGTTGATCCAGAGGAAGAAAAAAAATTAAGCCCCAAGTGGTTAAAAAAAAAATCCTGACTCCAGATGGGAGCCAGATAGTTCCCTGGATCAACAACCTATCTGCATTGAAGCCATCATAATTCTCAATATTCTTCTGTGCTAGATAGGTATCCATTGCATTTTTCAAAGCACTTACAGTATCTACAAGCACAACATCCCATGGCAAAGAATTCCATAGCTTTACCACCCTTACTGTAAAAAACCCTTCCTTTGTTTCAGTTGAAAGCTCCTTTCCTCTAGTTTTAATGCATGACCTCTAGTTCTTAGCTCATCTCTTTGTGTAAATAATTCACTGAATAGTTCTTTGTATTGACCTTGAATATATTTGTTAATGGTAATCATATCACCCCTTAGACATCTCTTCCCTAATATAAACAAATCCAGTTTGGCTAGTCTCTCTTTATAACTCAGATCCGCCAATCTCTTTATCAGTTTTGTTGCGTGTCCCTGCACTTTTTCCAGTTAATGTATTTTGTAGAACTGGTGCCTAAAACTGTACTCCAGATTCTAGATGAGGCCTAACCAAGGATTTATATAGAGGTAAAATTGTATTAGCATCCTGTGCATCTATTCCTCTTTTTAATGTAGGCTAGCACCCTATTTACTCATGCAGCAGCTGAGTGACTGCACACTAGTGTGAAGTTTATGATCTATCAGTACTTCTAATTATTTCTCTAGTGTTGTTTACCATTTAGTGTATATGACGCATGTTGTTTTCTACAGCCCAAATCCATAACCCTATATTTATCTACATTAAATGTCATCTGCCAATTTTTTGCCCATTCACTCAGTTTATCTAAATCCTTCTTCAGAGGAAAAAAACACCCAGCTCTGTATCAGCAAAGACCGAGACACTACTTTCAATTCCCACTTCCAGATCATTAATAAACAAAGTTAAATGCATTGGGCCCAGGACTGAACACTGTGGCACCCCACTTGCAATTTTAAACCAACTTAAGAAGGTTCCATTTACAACAAGTCTCTGCCATCTATTATTTAACCAGTTCTCGCTCCATGTACAGATATCACCTCCCAAACCGATGCCTTTTAGTTTATGCAATAATCTGTTGTGAGGCACTTATCAAAGGCTTTTGCAAAACCCAAGTATACTACATCAACAGCAATTCCCTCTAAATTGCTACTTACCCTTTCATAAAATGCAAGTAAATTAGTATGACATGATCTATATTTCATAAAACCATGCTGACCCCTACTAATAATTCTGTTTCCAGTGCAAAAATGCCAACTATATTATGTTTTATCAGCTTTATGATATGAGAACCACACCTTTTCCGCTTGCAGAGTCTAGCAGAGATCTGTTTGTTTCCCTCAATGACATAGCACTTATCATTCATTTAAAGGAATAGTATTGCCTGAAAATAATTTTATTTTATATTGTAGCCCTTAAGAAAACATTAAAAATTATATAAGTCTTATGGTTTGGGAGATATTAGCAAGTAAAGTTTCCCCTGGAGTGACATCACTGTTCAAGCCTTCAGATTTGGAATTCGGTCCCCGGACCAGCCGCGGCTCTCCAGAAGTGCTGAGATCACGATCTTTAAAAATAATTTCTTCATTGGAATGGTCTACAAAGTGTACTTGCAAGCCAGGCACACTTTGGAGACAGTTCCAATGAAGTAGTTCTTTTTAAAGATCGTGATCTCGGCACTGCTAAAAAACTGTCCGCTGATCTGTGGACCGGATTCCAAATCTGTCCACTAGATGGCAGACTTGGCTAAAACAGCCAGGAAAAGGAACTTAACTTTACTTGCTAATATCTCCCAAACAATAAAGGTTTGGGAGATAAGACTTATATAATTTTTTATGTTTTTTTAAGGGCTACAATATAAAATAAAATTATTTTCAGGCAATACTATCCCTTTAATCCACAGAAGGAAGAAAGCACTTTAACTCTTTGAGTGCCATAGAGGTGAGCAGTGCATTGTTTGCTCTGTCTTGATTACATCACTGGCATTCAAAGAGTTAAGGGAGGGCTGTGACCATGGCTCTAGGTGCATTGATAGCTAAATGGAGATCCCAACTTCCCCAGCCTCAGGTTGGCAAAGTTGGGACTGTGAACTCCTACAGCTCAGGCAGCTATGGGATCTTAGCGCATGTAGCAAACTGACAAATTAACATAGCAACACACCCACAGTAATAAGACTTTGAGTAATTAAGTTGCATTTCAATAAGCAAATGAGCCATTCTTCATATAGGCACTGCAAAATCTTAAAGGGATAGTAATTGTTTCATAATAAAAGCAGCTCTAATTAATCATCATAGTATTTGGATTTTGGAGAGTGTTATATCAATACTGTCAGAGTTGTAGTTCAAGAGTCATTCAATGACAAAGTATCCCCCTCCCGCCCCTTTTACTGATATAACACTGTTCAGCCAGATTAGAAGGGAGGTGCCCAGGTAGATTGCAGAGAGGGACAATCTTCAGTTAAGATAAGGGAAAAACCTGAAAAACTTGTCAAGGGGGGCAGGGCTTTCATTGTTCTCATAGAAAGAAGATTGTCCTCTGCTGTTATCTGTCTGGTCTATAGACTGCATTCCTCATCTGAGAAGAGATGGCTTACACTAGGTAAAAGGGGAGGGAGGGGAAACTTTGCTTGTGAATATCTCTTAAACCATAAAGGTTTGAGAGATAAGACTTATATCGTTCTTCATGTTTTTTTAATGCCTACAAAATAAAATAAAGATAAAATGAAGTATTACTATCCCTTTAAACCTGGCAAAGGCATGGAGGATTCATTGTGATGTTGGCAGATTTGCTGTGGATTCACAGGAATGTAACGGAGAAGCGATCTTAACACTTAGAGTGCCAGAGGGGTACGCAACGCATTGCTTTGCAATGCGTTGCGTACCCCTTTGGCACTCAAAGGGTTAAAGCATATGTTGAGATGTAATTGAAACAAATACTCTCACCAACCTGGTCCATTATCAAACCATCTCCCCACTGGATATACAGGTCCTGCTATATCTCAGAGACACACTGGTCCTCACTTCCATAAAGTTTAAAAACAGAAAACAAGTGAAATCAAAAATAAAAAATCCATGAGAACTCAAAGTGATAGTAATGCTGAGAAATAGGCTGGTTTTAAACTGCTGTAGTTAGTATTCAGGACTTGGTGAAAGGGGTCAGAAGATCATAACCACAGCTCTTCCTCGCATGATCCCAGCGCTAGCCACAAAAGAGCAAAAAAAAAAAACTGGTTAGTACAGGAATTAATAAACTGGCCCCCATAAACACAGAGTGAGTGGCTGGCACAGAGGAACTCAGATTGGACTGTCCTCTACCACAGCTTTTCAATCGATGGAAATATAAGAAAGTATTTATTACATACAGAGAACATATAGGTAGTGTCTACCTATGTGTTCTCTCTATGTAATTAGCATCAACTTTTTATACTTCCAATGACTGAACTCTTGATCAAGAGTGAATGTTGCTACATTGTTACTACTGATCAAGAGAGTTTGGCAAGCTCTGTGACTCTGCACCATGTTGGAATTTTAGCTAATGGCAATTAGTCTCTGATTGTTTGTTTCATATTGTTACTTAAATGGTGGAAGATTGGGTGCCTCTTATCACTCTGCCATGGCTTGGCCCGGGGAACCTGCCTAGCATAGTTGAGGAGAAGGTCAAGGTTGACATTTCAGGTGCCTCTAAGCAAGACATCCTGGGCACTCTTAGCACCACCAATGGAACATACACCTCACTCCTTAGATGACCTCACCCACAACCTCATCAACTCTTGCTTGGTATAGAAAATTATCTTGAAACATACACATGAAAAACATGCTCTTAACATAATGGATGCTAGCAATGTCTCCAAAACATTGTGAAGCAGTTCTCTAGCATCTAAGTGGTTAAATAATGGCCAGTAAAATGGTGTAACAAATGTAGCCAAATTAGTAACTAAATCACCCACTATAAATCAAGAGCTTGTGTCTGGTGCAGGGCAAATGGATTGATCTGGCCACACCCCAGCTTGGAATATGGGCATGGCCAGAACAGTTGAGGCATCCCTGAAATGTGGTACTCTGAATAATGGGAAATCCACACAAAGATGAGTGAAAAAAACACCATGAACTGATAAAGATTATAAAATTAATTCATATTCCACCAGAATGGCAGTAAAAATAGAGATTTATTGAAAACAGGTTAATGGGATATCCGGCCCTGCCTTGATGATCTGCTTTTGACATTCCAAGTAATGTTTGTAAGATTTACAAGTACAATTAATGAGAAAAGGGTCTTTCCATGTCAATGACACAGTGTCTTTCACTAGGCACCATTTGATTATTGTAACCATAATCCATTCAGAAGCCTGACCAATATGATTTATTTCAAGCATTTAACTGAATTACTTAGAGGACACTGAAATACAGTTCTTTTATCTTCACCTGAATCACAATAAGGATGGGATGCCTCTTGTATTTAATCTTGTTGAGAAGCCCTATATAACAGCAAATGACAAACGGTCCTGGCAATCTTGAGGATGCATTAATGCTTTTATTCACTAGTGTATTCCATATGTTGAAAAAAAATTATTTAAAACACACTCAACTCATGGTGTCTGCTAGGGCTTGTTCAATTCGGTAACATCACCTCTTGTAAAGCAACATGTTGCAAACAGCTGCATTTAATGCAGAATACAGCAATACTGCAGCAGGTTTGATCTGCTAAGTGGCATATATGGCGACTTTGCCAACCATTCATGCAAAAAGTATTTGAGATAACAGTACTCATCACAACATCCATATCTGACTGACTGACCCATGTGGATGTCACCCAGTCGTCTATGGCTGACATTAGCATTGGTCATCCATTACTCATATCATCCTTTATGGTGCCCAGTGTCATAGGTTGATCATATTTCCTTCAGACAAAAACGGGACGGGGTGTGGGACAGACGGGCAGTGGGACTCTGTCACCCCGAGTCTGATCGTAGTAAGCTGCAAGCAGCAAGAACGCATTTGCTCCGTCTCTTACTAGTGGTCTTCTCTCTCTCTGGCCAAAAAGCCTGCCCCAGAAGTAAATCGTAACTTCCTCTCTTCGTCACTCACACTAGTGGTTATACTGTGCTTACTGTACGTGTTGATTATCATAGAGTCTTATGAATCAAAGTCATATCACTTCCTAAGTGACTCTAAGGTAATTTACCATAGACTTGAGAGTCTTAGACAGTTATGAGTCACTCAAGTCATAAGACTCTATGGTAATCAATGTGTCCAGTAAACACAGTAAAACCACTTGTGTGAGTGACGAGGAGAGGAAGATACAATTTATTTTTATCGTATGAGAAATAAACAAGCCTCGTTCAGTTTTTTTAAAAAAATGAAAAACTATATATGTTATATTAAAAACGGGACAAAATTGACATTCATACTAAAAAAAGACGGGACGGTATGGAAGTATGAAAAAAAACTCTCTTGGCCACTGCGCCGCTGTTTACCGTGTGCAAGTGCACATCGTTTGAGTATGTTCGAGGTTGGACATTGGTCCGGCCTGCGATGTGGGTTCACTTCCGGGGTTTCGGTGGGGTTGTGGAGTTGAGATTGGGGCAGTGTGCGTTTAATGTTTGAGCGTGGTGTCTGTTTCCCGTTGGGAGAGGTTGTCAGGCTTCAGCCTTTGCATTGTTATTGGTGGAAGGTGACCTTTTGGTATTTTGAACTGTGCTCTTGTTAGGACCTGCCCCCTGAGTGATGTCAGTGCCGATCACTTAAGCCCGATATTGGGATTAGACAGAGGTGGTCATGTGTTCTTTGAGCTAGGTTTTCTACCAGATCCACTCCTGTGACAGTGAAAACGCTAAAGGCTGATTGGATGGCGGAGATTTAATTTCTGAGTGGTTCATCCTGTTGACATCCAGAGATCATGAGTAAGCGTCTTGTATGCGAAACGCGTGGATCTTTCTGTTGTCTAGAGCTACAATTTCCTCTCTGAACATCCGGCCTGAATAATTTGAAGGAATTTTTAAATGGCTGAAATAAAGAATGTTGTTTTTATCATGAGCTTTTGATTGATCTAATTAGTGGTTGTGCATGAATTCATTGTGCTTCATTCTAAAAAACGGTACTGTCCCATTTAAAACAGTACGTATGGTCACCCTACAGTGGCAGGATCATTAGGGGAATGCAGGTGCTGCAGACAAGAGGAAGGCTTGAATAACTTATAATGCAGCTTAATTCAAATTGCTAGATAAACATACAGAAACAGAAGAAATTGTGCCAGGACTGTAAATCCTATATAATAATTCACTAAATGTGTGTTTGTCAGAAGCCGTCATGCGCAGTAGAGATGGCTGCACGCGCTGCAGTCATGCACACTACAGACTGTCCGAGTCACGGCTGATAATGGAGCGGGGCTCCGAATTCAGACCTTCGGTGCGCAGAGAGGACTATGGTCTGAATTCGGAGCACCCTGCTCCATATCAGCCTGCGGCGCAGGCAGTGTGTACTGTGCATGACTGCAGCACGGCCATTGCTGGGTGCCACTGTGGACCATGTACACGAGTACTTCAACTAGTAGGTAATATTTGTATATCATCTTAGATATCTTAATACAGAGCTGAGCACCAAAGACCAGTTTAGTGCACACTAATTTTTAATTGTACTGAATAGAGGTCATAAGTCTTATAGAACATGTTGTTTTTCCTTTTTAGTGACCAAAAATTGTTTTCTTTTTCAAGTTTAGTTGCAGTTTCAAGCTTGAAAAAATGTATAGGATTGAGATTTGAAGAACAAACACTTTTGACAAATTGCTTATAGCCTAGACTATATTAATGAGTGCCAGAGAGGTGTGCAGTGCATTGCACAGCAATAATTTACAGGACCTCACTGACCAGAGATGTAACTACAGGGGTGCAGAGGGTGCAGTTGTGACGGGTTCCAGCATGTAAGGGGGCCCCATCTTTCCCAGGCTCCAATAGGTACTAGTTATGCCCCTGTGAGAATCATTTGTGTGAGGTAGGCCAAACATTTTTGCACCAGCACCTCCAATTATTTGTTATGCCACTGTCTCTTACAATCAGAAGGATAATATTTTGCTTTGATTCCTAATAATTGAGTGTTTTTGTTGCATAATATGTTGCTACAGTCAGTGGAATAATGCCAAATATAGTAAAAAAGGGACTATACAATTTATTTTAATAAGCCCATGGGATGCTAGAGACATCTCCAACACCCAAGGGGTTGAGGGTTGTATATTGTGTTAACCTTCACATTGTCAGGGAAGCCCGCAACATATTATACATGCCCCTGCGAGTGAGGTAACTTTTGCCACAACATGGTATGCCCTGCAGTCAAGAGTCACAAAAAGGACCCTCTCACATAAAAATACATTTTGTGATACTAAAAGAGCTTTCAGATTCTCCTATATGTTGTATTAGCCAATTTTTATTTAGATAACTATTAATAAATATTTATAGACTTTTATAATGAAGGTATTCAATACAGACACGTACTGCCTTTGTCTTTCATTACCTCCCCCACTCACTGGCACTTACCCCTTCAAGTGGGCCTGCCACCCCTAGCCTCAAAAGAGTAAGTGACAGGGAGTGGGTTGGTAATATAAGGCTAAGGTTGAAGTCACTAGGGCAGTGTTAGATTAAGAATTAGCATACCTGGGAACTATCCGGATTTGCCCTGGAGACCGGTTTTGATACTGCTTTACCGGGTCTCCAGGGAAGAGGCAGATTCCTCCGGATGTGGGGAGTTTACATTGAAACTCTGCCCACTTCTGCTCTTTTCCCCTGTGTTCCTCCTTCCCCAGCCTTCCTTGAATAGCTTTGTCACACTTTTGATCCCTGCCCCCCTAACTCGCGTCAAGCCCCGCCGCTTTTTGATGCAATTCAAGTCACTTTCCATACCCCCTGCTGCAATAGAGGACTCCCCTCTGGGGAGAGAACAATTGAAAGTTCCTAGGTATGAGCAATAGCCAGCCTAGGCTAGACTAAGCCCTGTGTAGGCCAGAATGGAATGTAGCAAAGTGGGCCACAGCATGGCACAGCAGGTGAATGCAGCTGCTGGGCCTAGCACACCTTCATAGCTGGTAGGGTAAGGGCATAGGCCACCTGTTACATGTACATGCATGATAACCACAGAGAGAGAATGAGAGAGTGAGGAGGTGCCGAACAGTTGCAGAGTGCATGATGCAGGGTGGAAAAAAAAGGGCAGAGCAGATACCTGGCCTGGGCAACAGAATGTAATCATGTGGTGCAGAGAACAGAAGCAGTGGAGAGCAGCTGCAACACAGCAAAAAGACAGTGTGCTTTCTACAGTTACCAAACACTTGCCCTAACCCTGTGATGGTGGTCATGGTGGAGAACAATTCTAAACTAAAAACTACAGTAACAATAGAGATAAAGCAAAATAAATGTGTTTTCAGTATGTGTGTATGCCATGAAGGGAGGCTAGCTTAGAACTGTAGAGTTAGTGGTACATGAAAGTGTAAAGAGTGTTGCCAATAAAAGGTAGTGCAGAGTTTAGTAGTAGGATTTCACTTAATACTAAACACCCAAGAAGACCAAAATCAAGATGGGTAGATTAAATTACCAAATGTGTTGGTACACAGTGGCAACAAAAGGCATTAGACTGAAGTTGTTGGAAACCTGCTGAGGAGGCCTTCATCCTGCAGTGGATCTACTTAAATTATAAAACATATATGTACAGGAACCGAAAGTCTCACTTGGTTCTAGAAAGATCATTAATGCATGTATAAACAAGATCATTACATGATCATGAACCATTACATGTAAGACTGTATCTATCCATCATTTCACTTGTACAACTCAGCCTACGTTATTTCATTTCATATACGTTTTATTATTATGGACTAAAACTAATGAAACTGATAAGATTTACAAGATCTAGTTGTATATAAGGGCCAGGCATCTATTACATTTGTAATTCTGTTTCTCTTTCCAGTTTCAAATTGTTTATATTTTTTTATATATTTGTCTGTATATTCTCCATCTTTCACATTACTGCTGCTGAATAAGATCCACTGATGAACTCAATATAATTTTATCTGTCTCTCTCTCTCTCTCTATCTATCTATCTATCTATCTATCTATCTATCTATCTATCTATCTATCTATCTAACACTATATCCAATACATTATTTTGATGTGAATATGTGATGTTACCTAATGTGGGACTGTGAGGTAGTTATAGGAGGTTATCTATTTTTAAGCAGGTATATATCTATATATATATTTTCAAAGGGATAGTAATACTTCGTTTTAACTTTATTTTATATTGTAGGCATTAAAAAAACATGAAGAATGATATAAGTCTTATCTCTCAGACCTTTATGGTTTATGAGATTGTCACGTTTTTTTAAGATACTCAGACCATTGGGTGAATAAGAACACAGTTTTATTAAAATAAGATAAGGCAATAACACGCCCTCTAGTGGTGGTAAATATACACAGATAATATATAGATATAATGGTAAATGCACAAATGACTTATAAGTACAATTACACAGAAATAGAATAGCGTATACCCCTCAGGGGTTAAGTCCTTGATAACAGTCAGTCTCAGATGTGGATGTTTGGAACGCCCAGGGTGTTATAAGGCTGATGCTGGAGACCAAGAGTATCACCGGCTGGATTCTGGACTGCCCCGCCACGGTGTTCAGTAAGAAGCACAAGAGTCCCCGTAGCCCCCTCGGGCGTACCTACTGGAACTGCTTCAACTAGTGCAAGTGCATAAGGCCCCCACGGGCGTGATTGGAACCGGCCTTCAATGCGATAACTGCCAAGCCTCCTCAGACTTAACGGATAACGGGATAGCACACGCTAGAGCCGACAGCCCCCACGGGCGTGAATACCGGACTACGAATGCTGATGCCTGTCCCTGCAACCACTCGGTAAAGCGGAATCGCTCAATGAACAAGAGAGAGAGTCTCAGGCGCCCAACCGGCCCAAACGGATGTAAACACTCTGCAAGGATGTGTGAAGCTGCCGACGAAGAGCGGCCAGCTCAGCAGTAGTATACACTGAGAAAGAGACTCTTACAGGATTAGCGATAGAGTGGAACCCAGCGGCACTGCTAGGGTTAATTAGCACATTTACTCGAGGCTTTTCAGCGGTATAGCAAGGCTCTGCAGTCTGAGGGAGGCGCGTGTACGCACAACTCTGCAAAGGAAAATGCACTGCACTGATCGGAGTACACCAGGCAAGGCAGTCACACCAAAAGCTGGAACAGCAGATAGAAATGTCGCGGCGGCGACAACTGGAACACAGGTCACTGTAGAAAGCAGGAGTCGTTCTTCGGAGCGGGAAGTCAGACAGGCCGGGTCGGAGCACGTAGAAGGTAGTCATACAAGCCGGGTCGTGAACAAGCAGGAACGTCAGCCAAACCGGGTCAGGATCCAAAGGTGGTAGTCAGACGAGCCGGGTCATACACGAGCAGGAACACAGGAGAATAGTCAATACAAGCCAAGTCGGTACACAGGAATCCGGAACACAGGAACACAGCAACAGTAACTGGCACAGAAACACCACGAAAGGGCGCCTGACAGTTGTGCTAGCCAGGTATAAAGAGGTCACCAGGGGGCGGGCCAAACCAACACAGCAAATCAGTATCTGTCAAGCTGAGACTGACAGGAATCACAGGCACTGTGATAGAGATATTCACAAGCAAAGTTTCCCCCTCCCGCCCCTTTTACCTAGTGTAAGCCATCTCTTCTCAGATGTGGAATCCAGTCCATAGACCAGACAGATAACAGAAGGGGACAATCTTCTTTGTATGAAAACAATGAAATCCCTGCCCCCCTTGACAAGTTTTTCAGGTTTTTCCCTTATCTTAATTGAAGATTGTCCCTCTGTGCAATCTACCTGGGTACCTCCCTTCTGCTTTGGCTGAGGAGTGTTACATCAGTAAAAGGGGCGGGAGGGGGATACTTTGTCATTGAATTACTCTAGAACTACAACTCTGACAGAATTGAAATAACACTCTCCAAAGTCCAAATACTATGATGATTAGTTAGAGCTGCTTTTATTATGAAACATTACTATCCCTTTAAGCAGGTATAATTTCGCTTTTTATTCTGTTAGTGAGCTGTTTTTACTTTTTTTAACAAGTGCCTTTATATCAGTAAGCACTCTATCTATATTTTGCGCTAAGACAGGAAATGCCTGCACGGCATGCTTTAATTAGCATAATCTATACAGCTAAATATCTAAGAACAATGGCCCATATTCATAAAAGCAAACTGGAGTTATTCGGGAGTAAACTAAATGCACCATAGGAGACAAATAAAAAATCCTAAATTCACATGCTCTTGAATAGATCTTTTTAACCCCTTGAATACTAGAGAGGTATTCAATGCATTGCTCTGCAATGCATTGAAGACCTCTATAGCATTCAAGGGATTAAAAGGTCAGTTTAATTTAAAAGGGTTTTTTTATCCCCATGTTGCAGTCTGTTTAATCTAGAATAACTCCAAAATGCTTTAATAAATATGGGCCATGGCTTTCTAAATAAAAATATGTAATACAAAAGAGATGATTCTGAATGTTTGTTTTTAAGAGATAGTGCCCCTTTAAACAGAAAGAGCTGAAACTAGGCTTAGATAGATGTTTACACTTGTATGATCTTCCATGGGCAGTTTACTATATGAAAGGCTGCAATGAAGCAGCAGGAAACAGTATAATTGCACACTAACAAAAGACCTAAAGGGAAATATGCTGGTGTTGTCCAACTGGCAGCTCACAGGCTGGCTGAGAAGCACAAGAAATTCTAGACTTTCTGAGAAATCAAACTTTTAATAAATACGATTTTTTTTCCAAAGTCCTGCTCACCAGCATATGGATTAAAAAAAAATAAAAAAATCTGTTCAACACATGAAAAAGGGAGATAGCATTGATATAAAGCAAAACTAAGAATCCAACGTGAACATTGAAAGACCAAATGAGACAAAGTGACTTTGTAGGCTGTGATACCACTTATATTATCATTATTATTGTCATAATTTATTTATTAAGCACCAATAGATCCCACAGCATTGAACAATAGTTAACAATACAATAGAACTACAGGGTGTTTACAATAAACATTAAAAGGCATTTGAAAGTGAAGGATAAGAGAGCCCTGACTGCTAGAGTTTATAATCTGTAGTAAGTGGGGGACTGATACAAAAAAGGTCTGAGCGCTGAGAATTGCTGATTGGTCCAACCACAGTCTGGGAAAGTAAAATGACTAATTTACTTGCATTTTATGAAAGAGCAAGTAGTAATTTGGACAAGGGAATTGCTGTTGATGTAGTTTACTTGAATCTTGAAAAAGCAAATACAGTGCCTCATAACAGGTTACTGCATAAATTAACCCCTTAACGACTGGCCGATCGGTACGGTTCGGTCAGTTAAGGACCACTGAGCTTTTTTTTTTTTTTGCTCCATCCGCTTCCGGACTCCCCGAACGCCGTGCAGTCGTGGGGGGAGCCCAGAATTCCATCACGGTCATAGTACGTCATGGGTCGTTCAGTCAGATCAACCCTTGATGTATGTAATGGATCCTACCCGTTACTTGAGCCCTTGTCTGGCCATAAGTTTGTTTAACCAAAAATTGTGGACATTTTTCCCTGGTTATGCACTAAAAATACTTTGTGTACGCTGTATGTGAATGAGAACATGGACATTATTACACACATGGCTTGCTTCCAAGGGAATAGGCAGTGAGGGGTTAATTATTCCAATGTGTATTGCAGTCCCTCAAGGCATTGACTACGTGTACTGTAGCAAGACTTCCTGCTGGGTGTTAACTAAGCCATTGTGAACTGCAGTCAGACCCCCTGCCATGTGGTAATTAGTTCAAACCATCAAGTCTTTGTTCAATCAAAACCTTTTGTATCTGAAATGTAATCCTGTCTAAGTTATTGTATCTGTTAAGACCATCTGTTGCTGGCCTTTGTCTAATTTATTGTGATTGCATCACACCCTATTGTATCAGGTTTCCCCCTTAAAGTGCAATGTAAAGATTTCTGTATAAATATCTGTGGTTTGTGTCAATAAAGTGAGTTATGTTTGGAGTGAACAAGGAGTCCTGGAGTCTTGTATTGCTTATGGTCTAAAGTGTCCACTCTGATACCCATCTGCCCCAAGTATCCTGAATCGTCGACCGCCTGCTGCCAGTTTCCTGCGACCTAACTTTGTGGACTCTTCCATGCTTCCCTGCTTCCAGCAATCCTGCGACTATTTCCAGTGACCGTCCATACTTCAACCGGTGCGTCTGACGGTGCCAGTCTGGCGTCAAGAAGGAGAGACCCGGGAATGATGGCGGAAGGCGACGCGGTCCCTTCTTAGCTTCCGTTACAATGTACTATGACCGTCAAGGGTCGTTAAGGTGTTAAAAAGCTTCGGTATGTGCGGTGTTATCTGTACATGGATTGAGAACTGGTTAAATGACAGATGGCAGAGAGTTGTTGTAAATGTAACCTTTTCAAATTGGTCTAAAGTTATAGGTGGGGTGCCATAGGGTTCAGTCTTGGGCCCAATGCTTTTTCATTTGTTTATTAATGATCTAGAAGTGGGAATTGAAAGTAGAGTCTCAATCTTTGCTGATGACACTAAGTTGTGTAAGGAAATACATACAGAGCTGGATGATTTTCTCTGCGGAAGGATTTAGATAAACTGAATGAATGGGCAGAAAAGTGGCAGATATTTAATGTAGATAAATGTAGGGTTATGCATTTTGCCTATAGAAATAAACATGCTACATATAAAACATTTTTAGATATATAAGTGAAAGGAGGAAAATGAAACAAGGAATAGTTAGACTGAAAACAAAAAATGGAAACTATGTAAATGAAAATAAAAGGCTAGCTGACTGTCTCAGTGAATATTTTTGTTCAGTTTTTACAGAAGAAGATGAAGGGAAAGGACATCTGTTAGAAAAAAGAAATGACAAGACATGGGAAACATGCATGTTTACAGAGGAAGAAGTTCTACTTCAACTTTCTAAGGTAAAAACAGATAAATCAATAGGACCAGATGATATACACCTAAAGTTATTAAAAGAACTTAAGCGTGTTCCGGTAAAACCTTTAACAGAATTATTCAATCAGTCACTATCGACAGGAGTAGTTCCAGAAGATTGGAAGGTAGCAAATGTAGTACCACTTCACAAAAAAGGTAGCAGGGAAAAGTCTGGTAACTACAGACCAGTAATTCTTACATCAGTGGTGGGAAAATTATTGGAGACTATGCTAAAGGAAAGAATTATTCAATATCTGAATTTAAATGGCTTGCAAGATACCAAACAGCATGGGTTAACAGCAGGGAGAGCTTGTCAAACTAACCTCATAGATTTTTTTGACTGGGTAACTAAAATAATAGACCAAGGGGGAGCAGTAGATATAGCTTATCTAGATTTCAGTAAGGTATTTAACACTGTCCTTCATAGAAGGCTCATTAATAAATTGCAGTGTTTGGGTCTAGATGCAAAAATAGTTAAATGGATGAGGCAATGGCTGAGTGACAGGAGACAGAGGATGGTAGGCAATGGTGAATATTTGGATGAAAGGAGTGTTACTAGTGGGGTACCTCAGGGATCTGTACTAGGGCCCATTCTTTTTAATATTTTTGTTAGTGATATTGCAAAAGGTCTTCAAGGTAAGGTATGCCTTTTTTGCAGATGATACAAAGATCTGCAATAGGGTAGACATTCCAGGGGAAATAAGCCAAATGACAAATAATTTAGGCAAATTAGAAGAATGGACAAGTGTGTGGCAGCTGCAGTTTAATGTTGATAAATGTAAAATAATGCACTTGGGACATAAAAATCCAAAGGAAAAATATACTATTAAGGGTACTGTGCTGTCAGAGACAACAGAGGAAAAGAATTTGGGAGTAATTATTTCTAATGACTTAAAGGTAGGCAGGCAATGTAATAAAGCGGAGGAGAGAGGAGAGAGAGGGGATATGATAGAAACATTGAAATACATGAAGAGATTCCACAAAGTGCAGGATGGAAGTACATTTCAAAGGAGTCAGAATGTTAGAACAAGGGGCCATAGTCTAAAACTAGAGGGACACAGGTTTAGACATAATGTAAGAAAGTTTTACTTCACTGAGAGGGTAGTAGATAAGTGGAATAGCCTACCAGCAGAAGTGGTAGACGTTAATACAGTGACAGAATTTAAGCATGCATGGTAGGCATAAAGCTGTCCTTAACATAAGAAAAGACCAAGGACCAAAAAAGTTTTGAGGTTTTTACAGTAGGAAAATGGGCAAACTAGATGGGCCGAATGGTTCTTATCTGCCATCAGATTCTATGTATCTATGTTTCTATACTCTAAATGGGAAACAACTTGGGGAATTCTCATAGAAAGATTTAGGAGTATTGATAGATGTTAGACTTCACAGCAGGGTACTAGCCTGCATAAAAAGAGGTGTATATGCAAGGGATGCTAATATTATCCTACCTCTATATAAATCCTTGGTTAGGCCTCATCTAGAATATGGAGTACAATTTTGGGCTTCAGTTCTTAAAAAAAGACATTGTTGAACTGGAAAAGGTGCAGATATATGCAACAAAACTGATAAATGGATTGGAGTATCTGATTTATAAAGACAGAGTAGCCAAACTGGGTTTGTTTACATTATAGAAGAGACGTCTAAGGGGTGATGTGATCACCATTTACAAATATATTCAAGGTCAATACACAGAACTATCCAATCCAAAGAGCTGAGCTAAGAACAAAAGGTTATCCTAAGACTAGAGTAAAGGCGTTTTCAATTAAAACAAAGGCATGGATTCTTTATAGTAAGGGTGGTAGAGCTATGGAATTCTTTGCCTGGGGATGTTGTACTTGCAGATAAAGTACAAAAAAAGCAATGGATGCCTATCTAGCACAGAACAATACAAAGCAGATAGGATGTTGATCCAGAGAACTATCTGACTGCCATTTGGAGTCAGGAAGTAATTTTTTTACCCACTTGGGCCTAAATTGGACATGGCTTCAGAGTGCTTTTTTTTGTCTTCCTCTGAATCAACAGTTGTGTTTTGGCATGGGCTGGACTTGATGGTCACATGTCTATTTTCAGCCTCATCAACTATGTTACTACTGTAGAGAAGAACATTCAGTTT
This sequence comes from Rhinophrynus dorsalis, assembly GCA_037306005.1. Taxonomy (NCBI): domain Eukaryota; kingdom Metazoa; phylum Chordata; class Amphibia; order Anura; family Rhinophrynidae; genus Rhinophrynus; species Rhinophrynus dorsalis. Next base: position 236,358,925 of record CM074722.1, on the reverse strand, counting down.
ATACTAACATAGTTGATGAGGCTAAAAAATGAATGCACCCATCAAGTTAAGTTGATCCAGATAAAAGCAAATAAAAAAACCTTTTGAAGCCATTTCCACTTAAGCCCCAGATATGTAAAGAAATTCCTTACTGACTCCAAACATCATGGAGGAAACCTAAGGAATGAGAGTGTAAGAGTGTGATTGGGTTGCAGTGGGAGCAAGTAAAATTGCCTGTCCCAGTATCATTTAATGTAAAGGTGCAATAAGGTCCAGCCATGAAGCAGTATGAAGTCAGAGGGTGATAATGTTACAGAGAAGAAAAACATAGTTGTATTGACTGTTAGCTATGGAAGACGCTATAAGAGATATTTTAAATTATCTGAAAAGCTTTCCTGAAGAAATGGGTTTTAAGGGACCTTTTAAAAATCTAGAGACTTCCATAGGTTGGGAGCAGCCCTAGAAAAGTCTTGCAGGCAGGAGTAAGACAAGGGGCATATATTATAGCCAGAGAGGTGGGAATGATTGGAGCATGTACCTTGACACAAGGGTAGAAATATGCAATAATGAATATAAGAATAATGAGGGCATGAATTATCATTTAGGTTGTAACTTGTGAAAGAAAGTGAGGTGTTTCTGAGGCAGCAGGATTTGGCAAGAGCTTGGATGTGGTGAATGAAAGGGAGGGCACAGTCAAAGAGGACTCCAAGGTAGTGAGCTTGGGTGGAAGGAGTTATAGAAGAGTCACTCAAAGTGTTGGTACCTTCAAGAGGAGGTATGGTGGCTGGGGAAAAGAGAAACATTCTGTTCTGGATAGATGAGAGGCAATCTGTAACCTGATCTATAATACAAGGAGTGATATCTCAGGAGGAGAAGAAGAGTTGAGTGTTCTCCATGTAAGGGTGTACCCAAATGAAAAGATTACATTTAATAGATTGAAATAAAAGAGGGGCAGAGCAGAGCCTTAAGATGACCTGAAATGAAAAAAAGGTCAGAGAGAAAGCAGTGTCTGAAAAGCAAACATTAAAGGACTGGTCAGAGGATAAAAACCAGGAGAGAACTGTGTCATGGAGGGGAAATTCAGTGCAGTACAGGGCCTGTAGGAGAAGCAAGTGGTCTACTGTGCTAAAATACTAGCCCAAGAGCAAGTCATTGACCACTGTAGTGAGTGCAATCTGTTGAGTGATGGACGTGGAATCCAGATTGTAGAGGAGCTAGGAGGGAAGTGAGAAAGTTAGTCACTCTGGTGTACTTAATTCGCTCAATCATTTTTGAGACACAGAGGAGCAAAGAGATAGGATGGTAGTTAGAGACAGATGATGGGTCAAGAGAAGTTAGTGCTGAAGTAAGAACAGAGGAATGAGAGCAAGAAAGTTGCAAAGGATCAAGTGTGAAGGTTGTGGTGTTGGACAAAGAGGAGAGGTAGAGCAGGGGTGAATGCAGTGAGAGTATTGGCAGAAATTGGCATGGAACAAGGTTGGGTATAAGGAGTAACCTAAGCCACTGTATCACAGGCTATTCATAAGGGCAATTTTATGAGCACATGCTGGAAACTTTGAACAAAAATGAATTAGCGCATCTAAAAATCTGAAGGATGAATTTAAATGGAATTGTGACTGAATTACAAACAAAATTACTTGTAAAACACATCTATTTTCTTATGCAATTCCATCACATCAAACATTACTGCAAAAGAGTTAACAGTTGTGCGACTCCAGGCACAGCACCCTCTGGCACCTTTGGCCCCACCTTGGCCCAAAACGCAAACTCGCCTCTTCATTTAACCATATCCTGTTTTGTGGCAAAACCTGGCTTAAGTTTGTTCCCCTGTGCAGGCTGCCAGCTCTGTACCAAATCTAGATGCAGAGCTCGCGTCAGTCACCCGATGTCTGCTCTACACGTAATGAGTCAGCGTTAACTCTGGAAGAGAAGTTATGGCAGGAAGGAATAGCATATAGTGCAGGTGTGTGAGTCATTTGTGAACATAGGACTGTCTGTCGTGTAATCTAGTAAAATATGTAAGCGTCAGCTCCGAATACCTACATCGTTTGCCATTCTTTTTTTTTCCGGTGAAATGTGGCAGCATTAACCCTTTGAATTCCAGAGGGGTACGCAACGCTGGAAATGAGTTGCATACCCCTCTGTAGAGTGACAACGTGTCCCTGAATGGCAGATTGGATATGTGGTCACCCTATGGGGGACCTAATTGGTTCCGCCTTCTCCTACTCCTTTATAAACCTCTCTGGGCCTGTGTACCATTACCCTTACGTTGTTGTTCATTGCAGTTCTAGTTGCAGTTGTTCCTGTATCCTGTGTATGACCCAGCTTGTCTGACTATCCATTCTGGTGCTGACCTGTGGCTGTGTCTGACCATTCTCTCTGTGCACTTCATTTGTCTTAGACATCCAATCTGGTGCAGACCTGTGGCTCTGGCTGACTACCCGCTCTGTGTATGACCCTGGCTTGTCTGACTATCCATTCTGGTGCTGACCTGGGGCTCTGTCCTAGTATCCTCCCAGTGTTACCTACTCCTAGTGGACATCCTATCTGGTGCAGACCTGTGGCTCTGGCTGACTACCCACTCCGTGTATGCACCTGGCTTGTCTGACTATCCTATCTGGTGCTGACCTGTGGCTCTGTCTGTTCACTCCGCTCTCACTCCGCTGTGTGGCTCCTTTCCCCACAGACATCCATCCTGGTGCAGACCTGGGGCCCTGGCAGACTCTGGCCTTACTGACTGCAGGCGTGAGTCAGTAGTCTTCATTGTTGCGATCCTGATTGTAGACGAGCTCTTCCTAACTGACTGCAGACGTGAGTCAGAAGTCTCCCTTGATGCTACGTTATGGGAGACTGTAGGTTCTGGGTTGCGTTTCACCTATTACCCTGAGACTACCAGTTGGTATCGGCCTAGTCTCCAGCAGTTGTGGTTGACCTGTCAGCAGGCTCCTATTTCTGATAGAGACTCTAGCCTCTCCAGTCACCCTCTGCTTATAGTATCATTATTATTTACCTACTATGTATTATTCTAATAAAGGTGATTTTAACTATACTGTCTCACTCCTTGTCTTGCTTGAAAACCGTAACAGTGTACCTGACCAATATTACCCAGGGTAGATTTTCTCCCATTTCTTAGTTACAACAGGGGTGTCAAACTACATTCCTAAAGAGCCAAGACAATGCACACTTTTGGGATATCCCAGTGCACAGATTTTGCAGTCATAATGGCTGAGCAAATGATCGATCCCTGTGGAAAATTTTTGATATCTGAAAAAGCTATAACTGTTTCAGCACTTTAGGAATGCACTTTGACATTCTCATTAATAAAGCATGATACCTTGAATTGGGTTGATGTAATTTTAACTCCTTGGATGCTAGAGAGGTTTATAATGATTTAAGAAACAAAGGGGGAGATGCACTAAGGTGTGATAAAAAGGTGATAAGCAGATGACACAGATGACTCTCCAAGTCCTATGTTATTCTATGAAACCAAAGCAATACGATCTCTGAAGTTGGAGAAATCTTAGTGCATTGTCTCCACAGAATAACATAGGGTTTGGAGCATTTAGAACACAGGAGAAGTTATCTCCACTATATCACTCCTTTATCATACCTTACTGCATCTCCCTGAATGTACTGATTAGCTTTCCAGCATATATCGTGTAGGTATTTTGCCATCATGCACGATTACTTGTATGCCACAAAGGACAGTGAAATAAGGTGTCTTTCTGTGAACAGGCTCTTGAGAAGTGCAACTGTTACCAACCATTCTGATTCATATAATCATAACAAATAAAGGGATGTGACATCAAGAAGCAAAGCAATGACTTGCAGTTCAGCTCACTTATCAGGTTATATAACAGCTAAGGTCTTCTATTTCTGTAGCCTGTCACTGTGGGTTTTCCAACACCAGGGAAATTATGCACTAAGGAGTGATAAAGAGATGATAAAGAGAAGATGACTTCTTCAGTGATATCACTTTTCGAGTTCATATGTTATTCTATGGAGCCAATGCACTAAGATTTCTCCAACTTTTTGAGATATTAGTGCATAGGATCTATAAAATAACATAGGAATTGGACAAGTGATATCACTGGAGAAGTCATCTCTGCTTTATCATCTCTGCTTCATCATCCCTGTTAGTTATACAGTGGAAGTGTGAGGTTTACTGACTCAACAATACCTTGGCCAGTAAGGTCAATTTGCCACCCATCAGTCTCTGTTTTACTTGTGATGTGTGTTTAGTAGTGTATCAAGATAATGAAACGCAGTTGTTATTATGTGAACTACTAGTGGCCATTTTGACAAAAATAAAATTGTATGTCTGCTAACAAACCATTTATTGTTGTATTCAGCATGATTCATATGAACTGTTGTTACAAATGAAGCAGACGTGGACAAAGGGTCTGTGTTTTTATCTGAAAATTTTACAATATGTACAGTTCTCTGTTGATGTCACTTGCCATTTTTAGATACATTTTCCAGTGGGGATCAACACAAAGAAAAGTATAGAATTCAACAGAGAACAGGCACATGGCTGTAAATGAATAGAACATACAAAGCTACTATTACTAAACTGGGGGGATTGTGTCAATTAAATGTAAAAAGGGTGATGTACATACTCCACCAGTATGAATTAGAGCAGTGGTTCTCAATCTTATTTACTTGCGGGAGCAGTGTAAGTAAAAAACAGGGTCTGAAATTGACTGCTAAAAGACTGGAGCGGTCTCTCTCAGACCCCAACTCGACGCGCTGGTACATGTCACAGGTCACATCTACCGGCGCGCCTGAAATGATCAAAGTGGTCCTTAAGGGAAGATAACTTCCATGGACCACTGGTCCTTAAAGGAATAGCAATGTTTCATAATAAAAGCAGCTCCAATTAATCTTCATAGTATTTGGGCCATGGATAGTGTTATTTCAGTACTGTCAGAGTTGTAGTTCAAGAGTAATTGAATGATAAAGTATCCCCTCCCGCCCCTTTTACTGATGTAACACTGCTCACCTCAGAACAGAAAGGTGGTGTCCAGATGGTTTGCAGAGAGGGACAATCTTCAAAAACCTGAAAAACCCATCAAGGGGGGCAGGGCTTTCATTGTTCTCACACTAAGAAGATTGTCCCTTGCTGCAAGCTGTCAGGTCGTAAGACCAGATTATACATCTGAGGGGAAGTGGCTTACACTAGGTAAAAGAGGCAGGAGGGGATAATTTATCATTCAATTACTCTTGAACTACAACTCAGACAGTACTGAAATAACACTCTCCATAGCCCAAATACTATGAACATTAATTGGAGCTGCTGTTTTTGTGAAACATTATTATCACTTTAAAGGGTTAATGGTTTCCAGAAATATACAATTGAAAATCAAAAGTCACACAGCACCCTGGTTGAAAACCACTGAATAAAAGTTTACATTTTAAACACTTTTTTATAACCACATTCCATAATTGGCATTCATTTAACCATTTAAGGACCAGAGGTTGTACAATGCATTGTGAAGAAATGTGCTGAACACCTCGTCTAGTCCAGTGGTCCCTAAGGCCAGGACTTAGGGATTTCTCTTATACAGCACAGGTGTGGTGATCAGAGGCTCATTCACATTGATTAACTCACCTGTGCTCTAACAAGGAAATCATCAAATCCTGGCCTGTTAGTGGGTCCTGAGGACAGGAGTTGAGAACCACTGGTCTAGTCCTTAATGTCCCAGTGCCTTCTCAGGTAATATTGAGATACGTACAGTAGAATGTTAAATAAATCAGATTTGTGTTTTTTTGTCATGATATCACGTATTCATATGAAAAAAGGAACAACAATTTATCAATCTTCATGTGTTGGTATGGAAAATGGCAGAATCTCATGTTCTTCCTTTAGATTTCCATCAGTGGTTTGGCTTTTGATCATCAGTGGAAGGTTTTAAAGGGATAGTAATACTTAAAATGTAAAAAAATATATGTTGTTGGGTTTATCCCCCTGAATAAAACAAACACAGGTACTACCATTGCTGAGAGATATTTTATTAAAAATTATAACAGCTCAAACTTGAATTTTTTTAGGTGCAATATCACAGTGGCCTGAAAATTTACAGTGGCGCTCTTGCTACACCATCCTATGGAGATTTATGGTCTACAGACCAGAGCTGTCCATAGGATGGTGTAGCAACAGCGCCACTGTAAATTTTCAGGCCACTGTGACAGTGCACCTAAAAAATTCAAGTTTGAGCTGTTATAATTTTTTAATAAAATATCTCTCAGCAGTGGGAGTACCCTTGTTTTATTCGGGGACATAAACCCTACAACATATATTTTTTATATTGTACTTGTTACTATCCCTTTAAGGAAAAATGAGTAGAAGGGAGACGAAACCAGCTGAATTTGGAGGCCCCAGAAAAATATGGAAATTGCTGATAATATCTAAACCATGCTTGCATTTTTTTAGTTTGTGAAACCACTTATTAGTGTTAGGGATAAGCTCCCCAACACTGTAATTATAAAGAAAATTATTTTCTTATTAATTTCCCTAGAGTTAAAGCGGAACTACCATGTCACAAAATGTTTAGCTTAACTAAGTCCCCTTCTGGCGACTAGCTGCTTAGTAGCGCTAGTCACCAGAATTATTACCTGATTTAATAGATATATGCTTTATTCACCAGCTGTAAGTAGCGCAGAGTGTGGACATCTTGCCAGAATGACGTCTACGCTCCTGCACTGTCAGTCCCAGCCGGAGCCAAATGGCTCCTAGCAACGCCTCCTAGACCCGGCTGGGACTGACAGAGCAGGCGCGCGGACGTCATTCTGGCAAGATGTCCGCTCTCCGTGCTACTGACAGCTGGGGAATAAAGCATATATCTATTAAATCAGGTAATAATTCTGGCGACTAGCACTACTAAGCAGTTAGTCGCCAGAATGGGACTTAGTTAAGCTAAACATTTTGTGACATGGTAGTTCCACTTTAAGAATCCATATTAAAATGGGCACATTGATTCACGCTGCTGTTGTCAAACCCTGGTCCCGCATCAGAGTGGAACAACTGGTACTGGGATTTGTTAGATCAGACAATCTTTGTTCTACTCCTTGAGTGCCCAGGGTCATGCACCTGTTCCCACTGTTGCTGTAGCAGCTTGTTTTCAGCTGACAGGAGAAGGACCTTGTGATAGGCTAGGACACATTTAGATTGCATCACTTCACATAACCGCTGTACTGCTCTGTCATTTGACAGATTGTTACCCATCTGATAACTGCACAATTCTTATCTCCCTATGGCAGCCTCTCACATTAACAATCATCCAGCACCATGACTGCCATTGGATGAATGTTTGTTGGTTGTTGGCCCATTATCTGTACAACTTAGACACTGTTATGAGTGACCACTCCAGCTAGGTGTCTGTGATATTTGCACCAACTGTCATACCACAATCAAAGTCAATCTGGTCCTACTGTTGTCCCATTCCCTTGCTGAAATGCACACACAAAGGGGTAAATCTAAGAAAACAATTCTGTGCTACATTGGGAACTGGGATTGACTGTCTAGATCTGCACCTGCTTAACACCAATTCACTAAGCTATTTATGCCAAAATGATCCTATTAACACTGTTTGCATCAAGGATAGGGCAGTGGAATAATTTACGGATGTCTTAGGGCATTGCTGTACTCTGTGTCTGGGTTACTGCTATGTTTTAAACAAGACTTTTTTACACCATTTTCTGAGCATGCTATGGGGCAGGGGTAAGGGCCATACTAGCATTAAGGTTATAATGATGACAGTGTGCTTACAAGGATACAGTACATTGATCATATACTGCAGGTGATCACCACTGGAGCTGCTCCAGCTTATTCACACATTCACCCACATATATCCCTTGGTATCTGACTACATGCTTTATATCAGTACAGACATATGATCATTTACCTGGACAAGCAGGTTGTACCTAATAAACTGAGCATTCAGTATATATGTATGGGAGTTTTATTAGGGTTATCATATCATCCTTTAAAAAGAGGACATATTTGAAAATGTCTGCTGCTGGGCTCCAGTGATTAATTATTAGGTTGCAATGGTTCCCATGGGGCAATCTGAAAATTGTTTAACTTGTGGTACAGGTATAATTCCACTATACATAGGAAGGCATACAGACCAGTTTTCCATCTAAGGTATGCACAAGTGGTGAGCAACCCAGCACTAAAATAGATTATACAGTCTGTTTATTCTTGCCTGCACTGAAATAAAACCTAGGAACTTTCTCTTATGGAGCACCCAAAAATGTCTCATTGGCTGCAGCCAGGCTTATGTTAATAATGCAAAATGGGTAGGGCTTAACCAGGATTGGGCTGGGAAGTGGGATGGAAGTGGCAGAGTTTCTCAAAAAACTCACCAGGGCTGGAGAATCAGCCTCTGTCCCAGGAATCTTGTAAATTCACATTAAAAACCAAAGTCTCCAGAGCTGGAAAGTTCACAGGTATGCCTGAAATAACAGATGCACCATGCAGCCCTGCCTAATCTTAATTGCTATTTTAACTCTTTCATTCTGCTGAGTCACTAACTCCTGCTTCCCTTAGAGGGATCACCGATGCAGACACAAGTGCTCTAAGCCAGCACAGTTAGTGAAACTGAATTACCTAAACAGTGAAGCTTATGTAATACTAGTAACTAGAGTAATTCTGAGTAAGCCAACTATACTACAAGGGACAAATAAAAATCCTCAGTCACATTGGTTAAAATATACCCTCTACCCCCTAAATGCTGGAGAGGTCTCTGAAGCATTGCAAAGCAAAGCAAGGTCTCAAAGGCCTCTCTAGCATTCAAGGGGTTAAAAACCTCAATGATATCCCCTAAGACATAGCTGGCTTACTCCACAATTGCTCCAATTATTTTTAATATATCAGCCTCAGATCCTCATTGGAAGCAAAATTGCCCTTCTTCTTCTTGAAGTCATACCCAGCACCATTGTTTCCCAAGAGGTTCTGCAGCAACCACAGACTTTATATTGGTTTCTGTGGTGAATAAGTAACCTCTTATGGTGGCCCAAATTATTAAAACCATACTTCAGAAGATCATTGCAACCAGGGGTGTCTGTAGAATTTTTTACAGGGGGGGGGGGGGCAGACCCTTTGTTTATATGGAGGGGGTCATTGTAGGGGGGGAGTGCCCCCCTTGCCCCCCCCCGGACACGCATGATTGCCACCCTGATACCCAGGACAGTCTGCAGCTCCTGGTGGTGCCCAAGTTCAACTAACATTAGGCTTTTGTATGTGTCATTTAAAGCATCAGTAGCTGCAGATTCCAGTAAATGAACATACATCTCCTCTAAAGACATAAACAAGGGACACGTGGAGAGCAAGTGAGCAATGGTTTGGCAGCCAGTTTTAACGGCCACCTGTTCACTGCCCAGAGGAACGTTTTCAATTTAAATCTTCCATTACTAATGAAAACAGAAAGCTGCATATTCCACTGTTAAACATTCTACTCTAAACTTTCTCAACCACAAGAACTCGGCTGGACTAGCATGCTGTGCACTGGATGGAGATCAGTCAGCCAGCCTAATTGTTAATGAAAGGGGGGAGCATGAAGGATTGCAAAAATAAATACATAAATCACTTTGGATTAAATTAATGTAGAGGTGCTGCCGAATGTAAATGTAGAAGGTAAATAATATTATCATAAGACACAGGTACCAGGAGATCCTTGGTCTCCAAAAGAGTTATTTTATAAGTTATTTTATAGAACTACATAATGATTAATGCATTATTTCTATTATCTATAATGGTTTTGAGGTCGCTAATGTATTGCTTTGGAGATTTCTCTAGCAATCAGTGGGTTTAAAATGTTATATAATTAATAACCATTTAGATCAGTTTATATATATTTCTGCTTAATATAGTGCGTTGTTTTTACCCATGCAGTTATTATGATCTTTCTGATCCTAAACTTATCAGATAAATCATATTTGCAGTGTTAATCACCTTTCAAAAGCCTCATTTTACTTCTGAAGGTTTGTGTCTCTTTTGATGTCTGTACAAAGCAGCATTTGTCATGCAGAATGGCTCTGAAACGCTTTTCTCAAGTATACATTCAATTAGTGAAAAGATGTTGCAGTAGATAACTACAAGTACATTGATATGCTTTGAGTGGGAAACTGGATATCTTTATTCAGTTCTCATGTTAGTTTCTTATGACCTACGGCAAATAATTTCTCTTACAGTGGCATCTATTCTGCATCAAAAGGAGACTATAAACACTGAGGTCAGACGTTTAAAGTGCCCAGGCCCTAATTTACATATAAGATACCCGGAGGCAATGATCAGTGGGGGGTGGGAAGATGCACTAAAGTGAAAAAACTCCATAGTGAAGGCAGTCCTCTAATTCCTATTTTATTCTCTGAAGCCTCTTTTTTAAATTAAAGAAATATAAATGCATAAGATCCAAAAAATAACAGGGATTGAAGAATTGTTTTCATCTTAGTATATCTTTCTTCTGGCAGTTTATGCACTAATGTGAGATAAAGGTGAGACAAAGGTGTGTCAGGTGCTCCTATTCCTATGTCATTCTATGAAGCCTCATTTTACTGTATAGATCTTAGTGCATAGGCTCCACAGAATAACACAGGAATTGAAGAATGTAGAAACCCTGGGATTAAAGCGAGTTAAACTCTCCAATTCCCATGTTATTCTATGCAGAATATATACTAAGATTCCTCCAACGTGAGAGATCTGCATTAAAATAACATAGAAACTGGAGAGCTTATCTGACCTTAATGCATCCCAGGTACTGACATTTTTAGCTCTTAGGCTATGTTCATACAAGTCACTTGAATGGAGTTAAGGTACAGCTCCATTTCAATATGACCGTGTCATTATTTTCATTGTCCTGCATTCCAATGGCATGTTATCATTGGGGCTGAATGACCGATAACCAGCCCATTTAGTTGTTAACCATATATGACTGGCTGGTGCTCTTGGGCATCTGACACTACTCTGAAGTTGTTATGATCATCACAATGTCTGATGGTGCTAGTGTGATGCATAGTGATCCATAGACTGCAATGTAGATCAGGCAAGCTAAACCTTCCTTGCATTCAGAGTATCACACAAGAAAGTTACAACACACTGCAACAAACTGTGTTCACTTGAGACAGTAGTGAACAGCATGATAAGTAGCAGTGGGATCCATGTGTGCTATAAGCATAGCCTTTTCTGTGCTGTACTTAGTTTCTGCTGCCACATTTGACTTCTTGGAGGCATCTGATGTCAACCTGATTGTAGCTGGCCTGACAATTCACCCCTCTTTGCAGCTGTCTACTCTACCAAATACATTTCGAGTAATGACTTAGCTTGAAAATATCTGTGCCAGGTTTAAGTCCATCACAAGCCAATACAGAGTTAAAAGCTACCTGTCATTGCTGATTTGCTTTTTTATCATGCAGAGCTGGATACTATTGACTGTGAAACAAAACATTTCTGGATTTAATATTTAATAATAATATTAATATTATATGATTGATTTGGGGAGGTCTGACAGAAATGAAACACCAACAACTGAGTGTGATGGTCTGGAGTGCACAGGAAGGGGGTGTGGGTGTTGAGGTTGGAGTCATAAGGGGTGTCTAGACCATGGTGAACATTATGTGCACAGTCAATGTTCAACCAGTTCATATCTCATCAGTTGCCTCTACCTGCCTAGACAGGAGAAGCAACTTCTGTCATTGTAGCTGCACTGACATGGTGCCCCAAAGCCCTAGAGAGCAATCATTTTGTCCACTTCCTGCCAAGCCCTTGAGTGCAATCCTTTTACCCATTGTCTGCTTGTGGACTTGGTACATGAGTTGCCATAATGCTACTGTGTAACTCTTAGAAGAGAGTCTGGACAAATGACATACAATTAAAAGCATGGGATACACACATACACTGTATTGGAGTCATGTGTCTCTCAAAGGGTTAACCACCTCTAAATATTTCATTATATTGGAGAGATTAAAAATCACATTTTAAATAGAATGGAATTATGTTCCATAGGGCTGTTGTTAAACAACTGCACTATAAAGAACAAATTCAAAGCCCATAGAATTAAAAGGTGTCTATTTTATACCTTGTTCTGATGGCCCACTGTGTACTGTAGTGGTTACCAACTCCATCAACAGTGCAGGTTTTCAGGATCTCTTTAAAAGAGCACAAAAACCTGCACGGATGATGTGCTTGAACAGCAGGGAATGAAAACCACTGTGTAGGATACAGTCTGTCGATGGCAAGGAGTGTATATATACTATGTAATTCTGTGTACAGATTACAGTCTATAACACTGAGAAAGTACAATTCAAGCTCTGATGTCCAGTGACATCAGGGATGGATCACATAATGCCATGTGAACCCACTTCAAAAATCACACAAGACCTGAACAGTACTCTGTGGCTCTTGTGTCAGTAGTGTCCCTGAATGGCATAAAGAAATGCAGTCACCCTAATATAAACACCATTTGGTTACTTTGTTAGTGCAGAGGTACCCAACCTTGGTCCTCAAGAGACACCAGCAGTGAATGTTTTCAGGATCTCTCAGCTGGACTAATTAGTGGCTCAGTCCCTTTCATTGGTCAACCTGTTCTCATTCAGGGATATCCTGAAACCATGCACTGTGGGTTAGGGTGACCAGACCTCACCTTTAACCTGGGACACATATAAAAAATTCATACTGCAGGGCTGCTTTAATTTAAGCGCAGTCCTGAAATATGCCTATTTCCTATGTCTCCCTGACTAAAGGTGAGGTCTGGTCACCCTACAGTGGGTAGCTCTTGAGGACCAAGGTTAGCGTTACGTGCTTTAGTGCTATTTATAATAAGATAAAAGCTAATTAATTTAATGGAGTGAGACGAGTACTCACTGCTCTTCTATTTAGAATGCATTTTTGTCTTATGTCAGCACATTTTACACACAATATAACACTATCACTTCTCAGACACCTATGAGGATTGCTAGGGTAATAGCCAGGGACCTTTGGAGAAAGCAGAACGGTGAGTTCCCCTAGACCATATGTAAGACTAGATTTTAGGCCTCCGAAAACAAATTGAACACACACATATATATTTTTTTTTTATTTATTCATTTTTTTTTTTTTAACAGATGACAGGATGGAGTACAGGGCATTTAAAAGAGCAGAAAACTTTTGCTATGAAAATATATATTATATATTGTAGGGATTTTCCTGTTCGGTAAAATAAGGGTACTCACACTGCTGAGAGATACATATTTCCATTTTAAACTTTTTTCCCACTAACAATGCCCTCTAGTGGTCAAACTCTAATTAGTTATTCTGTTACATTCTGTTTGAGAGAAAAGTCAATGTTAACTGGCTTCCCATAGAATGTGATAGAAACTGCTGAGTCATGCTGTCAGTTAGCACATTCAGGAAGTAAACACACAGTAAATTCACTTCCGGATTATTTCAACTGTTATAATTGTTTAATAAAACAACAGACTTCAGTGAGCATGTCCTTGTTTTACTTAGGAGGACAAGCTCTATAACATAGGTTTTCATTTAAAAAGGTTACTGATCCTTTAAAGGGATAGTAATGTTTCACAAATACAGCAGCTCAAATTAATGTTCATAGTATTTAGGCCACGGAAAGTGTTATTTCAATACTGTCAGAGTTGTAGTTTATCCTCCTCCTGCTCCTTTTACTTACGTAGCACTGCTCAACTCAGTGCAGCAAGACTTTCCAGATGGAAAGCAGAGAGGGACAATCTTCAGTGAGCATAAGGAAAAACCTGCTGGGGAAGAGGGGGGCAGGGTTTTCCTTAGTCTCGCTTTAAGAAGATTGTCCCTTGCTGTGAGCTGTCTGGTGCCAGGACCAGATTCCACATCTGAGGTGAGCAGTGTTACATCAGTAAAATGGGTGGGAGGGGGATACGTTTTCATTCAATTACTCTTGAACTACAACTCTGACAGTACTGAAATAACACTCTCCACTGCCAAAACACTATGAAGATTAATTAAACGGCTGTTTTTGTGAAACATTACTAAGTGTATTTAACCCCAGATGAATTAATATGTTTAATTATAGAGGGCCACAGCACTTTTACAAGTTAAGGGTTTAGACAACATAGGGTTAGAATTGCTTTGTAACATGAAATATTGAAAGTGGGGTAATTTCTTAGGTGCTGGTGTTTTAATGTAACAAAAACACATGCGAGCTTGTAATACATTTTGAATAAAAACCTCTCCTACATGAGGCAGTACCAGTCACTATTTTACTCAAAAGTTACAGAACTGTAAGATGTTATAGGCCATATGTATAAGTGGTACAATTCTGGGACAACCCAACTGCACCATAGGGGACATATATGAAATCCTAAATTATACAATGACTTAAATTGAGATTTTTAACCTCTTGAATGTTAAATAGGTCTGTTGGATTTAAATAATCTGGAATTTGTATTTGTTCCCTATGGAAAAGAAGTTTTGCCCAGAATTGCACTACTTGGCTTATATACATACAACCCATGGTTTCATAAAAAGTAACTGTTCCTCTAAGTACAATTTTATGTAATATGTAGATTTAAATAGGCCCTTCTAACTCTGAATGCCATAAGTGTATGCAGTACACCGAGAATCAATACACTGCACACCGAGCTGGCACTCAAACGGGTTAACCCTGAGTGCCAAAGACGTATTCAGCACCTTGTGTACCTCTCTGGCACTAAGAGGGTTAAAAGCCTACCGTCCATCAACAAAACACGCAACCATACGTTTGTTGGACATTCTCAGTCCTTGCATACTATAGACACTTAGGGTGATAGTCTAACAAAGCGATACAATTCTGGAGTAAACATAGTGCACACTTCAAAATAAAAAAAAAAATCCTATTGATTTGCGTGTTAGAGATCTCTGTAGCAACTATTTAAATATATCGAGATTTTTTTTATTCTCTTTGATGAAGCTGTTTTGCCATAGAACCGTTCCGCTTTCACTCAACTCTCCAACCTCGTTGAATGGCTACTACTGGTGTTGGCGAAAGACACTATCGCACGCCTTTTACAGCTCTTCCTATAACCCGAAAGAACCCGGACCAATGACAGATTAACCCGCCCACGGTTCCTAAGGCAACCTTATCTCTGTGCGTGTGTGTGTCATGTGACTAAGTGACGTTGCTAGGACGGAAGCCGAGAATACAATGGCAAGAAATGAAGAGAAGCAGCTGGGAAGGCTAAATAGGCTCTGGCTTCAAAAGGAGAAGGATGGTAGGGGCTAGTTAACTACTTCCACCACCGTGGAGGAGCGTTCAGTATTGTTGAAAGGAGTAATATAATAAGTAGGGGACAACAGTATTCAGCTAATCATCTGCTGGACTGCAGCTACCATCATTATCATCCAGCACTAGTTTAGCTGAATATGATGGAAGTTGAAGTCCATCTGGAGAGCCAACGTTTGCTTATCTCCGAAGAAGGGTATGATTGAGGATTGATTTGCTGACAGACTAGGGTGACCACATGTCCCTGATTGCCCAGGACAGTCCCTGATTTTAAACGTGTTCCTGGCAGACCCATTCAGGGACAATACAAAGTCCCAGAATGAAGACTTCAGAGCATAACACTGGCCATTGCCTACTGACACAGAATGCCTCTGCTGGGCTACAAGAAAATGGCTTCCGGGCAGATTCTAAACAATAGAGCCAGACCTGAGCCTTGATCCTGACATCAAACAGGACCTGCAGTACAATTTTGTTGTAGTGTAATGCTAGTGTAAGGTTTTGGGCATGGTGTATATTTTCTTGTAGCCTAAAACAGACATCACTTTCTGTCACAGCAGTGTTTAAAACTCTGGGATGTACCAGACAAAAAGGCTACACTCTGATGCCCAGTCATATATAATGTCCCCTCCCCTATAGTTGCCTTAGAGCTGAGGACACATATTCTGTTGCTTTCATTTCGATAGTGTCCCTGAATGGTAGAATAGAAATGTGGTCACCTTATGACAGATGTTTACATGCAAATAGGCATTTAACCATTCTGTT
Organism: Rhinophrynus dorsalis; assembly: GCA_037306005.1. Taxonomy (NCBI): domain Eukaryota; kingdom Metazoa; phylum Chordata; class Amphibia; order Anura; family Rhinophrynidae; genus Rhinophrynus; species Rhinophrynus dorsalis. Next base: position 236,342,954 of record CM074722.1, on the reverse strand, counting down.
ATTATCATGTTCTCAAATATATGAAAAGAAAAATTATCTAAAAAGGAAAAGGAGTCATATGCATTTAAATATCATGTACACATTCTCATGTCTAGCATTTTTAAAGAGTAATTATCATACCTGGGAACTTTCTGTTGTTGTCTCCCCAGAGGGGAGTCCTCTGCTGCCATGGGTGGTGTGAAGAATGATGCGTATCACGTCAAAAAGGGGCGGGGCTTAATGCGAGTGACGGGGGGAGAGCTTAAAAGAAAGCTGGGGGAAAGGAGCAACATTGGGAAAAAAAGTGGAAGTGGGTAGAGTCTCAATAGAAACTCTCCACATCCGGAGGACTCAGCCTCTGCCCTTGAGTAAAGCAGTGTCAAAAACGGAGTCCCCGGGGCAGATCCGGAGAGTTCCCAGGTATGGTAATTATGCCATAGGAGTAAGTGGCTTTTAATTTAACACCATAACTTATATAAGTATATGTTGTTTTATAGGTTATATTTGATTTCTCTTGTTTGATGTCTCTTATTTTTGTTGGAGGCAAATATAATTTTTTCTTATTTTTGTTTGCAGTCTGTTAAACATTAGTGACCCTTATAGGCCATTTAGGAGATATGACTCGTGCATTGCAGATTAACACCAAAATAAATAGATCCTTCTAACTGTTGTAAGAAGGACAATTAAGAAATATATTTTAAAATGCTAGTTAGGATTATGTGGATTTAATAGAGAACAAACATACTATAATAATAACCACCAAACTTTACTATGACCAGAAAATCCCAAATGCCTTTGTGCCTTAGTTCAATAGATGAAATCTTTAATCAATCCTAGATGTTGGGGGTTTGCGTAAAGGCATGATAAAGTGGAGATGACTCCTTCAGTGATATACTTCTCCAGTTCCTATATTATTCATAGAGCCTATGCACTAAGATCTTCAACACTGGAGAAATCTTAGTGAATCAGCTCCATAGAATAACATAGGACTTGGAGAAGTGATCTCACTGAAGTTCTCTCTGCTTTATTACCTCTTTTCATGCCTTAATGCATCTCCCCCGTCGTGTCCAGGGAGGTGTACTTAATTGTTGCTGTCAGTCTTTTTATACAGAAACAAGCAAGGTGTTAATAGTAACATATACAGTGAGCAGAGTTTGAGGTCATGTGGTCCTTCTAGCAATTGTTATCTTTTCCCCAGATATCCAGGACAGATTGAACATGTTATCTCTGGAACCAAGGAGAAGAGTACAATTTCTTATGGTTGATATACATATGATTGCCCTGCTTAAATTATAACAAGGGTTGCAATTGCATAGCCAGCATATCTACTTTTTGCCAAAATAAACATCTTTCCAGGATGTTTTTGCTGGAATGGTGAGATTTGTGTTTGGGATGTACAAATGGACTTCTGCTTTAAAGTGAAACTATCATGCAAATATAAGTTATCCCCAATTAATTTTTTAGTATCTTGATAATCATGGAAATAGCATATTATTAAAGTTTCTTAAGTGCCAGCATGAGCTGCAGTCATAATGTATGAAGTTAATTGGGGATAACTTGTATGTACATGATAGTTCCACTTCAAATACACAGAAATGTCTGTTTTTGAGCACTGTATGGACTATGCCTGCCTAATGCTTACTCCCCAAGCTCTTTACGTGACAAAATGGCCACTTTTTGTCAGGGCCGGATTTACATCTCTGGAGCCTGTAGGCACAGAAATCTGAGGCCCTTCCCCCCCCCCCCGCAGCCATCTCCACTGGACACTGGACTCCACTGGACACCTCCACAATGCTCCTATTCTCCACATTGCCCCCATCATCTCCATGTTGCCCTCACATTGCCTCCCTTCGGCTCCAACTTGCCCCGACCATCTCCATGTTGCCCTCACATTGCCTTCCCCCTCACTGTCTGTTTCCTACCTCCCTGGCAGGAGATCTGTCATCTGTGCCTGCTTTGGCACAGTCCTGTAGCTGCTGGAGCTCCCGTGCGGTCTCCTATTCAGGAATGCAGAGTACTGGGAGATGATGTCATCACCCAGCACGCTGTATTCCTAAAGAGCCGACAAGGGAGCTCAGCAGCTACAGAACTGTGCCAAAAGAGGCACAGACCTGTCCTGCCAGGGAGGAAACAGACAACGGGGAGGGGGAGCAATGTGAGGGCAACATGGAGCGGGAGCCGGGGGGGGTAATGTGAGGGCAACATGGAGCGGGCGCCGGGGGGAATTATTCTGCCACTGCACTGCCAGCAAGGATAATTTAAATAAAAATAAATAAATAAATAAATATTAAAAAAGCGATCCCAATGACAGACGCCCTTCTGTGGGGTGCGCCTGTAGGCAGATGCCTACTCTGCCTTATTGTAAATCCAGCCCTGCTTTTTGTTACTTGTGTGAATGGATTGCAGCGTGTGTTTGATCTGGACCACTTTGATTATCTGCTGTCAGATGTTGACTATATACAGTAGACAGTGGTTCTCAACCAGGGTGCTGTGGCAGTTTGGAATGCTGCAGGCACCAGCTCAGAGTGCCCCACTGTTTCCATGAATATTTTGACAAAAATTTTATAATTGAGTTTGTAATGTACATTTATTTAAATTATTATGAATAATAGACTGTTTTAATTCTGATTGTGAGACATAAGAATAACTAGCTATACATGTATGTATTGTTGTCGTCTTTTAAGCCGTTGAGAAATGGCCTATACAATACCAGGGGTGCAGTGACAATTCCAGATTTCATGTTAGGGGTGCTGAGGACTATTGCAGTAGATGGCTAAAGTAAAACTCAAAGTAGACATATAAAACCAGCATGGTTCGACATGTGCAGTGCATTTGTGACCTTTATGTCCATGCTTTTATTTTCTTATCTATTGCTTGGTTTTTATTCTCAAAAATTAACTTCTACATTTTTATTAACGAGCCATTCTGCAAGTTCAGCATTATCGGTCTACTGTATGAGTTTGGAGGGTATGATAACCCTTTTGTCTGTGCCAGTAACAGGATAGTGTTGAGTGAACAGTTCCACTATTACTCAGAACAGTTTTTTATGGAACCAGGAGTTTTGCAAACTATGGCCCAGGTTACATTGCAGTTGATTAATGTCAACAACTGTTATAGCTAATCAATTTCCATTGAAGAAGTAGATAAAACCTTTGATAAAGTTATCAGCTGCAATGGAATCCAGGCTTATGTACAAACTGTGTACAGAGAAAGTCAGCACATCATTCTTTCTTCCTTTTCCCTATGCCTCCTATTATGGTTGATTAAGTGGTTGGTTGCATATACACATTGACTCTCTTAGCAAAACTTTGCTTAACTTTAACTCTTGTGCTGACTCTTCATTTTGTAAATCCCCCTGTTTTATAGTTAATTTAGTTGAAGTGAGACAAGTGTGTACTACCCTGTGGTGATTTAATCTTTTATAATCTTACTAGTGTAAAAGCCTGTGTGCATGGGCCAAGGTCCATGTGATGTTAACCCTTTGAGTGCCAGAGGGGTATGCAACACATTGCTTTGCAATGCGTTGCGTACCCCTCTGGCACTCAAAGGGTTAAAAGGCCAGTCCCGCTCTGCTTCCTGCCGCTGACGCAGTCATGCACTGCAGAGACTGTCCGAAAGCACAGAATTCCCAGCATTCTGTGTGTTTGGGCAGCCTCTACTGTGCATGACTGCTTCTGACAAACATCCTAGAGAATTATTATATAGGATGGTGTAAACTTAAAATTCTAATTGTCATCTGTGTAGAGCACATTTTGACTTCAATACAACTTAGCATGCTTAACCTTTGGATGCTAGTGAGATCTCCAACTCTTTGCAAAGAAATGTTTTGGGGACCCCACTAGCATCCAATGGGTTAATTGTTAATGAAAGGTTTATCAAGGTCATTTTACACTATTTTTTTCTTTGACAGAAGGAAGAATTAAAGAAGTTTGCAGTAACAGGCCCAGATTGGTAAGATGGTTAAGGCATTCAGTGTCCGGGATAGACAACCCAAAGCCCTTCAGTAGTTGAGCGCTAAAATTCCTGATGGTAGCTGGAGGGCCTTTGGTTGCTCAACCTTGCTGTGTGAGATTAATTCAGTTAGGTATCCTAATTTCTGTGAGCTTCATTTCATGACATTTAAATGCAAAAATGTTAACATTTGCTCTCCAGTCTATTGCACATGAGAGAGTAATCTTGCTATGCAGTTCAGCAGCTCCATAAGTTCATTTTAGTAGCAAAATTACTCATCTGAGCCACTTCTGTCCCCAAATCATTGGGAACCGAAGCTTTCCAGCAGGATTTACTATTTTATTGTCCTGAGTGACTGTGATATTAGTAGTAAACGCCACAGTAAAATAACAGCCCCACCCACCTTTCCTGTGCCTGCCGACTGGCCCCTGTACTTGATATAGGACTTTAACCCATTTTGCCTTAGATAGGTGAGCATTGCATTGCACAGTTTTCTGGTCCTTAAAGGGTTAATATAGAAACATTCCTCAATATCTGTTATGGATAATGAGATTTCTCTTTCTGTTTGATTTTTCTCTTACAGTCTGCTTTACATACTGCTTCAGATGTGAAGAAATGGATACCGAGCATTAAAAATGAGATTGAATACTATTTAGAGGTAAGGCAACATGGTATAGAGAATTTGTAAAAATAAATAGGTATTTGAAATATGTTGTAAATACTTATGTAAAGGTAATTAATGGGCTTTGGATACAGTATTATAATTTTACTTGAATGTGTGTTATGGCTAAAGCAACACTTTTTAGTACTGTTAAAGGCCAGGCATTATCAGTATGGACTGGGAGATCCTGATGATGGAGAGAATGAGGTAAGAGAAAATGAATTGATGATGTATTCTGTCAATACCCCAAGGTGCATCCACAGAAGGACAAAAGTGGAGCAGTTCTGGAACAATCCAGCTACACCTTTAGGATACAAATGTTACAGATTGCCTTTAATTTAAAACAGGCTTTAACCACCTGAGGGATAGAGACATACTTCTAGCATTGATGGGGTTAAAAATCCTATTTAAATCAGAGGGACGTTTTTATATGTGCCCTATACTAGGGATGGGCATCGTGTTGTCCTCCAGCTGTTGAGGGCTACAACTCCCATCATTCTCAGCTAGTCAATGTCTGGGGCCGATTGGAATTGTAGCCCTCAAGAGCCTCAGGTTGTCATCCCCTGTCCTATACACCATACCTGGGAACTTCCAATTGAGGGCTTCCCGGAGGGGAGTCCTCTGTTCAGCAGGGGGTGACAATAATTATGCTAATTGTGTCAAAAAGGGGCGGGGCTTGATGCGAGTTGGGGGGGGGCAGAGCTTAAAGGTGTCACACAGAAGGCTGGGGAAGGAGGAACACCGGGAGAAACAGCAGATGTGGGCAGAGTTTCAATAGAAACTCACCATATCCGGAGGAATCAGCCTCTGCCCCGGAGACCCGATAAAGCTCTGTCACAACCGGAGTCTCCGGGGCAAATCCGGAGAGTTCCCAGGTATGCCTATACACAGTAGCAATATTCATGTGATGCTTTTGGTATCACATGACAACACACCACATTACATAACACAGAGAAATGTGTGTTGTATTAGATTCATATTTTGTGATGTTCCAAGATCTTTGCTGGATTTCCTGACTCTTGAGTAGACTAGTTTTGTTGAGGCCTTCTGCGCTTTTGGAGCAAACTATTAACACCATAAGGAAGAAATAGAAATTCCCAAATCTCTCATTGGATTTAAATGAAACTTTTAATCGCTTAAATCTTAGCAAGGCTGTTTGAATGCATTGGCAACCTCTTTAGCATTCAAGGATTAAAGTGATAGTAATGTTTCACAAAAAACAGCAGCTCCAATTAATCTCCCTAGTATTTGAGCCATAGAGAGTGTTATTTCAATACTGTGAGACAGCTCACAGCAAGGGACAATCTTCTTACTGTGAGATCAGTGAAAACCCTGCCTCCCTTGACAGGTTTTTCCCTTATGCTAAACTGAAGATTGTCCCTCTCTGCAATCTTCCTGGACACACCTTGCTGCTCTGAGCTGAGCAGTGTTACATCAGTAAAAGGGGCGGAAGGGGGATACTTTGTCATTCAATTACTCTTGAACTACAACTCTTACAGAATTGAAATAACACTCTCCATGGCCCAAATACTATGATGATTAATTAGAGCTGCTTTTATTATGAAACATTATTATGCCTTTAAATACTCCATTTAAATCAGTGGGCAGTTTTTATTTGTCCTCTATGGTTTAGTCGGTTTGCTGTAGAATTGCTCATGCAAGTGGTAAACTTCCTATTCAAATCATTGGAAACTTTGAAACTGATCATTTGTCCCCATTGGTGCAGTTGGTTTGCACCTCTTAAGCATAATGAATACAGCCCTATTCTCTGACATTGTCTCAGTTGCTATCTTGCACAGAACTTAGGGGTCAAAAACCATAAACTCTTTTTGCGTATTTGTAATTGAAGGTAATAAAGCGAGGACCTACGTATTATTATTTAACAAACATCCTGCGTTTTCTCTAGAACTGTACAATAGGTAGACTTGGCATACAAGTATCACATACAATGGAGGTATTAACCTGAGAGGATATCCACGTAGTTGCTACAGGGGGAGAAAGCGGGTTGGTGATACAGTCAGGGGAGGAAAAATGTAGAATTAATTATCATGCACATTTAGATGATGTTACTGAAATCCAGAGGAAGTGATTACTGTGCCTAGAAGTGAAATATAGAGAGAACAGTATGGTGGCTCATGGTAGAACCTTGCTCATCACCAGCTGAAAGAGTATGTGGAGACTTAAAAGGAAACACCAAAGTAGTAGATCGCCAGAGAACAAGGACTACTAGATACTTGAACGTGGTGTCCGAAGGTAAAAAGAACTTAAATTCCTGGCTGAAGCTCGGGATCCAAGATTTGTAGGTTTTTCTGTTTTTGTGTTTGTGATAGTCACACTGACAGGTCAGGCAAGGGAAGCAGACCTGTGGAGCGGAGATGGAATAATTTACACCCTGGGATTAGAATCCTGTATCAGCAACTGATGCTTTCTATTGAATTAATGAGTGGTTTACTGGAGTGGATGAAAAAGAGCGGAGTGCCTGCAGGACATTACTGAATGCAGAAGAGGACTTGATATAGGATACCAAAATGAGGGCATGTGCAAGTGAAGCTAGAAAGAAAAGTTGAACAAATGGTTAATTTACATTGATCTAAGCTTAGTGGGAAGGAGCCTAATTGACCTTCTGGACACTGCTGTAAAGCTAGGTAGTAAAAAACAGGAAAGGCTACAAGTTGCTTTGGTGCATATTCGACCACGAGAAGTCTAATAACAGTAAATACACTGAGTAGAGGTGTAGTCAGAGAGGCAAATGTCAGATGGAAGCTGTAGTTGTTGGAACATGTTTGGTTATTCATAATACTGTGTCAAGAAGAAGGTGCAAAGAAGATAGCACATATGCATGCAAATAGAAGCTTTTACTGCATCAAGGTGCAATGCATTGGAGAGCTGTCCAGCATCAGAGGAGCTAAAAAAGGAAAATGATCAGATGTCATCAGTGAAATATAATTCAGAGTTTGATATTTTTTTAATGAGCGTGACTAGATGCATAGCTGAAAAGAACCCCCTCCCCATTTTCAACACCGTCAATCTTCATGTGTTGAACGCATGCTGAGCAAATGTTTAACTTCTTTTAAGGATTGAATTTCTGGCTCAAACTGTGGTTAATTATTTGATTCCAGTTCATTTTGCCTGGCATCTGCTGCCAAAAGCTGCCTGGCTACATGTAAATGTGCTCTCCAGATGATTTTAATGCTGTTCTAAGACTTTCCGAATGTTCCAGTGTTTGTAGGTCAGCACTGCAAGTCTTAGGTCTGTAGAGTGCTTGCTTTTGAGAGTTTTTCTTGTGCATATTTAGTAGAAGGCTATATCACAGTAATATACAAATAGAACTTTGTCATAATGACCTATGTTAATAAAGCTGTTGTATGGACCTCTTGAGGACCTGAGAGAGGGGAATGCATCATGAAGCAATACATTTCACACCCATCTGATCTTCAAGGTGTTAACATTTTTGTTGTAGGATTTAGCAGTCATCTCTGCCAGACTGTAACTTTTTAGAATTTTTTTCTCCAGTGTTTTTATTAGCTAAGTTTCCTCTGAAAAACATTCTGCAAACCTGTGAAAACTACACGTTGTTTTTATTCATCACAAGTTGTCTTTTTATTCTGTAGTTTTGAGTGGATTATTTTTTATAACCAAGATATGATGTAACTGACATGAAAAAAAATCGTAATATCCCAGATAATCTCTAATAAAAAAAAATAACTATAAAACATTTTATTGTTCTGTATCCTCTGAGAAAAATTATTCCAGATACTTAAGGATTTAATAATTGTTTGGCCTGTATAGGCCTGCAGATAAAACAACTGTTCAAATGTAAAAATTGCCTGAAAATAATGTACCTTTTCTTTATTGTTCCAATAAAATATTTTTTTTGCATAAACTTTGCAAGACAAAGTGTATGATTTCTAAAATTACATGGCCCAAGATGTGTAAGCCTTTGAGATGTTTGTACCATAAAAATGTGCGGCTTAAGTTTGTGGTCAGTAAGCCAAATCAATATAGCATAAAAAATCGAAAATAACAGGTTGTTCATATAGTTAATCCTGTAACTCGTGATAAAATCTTGGCTCAGTGTAAGGCATTATATCTTCCTGGATAAATACAGGTCTCCTGAGAAAAGTGGTTTGCCATTTAATGGGGGGGTAGTCAGAATTGTTAAACTGCAAGTACCACAGTTTACAGCTATTAGTAGACCTTTTTTTTTTTTTTTTTTACATTCTGTTTATAAACTTCAGTGGCAGTAGACTTTTATTAGAGCCACAGTTTATTTTTTTTTTCTCTGAAATGCAGAAAAGTCAGGAAATACAGGTTACGTTTTTCCAAAGTAACTCCATTCCCCATTGTGCTTTGCTTTAGACATCAGACATGACTTTATATACGACTTCATGAATGGCATCACTGGTGACCACAAATACAAGGCGGGGCCTGAATCTGTGGGAGGGGCTGAAGGCATTAAAATCGGCAGATCCATCCCCTCCTGCTGTTGCTGAATATTTTTATTTATTTATTTATTTATTTTTTTGCTTGTACCCTAAAGCCTCTTTTCTACAGTCATACCCGTGTGAGCTCAGCAAGCTGGCTGTCTCCTCTCCACTCTGCAATTCAGGTCCAGATGATGAGCAGGGGGAATCTCTCCATACAAAATTTATTTCTGCTTCCCCACTCCCAGGGCCGGCCCAAGACATTATGCTGCCCCCCCCCCCCCCCAACCCAAAAAACTCCCACATCCATTATGTTTGGATCAAATTAAATATCACTTATGCTCTTACACTTGGTTGGTGATATATTGTAAAATCAAAGAAGAGAGCATGTTTACAGCCCTGGTGCCTTGAGAATTGAGATGGAAGAAAATAGGAAGTTGAGGAGGGAAAAAAAATAAACCTCAATCTCATAGACCTAGATCATCCTGACTCCAGAGAGTTTACCTACCACTCACTCACAGTCTCACCCACATGTGCACAGCTCATCGTGCATTCAGGCTCAGCACCTCCATCCCCGCTGTCTCACACCACACGCACCCGGCACCCCAACCAGCCAATGAGGACAGTCCACATTGAGCAAATACGCTCCTATTGGCTGGTGGCGGTGCGTGTAGGTAGGCTGAGCCACACTGTACATACTACAGCCACGGAGCAGATGGGAGTCGGGACGCTTAATTGTATGTTGCGGCCTGGGGAATGACACGGGACCAGAGCTGGTGCAAGGATTTTTGCCACCCTAGGCAAAACCTTATTTTGCCTCCCCTTATGCCCCACCCCATTTGTGTCCCTCCCAGGGGTGTGGCTAACATATTTACCACCCCCCATGCCATCCATGTCTGTTTCCACCGTGTCTCTCTCTCTCTCTCCCCATGCCATCTATGTCTGTTTTGCTCTCCCTCCATGTCTGTTTCCCCTCCATGCCACCCATCTTGTGTCTCTCTCTCTCTCTCTCTCTCTATCCCACCCATGTCTGTCTCTCTTCACCATGTCAGACATGTCTCTCTCCTCTCCCCATGTCTCTCTTTTGCCATGTATCTTCTCCTCTTTTGTCTCTCTTTCCTCCATGTCTGTCTGTCTCTCTTCTCCCGCCATATGCCACAATCAGTTTGCCCATTAAAATATGCAATATAAATATGTATGTCCTAGCAATGTGGGATGGTGTTGCCCATCATTGTTTGTAGGTAATAAATTATGCATGGAAAAAAGGGATGGCATTGCGAAGCAAGTGTGGTGATGTGTGCGGCCTTTGATGCAGTGGCGGTCCGCCGAGAGTGCATTTTTTAATTTTTAAAGTTTTGTGTTATTGTGAACTGTTTAACCCTGTGAGTGCCAGAGGGGTACGCAAAGCATTGCACTCAAAGGGGTAACAAAGGGGTTAAGGAGTTAGTCCCAGTCAGTACAAACCCCAGGCTGGTTGAGTAGTGAAAATGAATGTGAGGACATCCAAAGAAATTAGTCCTTTGTTCATTATATTTTTTTGTGCTGTGACATTTTTTTGTTTTATTTGTGAAAGGTACAGATCCAATGAATGGATATGTACAAAAATTGACACCAAGATATAAGTTTAGAGGGACAGTTGTTTGAGGTGCTGACACAGTGGGTGGTGGAATCAGCAAAGCATGTACCCAAGCATGGAGCAGCTGGGGAGCAGACGAACAGACTGAGACACACTCTAACGACACCCTCTTTGAAAATGCAGTGTCCCACAGTTGGCACTGAAAGGGTTAAGAGCTGTGGGACATTTTGTTTTCAAAGACGGTGTCATTAGAGTGTGGAGCGGTCTGTTCGCCTACTCCCCAGCCTCTTCATGTCCATGTGGTTGCAGGTTTTCCCCTGCTCAGTGGCTGTTACATAGACACTCGATAAGAGGTCATTTGAAAGGAGACAGACTCAAAAAAAATTGGAGCTGGTCAAGAATTTTTTTTTTTTTTTTTTGTGTGTGTGTAACGGAGCTACTGCAGTGATAACGTGAATAATTTGGTTGAAAAATGTATTAGTATAAAAGAACGTGAAATAGTCTTGTAAGGGTAATAGCGCCTGAGATATTAAGGTACCACAGCAATGGTAGAGCACTGAGCAGAATTATGCTTCACCGTTTGAGTGCCACAGAGGTAAGCAATGTGTAATACTGTGGCACTAAAAGGGTTAATATAATTGTGGCGATAACTCATCATTGACACCCTATGTCTGTGTGAAGTACCGCAAATATGGATTGACCTTTTGAGTTGCAGAGGGGTCGGCAATGCATTGCAAAGCGATGCTTTGCTTACCCCTCTTGCACTGAAAGGTTTAAAGATATGGTGCAGACTATTTGTACGCAGCACACTGTGTAGGCCTTTGGGAATGAAAGGGTTATCTTTGCAGAATACTTTGCTCAGGATGAAGGTCTTCTCATTTGCACAACATGAAAGAAATCCGAGGTTCTAGGACAGTGGTGTGCATGTTGGAGTAGAGCATAGAGACAACTTTATGATTGTGGTGTTGAGTCCTCCAAATGCTGACACAGTAGAGTTCCATGTGCTGGACACACAGCACAAAACAGAACCGGGGACACAGTCCTACAACTGCAGAGAGCTCTGAGCGGTTGTAGGAATGTGTCCCCCGTGCTGTTTTGTGCTGTGTGGGCAGCACATGCAACTGTACTGTGTCAGTGTTTGGAGGACATGCAGAATTGAGAGCAGGCAGAGCGGGATAGGTAGCGGAATGTATGGAGCAGGTGTGAAATGTAGGGGCAGGTGTGTACAAAGGCCTGTGAGTGCTTCATTTGTGTTTTTTGATCCTGTGTATAAGTGGGGCATGCGTGGCAGGAGGCAGTGTCAGGCATTTTTTTTTTTTTTTTTTTTTTTGGTCGCGCTGCTCTTACCTGATGGCCAAAGGTCCCTCCGCTGCTCCCTTTCATGTCACTCCCCACCATCGTGTGTGTGTGTATTTCTGTGGTGTAAGAGCGAATGGCAGCCATTTTGTTTTTTTCCCTCACTTGGATAGTGGTGGGCGGGCCATCTCTCTGCATGATTTTTATAGGAGTAGCAGGGGCCTTCGGCCCCTGCAACTCCTGTGAAAGTCACTCTTCCATTGAATCACCCAATGGGAGCAGTAAGTCCTCCTTACTGACGCCCCTGGGTGTGTTTGCCAGACACACAGAAGTCTTCTTTATATAATATAATATATGTATCAGCACAAGACAGTCGTGATGCCCCAGTACTATATAGAATTTGCAGCAAAACCACAAGCCCCACTTATTCACCCCATATGAGAAATAAATATAAATATCCAATCCACAATAGATTTTCCCCCCAAAAAAGAGCGTAGGATGTTATCCTCCAGTTTCTTTAAATTTCCTTAAAGGGACATAAAAGGAATTACTCTACCAACTAAATATCTTCCAAAAAACAGAATCCTAATCCCAGTGGGACAGAGTGGAGATCTATATATCTCCTATATACCCTTCAAAAAACACATTTACCTGACCTCAATATATATGTGTATTTATCTGACACTCCGATCCCTAATCCTGGATCTTTTCTCAAACACTTGTTATCTATATCCGTTCGGATCAAACTAACATGAATCAATCCTAAAACGATTTTCAAATATATATCCTACTACGCCTATAGGGTGGACTCTAACTGTTTTCAATCATCTTCTATACGTTTATACAAAATATTAAACACCAATATTCCATCACTTTCTTTGTAAGTATCTGATCAAGATCAACCACAGAGGCACAAGGATAGAGGGATTATAGATTTTCTGTTCAAAGGGGATTACGAATTTGGCCACGTTGGCGGACAAGAGGAATAGAAGAGTAATATTAAGCCAATGTGCGTAAGGCTATCATTCCAATATTTTGAGATTTTAGGCCAGGTACACCACCATATGAGTAGCACGGACCCAGGCTCAGAACTGCAGCACCAACATAAGGGGAGCTGTTTGGTTAATTCTTGCTAACAAGGGGTTCCATACCACCTTGTGATCAATTTACAGTTACATTCTTTTGTGGCAGTGTCGGTTGCTGAACTCACTAGGAATTTGGTAATCGAGACAAACTGGCTGGATGAAAATGAGATGAGCTCCAATTCCCAAGCATGTATGTAATTTGGCTTGGAAGGTATGGTCAGAGATGAAAGGAATTTGTATCATTTAGTTGAAGGTTTCTGAAAGATGTTGGGACTAGTAAGTTTTTGAATGGGGAGGCGTTGTGTTACAGGTAACCCTCTGCCAACAGACAGTTCAGGAAATGGAGTAATTGGCATTATTGCCAAAAGTCTTTGGCTTGTAGGTGAAATTTATTCAGCAGCTTCTCAAATCCTATATAATAATTCTCTAGGATGTTTGTCACGATGCAGTCATACACAGTAGAGACTGCCCGCATTCGGCCAGTCTCTACTGCGCATGACTGCATCATGTGGAGCATTGAGGTAGCGGCCTCTTACCCCTTTGAGTGCCAGAGGGGTACACAATGCATTGCAAAGCAATGCCTTGCATACCCCTCTGGCACTCAAAGGGTTAACATTACCTGTACCTTGGCCCAAGTACACAGTCTTTTACACTAGTAGACTCATATTGGACTAAAAGGTTATTCTATCAAGCATACAGATGTTCAGTTTGCGCCACAGGACTAATCCGTTCCCTCATTGGCCTGAGGGAAGTCAGGGTTGTGCCAAATGGAAGTGCAGGGGATGGATACTTGATAGAGGTGTGGAATTTAAGCTGGGCCCAGGATTATATGGTTAATACAGGAGCTCAGGAGGTTGCTATGTTTGTACCAGCAAAGGTGTCTCAAGTCAGTGGAAAAGGCTTATAGACATTACAACTACTGTTTTTTTTTTTGTTTTGTTTTGTTTTTTGGTGGGGGGAGGGGGACATCTAATGAGTTTTGAAAAATTGGACAATAGTGACGCTTTATAGTAGGCTTCTATGTCCTGGACCCCCAAACCCCCATATTAGGAGGATATGAAAGAAGGCGATAAGAGATCTTGGGTTTCTTTTATTTCCAAATAAAGGAAGAAACCATATGTTGGAGCTGTCTAATGTAATGGAGAGGGATGGGAACAGGTAGTGTGTTAAAGAGATACAACATTTTTCAGAGAAAATAATTTTTGTTAAGTCAATATTGCCAAGCCAGGATATAAATAAACTATTCCATTTAGACATATCCGCTTCCATAGAAGTAGTGAGAGGGGGAAGTTATGCTTGGCTGTCTCCCCAAGGCAGCCATTCAGTCTAAAGCCTAGATACTTTGTCTGTAGAGCACCACTTAAAGGGATAGTAATACTTAATTTTAATTTTATTTAATTTTGTAGGCATTAAAAAAACATGAAGAACGATATAAGTCTTATCTCTCAAACCTTTATAGTTTAAGAGATATTCAAAAGCAAAGTTTCCCCCTCCGGCCCCTTTTACCTAGTGTAAGCCATCTCTTCTCAGATGTGGAATGCAGTCCATAGACCAGACAGATAACAGAAGGGGACACTCTTATTCCTATGAAAACAATGAAATCCCTGCCGCCCTTGACAAGTTTTTCAGCTTTTTCCCTTATCTTAATTGAAGATTGTCCCTCTCTGCAGTCTACCTGGGCACCTCCCTTCTGCTCTGGCTGAGAAGTGTTATATCAGTAAAAGGGGCGGGAGGGGGAAACTTTGCTTGTGAATATCTCTTAAACCATAAAGGTTTGAGAGATAAGACTTATATCATTCTTCATGTTTTTTTTTAATGCCTACAAAATAAAATGAAAGTTAAAATGAAGTATTACTATCCCTTTAAAATCAGACTTGGCTCGTAGTTGTGAGGGTATACGTTCAGGGATGTTTAAACTGAGGACTTCCGTTTTGGAGAAATTTGCTTTGAAATTTTAAAGAGTGCTATATTCCTATGTTAACTTAACCAAATGGGGTAACAAGGTATGAGGACTGGTGATGAAGAAGAGCATATCCTCAGCAAAGCTAATAAGTTTCATATATGCATTGTAGGTGCACACGAGAAGAAATTCTGATTACGTTCCAAAGGGGTTCTAAACCAAGTACAAAATGTATAGGAGATAGGGGGCAGTCCTGTCTGGTGCCACTGGAAATGTGTTAAGGATTTGAGAGGAATCCATTTACTTTGACCCTGGCTGATGGTTCACTGTATACGTTCATAATGGCAGAAATACATCTCTGACCCAGGCCTAGGTGAGAGAGAACAGAGATAACAAAAGGCCAAGCAAGTCTGTCAAAGAATTTCTCTGTATCCACAGACATCTGGATTGATGGGATTTGTATTGTCAAGGCTGTGTGCATGAGCGCTATGGCTTTAGCTATGTTATCCTTGATTTCTCTACCAGGGACAAACCTTGATTGGCAGGGGTGAATGAGAGTGGGTTAGAGGAATTTCAGATGATTAGCCAGTACTTTGGCGAAGAGTTTGACATCTGCACTGAATAGAGAGATCAGTCTGACTAATACATAGACAAGGTTCCTTATCAGATTTTAAGATAATCACGATGTAAGCTTTCAGAAATTACTTCAGGTGAGGCACTCCCAGAGCAATTTGCTTAAAAGTGTGGGAAAGGGGACCATGGAGAATTCCTTATAGTGTATTATGGTAAAGCCACCCATGTATTTGGGGCTGGGATATTCATTGTGGGAGAAGAACTCCAAAATACGCTCAGCAAGGTAGTGAATGGTTTGAACATCCTCCAGCAGATAGTCATTTAGCTTCAATATTGGTTTTCCTAGTTTTCATGGAGGAATTGAGATTTGGAACCATATAGGGGCATGGTCAGAACAAGTTATGTGTTCGATCATGGCTCTGGTAACTTTTAAAGGTTGGAACTGATCCATAAAAATGTTAGTTGTGACAGAGTGTGTAGTGTGTATACTAGTAGTATGTCTCTAGAAGTAGGGTTAATTGTTTTCCAAGTGTCAAGTAGGTGAAAGTCTTGAAGTAAAGTTTTCACTTTCCTAAGAATAAAGAATGTGTATTAGGATCTTCCTGAAGAAGTATAAGTCATTGGGTCTAGTGTGACCTTGAAATCATCTCCCAGGATAAGATGCCTAGAGGAGAATGTGTACACTACGTGGAAAGTCTTTGCGTATATGTTATCAAAGGTAAAGCATTCTTCTTATATTCTACGCTTTATAAAAATAAATCTGTTTTGGCCCAACCCTCTCTCGCTTCTGCAGCCCCTGAGTCTTTGTGTTCATTACAATTACCCCCCTCCCCTTCCTTTTTTCTTGGGCAGATGCTAGCAAAACACTAGTGAATCAATTGTGAATAAAGTGCAGGGATCTGTTTGAGTCACAGTGAGTTTATTGAATAAAAAGTACATTAGAATGTAGTCTATAGGCCTCTTTCAGTATAACAGAGTGTTTGTTTTTCTGGGGAGTTTGCATTCAGGTATACAATACGTAACTAGTCATCCTAGAGGAGTTGATTTGGAATTAGGGAGAAAATTGTCACAGGTGTAGTGGTGGGGTACAGAAGGATATGAGTCCCTTCTGGGGAGTAGGGGGGGCTCCAAGTATCTCTGTGAGACAAGAGGAGGAGGGGAAGTAGGGGAGAAAATAGAAAAGAGTATTAGAGGATAGAATCAACTGTTAACCATACACACTGTAAAAACCAAAGTTGGTTCGCCTTGCTTGCATGGTGAAGCAAGAGGTATGGAGGTGTCATGAAAGCTTGCGGGATACAACTTGATCAATAAATCTCTCATATCCATTGGAGAAGCAATAAGGACAGTTACATGCAAGCCGGACACGGGCACAACAGAGTGCTGTAGTTGTATTGGATCCGGCCAGTGGGGCCCATAACTAATGGGTAAAGCCTAAGATAGGCATGCCATGTGAAATGTCTGAGAGAAAGACTTGGGTAAGTAAAGTAATCCAAACAGTTAAAGGCTTGACTGCACTCAGAAAGAAGGATTATTCCGAACTGTCAAAGATGTGTAAAAGAGGCAAAAAAGGGACAATACTAAGTTTAAAGGGATAGTAATGTCAGTAAAAAAAGCTAGATTCTGTTTCCTAGATCAGACGGCGGCTCTTCATCAGCACTGACCATAGAGATACCTAAAAATAAATACTTCATTGGAACGGTCTACAACATGTGCCTGGTTTGCAAGCACACGTTTGTAGACCATTCCGATGAAGTATTTATGAAGTTTTATAATTACGTAAGAACCAAAACCCCCAAAGGAAACTAACCTAACTAAGCCTCAAGTAAACTCCCCTATCCCATTCCCGAGTCCTCTCTCCCCGAGCCCGCAGCACCCCCCCCAGCCCGCCGGCCACCCAGCAAAGCCGTATGAACTCAAAAAGTACAGAACTCAAACACATCACCACTCACCGACCCCGCCACACAGTCACGCACCCAATCAGTCAAGACGACTCAACACATACATCAATACCAAGATGTACAGCAGCAATTGCCTAATGAGTAGCGGCTCCGTGTGTCCACCAGGTCTGCCAACGTCTCCAAGTCCTGTCAAACTTGTCCAGGTTGCCCCGATGCAAGTAAACCAACCTATAGTGTGGGATACATTGTGAAACTAAATTAATCCACGTCCTGCAAGTGGGAGCACCAGTCGACATCCAGTTCATGGCCACCACTTTCCTTGCCAACACCAAACGTTCTCTTAGGGATCTATCAGCTGCACCCTCAATTTCATCGGGGAAAATATACAATAAGCAAAGTTTCGGAGTCACAGGAACGGGTCTCTCCATCACCTGGGCCACAACATGCATAACTTCTTTCCAAAAACTCCCAACCACAGGGCAGTCCCAAATCATATGAAGGTACGTGCCCAGAACATTAGAGCATCGGAGACAGCTATCAGTAGTAGAATTCCCCATTTTATACAGTCTGACAGGTGTATAATAAATTCGATGGAGAATATTCAACTGTATCATTTGGTGTGTGGTCGACGTTGCCACCATCGCTGGTTCTGCCTTGGCCAAATCCCATTCCCAGTCCTCTAGCGGGCCCATGTCTTGTTCCCATTTATTCCGGGAAGGGAATTCCTGGTAACCCATATGAGATTCCATCCATTGATAAATAAAAGAGAGGGGCCTCAACGGATCCAATAGCCGCAGTCTAGTGAGAAGCGGGAAGGTAGAAATCCTCGGAGTCCGGCCACCCCACTGAGCACCAAGGGCATGTCGAACACACAAGTATGAATAAAAAAAGAGTATGTGGTAGACGATATTCATCATGTAACTGTGCAAACAACTTTAGCTGATCATCCTGGTACAACTGACCAAGGGTAGTAATCCCGTATCTGGCCCACAGGGGGCCAAACTCGCAATTGGATAAATGATGTAGCCCCGCAACGCCCCATAAGGGGGTATCAGTATCCATCGCAACATACCCCAACAGTTTCTTTATCTCCAGCCAAGCCCCATATACGGCCGCCAATAGTTGAGATTGAGTCTTAAAAATCGCAGGGCCCCAATGCATAAATTGGGGCAACGCATATGCAGGCCACAGCATTAATGTGTCGACCTCAGTAGTCTGATATCGGGGTTGGGAAGACACAAAGTCCAACACCTAACGGCATTGTGCTGCTAAATAGTATCTGTAGAAGTTGGGCAAAGCAATACCCCCCTCGCGCTTAGGTCTCATAAGAGTAGACATCCTAATCCTAGCTCGACCCCCTCGCCATAAAAAGTGTAAGATGATTTTATATATTTGTCGGAAGTATTTTTTAGGTATAGGGACCGGTGTGTTTTGAAAAACATACAGAAATTTAGGCGACCAGAATCTGCTCCTGACAGCTTTACAGCTGGGAGGGAGGGAGCGGAGAACTTTATTTTCCTATATATCTCAAACCATAATGGTTTGAGAGATACGAATAAGTGCAAGTACTCTCTTTTAATTGTATCTACCATATAGTGAATACTTTTTTTTTCTGACATTACTAGCCCTTTAATAAATGAAAATCACACAAGGAAGAAAATAACTGCACTCACAAGACCCCAAAAGGGTATAAAGCATCTCTGGGTCCCTATGCCTCCATGTAGTCTCATAGCCATGTTCTCCTCCTCCTTTATCTCCAATACCTTAGTCCATCATGATGGTAACAGTAGTCCTTCCCAAGATGATTGATGTTTTGCATCTCATGTCAACACAGAGTCTTCCTCTATGGACACCACTTGGATGTTGAGTGTAGGGGGAAGAGAAATTAAGAACCAGCCTGACAGGGACTCCAGTAGATATAACAGGAAAATATGGGAAAGGGTGGAGGACATGGGGCAGGGACCCACGTGTCAGCCATAGGGTCACCTAAGGAGAAAACATCAACCAAGTTATAAATTGTGTCTTTTTTATATACACTTTTTAACATGTTCTGCCCACCTATCAGGATTGGAAACACAGCTGATTGATGTGCTATACAATCTGATCTTACAACTGCACCTAAATTCCCTGGGTGCTGAGATCCAGATGCCGGTCATATCTAATTATGTGAGCATCCTCTCGAATTGCTTTGATCCCTTACTCTGAAATCCATGAGCATTCTCTTGCAGTTTGTAGTCTTGTTTTTTCAAGCAGCCTGTTGGAGGAGCTTTATTGAAGGATTGAGCTTGGGTGCTTTTGAATTTGTGCGGCGACAGTTATAATCTCTACCACATGTGCGGCTGGCTGCCTGGATTTCTATGGTAGCTCAAGTAAATTTGTGAGTATATACTTGCTTCTCGTCTCTCTCTCTGGTAGATAAATATACTCTGCTGTAAGGTGCTACTGCTCTGTGTTCTTGTTGAAATAGATTTCAGGGTAGCATTGTGATACCACTGGAATGCTCATCGATTACAGGATGTGAAATCCATTGATTTCTGACAACACAACCGCTTAGCAAAGCTTTTATGAGAACAGAATTTTACAGCCTGTTGTATTCATCTATACAATATCTGTCATGCCAGTGTTCTTGTAAGAAACATTGATTTTCTTTGGACTGACATTCATGTGGAAAAAACTTGAATGGTGGTTCCTATGGGAGTGCATTTACAGTGACAGTCTAAGGAGTTATTGCAGCGCCCTGTACATTGTGCTCTTGTCATTTCTACCCCAGTGAAATGACAGGCTTATGTTCTATTGTGTATTTATAATACAAGAGCTAAAACTGTTTGCAGATACTTAATGCATAGATGTGGTCACTAACATGGACCTTTGCATAATGAATACTCAAGTATTTTAATTCATTGAGGACCAGAGTGGTGTGCAGTGGCTTCACAAAACTCATGACACTTAAATATACCCCTCTGTTACTGATCCTCTTCTGTTATAACTTGTGTAAATAAATAGCTTGTGGCTGCAATTTGTCAAAAGCCTGAAATTTCCCTTTCTATTAACAACTCAAATTATTCCCAATTCCACTGCCTTGGGTTAACTCTTACTCTCTTCATTGCTATTTGCTTCACCTAAGTAATATCTATCAGGTGTCTTAACACACAATAGTCACATCTGTAGGGATAGTAATGTTTCACAATAAGAGCAGCTCCAATTAATATTCATAGGATTTGGGCCATGGAGAGTGTTATTTCAATACTGTCAGAGTTGTAGTTCCAGAGTAATTGAATGATAGTATCCCATCCCGCCCCTTTTACTGATGTAACACTGCTCACCTCAGAGCAGCAAGACTGTCCGGATGGATCACAGAGAGGGACAATCTTCAGTGAGCATAAGATAAAACCTGAAAAACCTATCAAGGGGGCAGGGTTTTCCTTATGCTCACAGTAAGAAGATTGTCCCTTGCTGTGAACTGTCTGGTCTGTAGACCAGATTCCACATCTGAGGGGAGATGGCTTACACTAGGTAAAAGAGGCGGGAGGGGGAAATTTTATCATTCAATTACTCTTAAACTACAACTCTGACAGTACTGAAATAACACATTCCATGGCCCAAATACTACGAAGATTAATTGGAACTGCCGTTTTGTGAAACATTACTATCCCTTTAAGCAAAAAAAGAAAGTGGACTGTTTCTCAAGCAAAACATCATGGGAGACAGTCCCCAGTTCTAGCCCCTTTGCTCCTTAGTATTCAAGTGGTTAAAGTGTTAGTAATGTCTAAAAAAAAACCTTTTTTTGCATTTAGAAGAGCTTAAAAAGCTGATCTAAATGCAAAAAAACGTATCTCTCAAACCGCTATGGTTTAAGAGATACAGGCGTTTAAAGTTTGATTTCTCTTACTGTAAAGCTGTCAGCAGGAGATTCGTGTTGGTCGACACGGTGATGTTTGAGAAGTGCTGGGATCTCGTTACTTACACTGAATCCCGTCATTGGAATGGTCTAAAATGTGTGCTTGAACACCAGGCACACGTTTTAGACCATTCCAATGAAGGGATTCCTTGTAAGTAACGAGATCCCGGCACTTCTTAAGTGCCACCGTGTCGACCGACACAAATCTCCTGCTGACAGCTTTACAGTAAGAGAAATCAAACTTTAAACGCCTGTATCTCTTAAACCATAGCGGTTTGAGAGATACGTTTTTTTGCATTTAGATCAGCTTTTTAAGCTCTTCTAAATGCAAAAAAAGGTTTTTTTTTAGACATTACTAACACTTTAACCACTTGAATACTAAGGAGCAAAGGGGCTAGAACTGGGGACTGTCTCCCATGATGTTTTGCTTGAGAAACAGTCCACTTTCTTTTTTTGCTTAAAGGGATAGTAATGTTTCACAAAACGGCAGTTCCAATTAATCTTCGTAGTAGAGATACGTTTTTTTGCATTTAGATCAGCTTTTTAAGCTCTTCTAAATGCAAAAAAGTTTTTTTAGACATTACTATCACTTTAAAGGAACACACATCAAAAAATGATTATTGGATTATATAACTTTAAATATCACTGAATTCTAGCTAGCATATGTAAATATTATTTAAAATATTATTTATGTTCTTTAACTAAAATATAATCCCAGACTTGCTATTTAACCAATGTATAAATAAATAATTATAGCAATGATTTAGTGTTGTTTGTGTTGAGAGCTAATGAAAGTTAATTTTGATTATTGTCCACTGCTCTTACATCCAGAAAGGCTGTTATCTTATCTTAGGCTATGGATTATCTGTAAATAGGGTATCTGGAAATGCAGAAATGTAATACTAGATTTTAGGCTTCAGAGAGAATATTTATAGATGCTAGCATGAAGTACAGGGTATCTAAGTGTATCTAACCTCCGTTCATCTTAGGTGTTATGGTTCCTCTAAGTGCTCTTTCACGCAAGAGACTGTAGCAGCTCTCAATTCTGCTGCATCACTCTGCCCCCGTGTAAATGCAGTGGAGTGTCAGACGGAGCAGGGATTGGAGCTGGGAAAAGGTGGTTAGAGAGCATTGGCTGCTGAAGCATGGAGCTGCAGTGCCCAAGGCCTGCATTTCAGTACAGGAGTGTCTATCCTGACCACTGCCAAGCGTTTACTTTATTGTGGACTTGGGAATACAAGGATTGTGAGCATGGCAGAGCCTGCAGTATCTAGTTAATTTTCTCTAGGAGGACAAGAGGCTGGGAAATAAAAGATTATTGCAGCCAGCAAAAGTTGTATTTTGTATTTATTTGGATTGTATATAGATGTTCATGTTTTTATGAGCTTGTATGCGTTCGGCCACCATAAGACATTTTAGACTAAGTGTGGTCCACACATTGATGAATTTTCATACATTATAGCTGTTTTTTTTTTTTTTATTTTAGTCATTTTAATCTTCTGTTAGTTTGGACAGTATTAATAACTGATATGAATGTTCTGAAAGCGAAGGTGTTAAAGGGATAGTAAAATCTAGTAATAATAAAACTAAAATTGTAGCTATTAAATAATAAACTAAACCATGTTAGTCCTATCTCTCAAACCTTTATGGTTTGAGCGCTAAATGAAGATAAAGCTCCCCCTTCCCTCCCCTTTGGTGACGTAATCTATAAAACCGGTTGCAGGATATCCTTGTCCCAGGACCAGACGGAGGCTCTTCAGAAGAGCCGGAATAGCTCGATCATGACACAAATACTTAATTGGAACTGTCTACAAAGTGTGCCTGATTTGCAGGGCATATAACCTGACATCTTAATTTGTATCTGCTTTATCATGAAGGAGCTGCATTCTGGATGCTTCTGCAGTTTGATTTCATAAGTGCAGGCCTGGATTTAGATAATATTTAAAGGAACACGAACAGCTAAAAATAAAATATGATTATATACACTTTTTAATTTCATGTATACAAAGCTAGCACCAGTACTAATAAATATATATATAATGATGCCTTTTCATGGCGTGAGTGTTTGCATGTGTCAGTAAAGCAGAAAACTATGCTGGATGGGTCACCCAAGGTGGACAGTTCAAAGCTAAGATACCAGACTAAATCAGTCCAAAATCTGCCAACCTGCACTGGACCAGCATGGTAGGTTCACTCCCTCAGGAGTATAGCACCTGAAATGGAAATGGGCAGGACACACAGCACGAAGATCTCACTGTAGATGGACCAAACACATTTTTAAATGGATTCCACTCGATACTAAACACTCTAGAAGAAGACCAAGGACAAGATGGGTAAATTAAATTGAAAATTTGTTGGTACACATTGGCAGCAAAAGGCTCAGGACCAACATTTTGGAGGCTTACTGAGAAGGCCTTCATCCTGCAGTGGATCGATAATGGCTGAAGGTGATGATAATAGTGTATGTAAATGCATTATTGTGAAACTAAACTTGTATTTTATTATGCAATGTGCAGACCGCATACTAACCCTTTTCTTTCAGAAAGAATCTTCTCTTATCTCTTGCAGTTTACAGATAATACTACATTATCAGTCTTGAGGAATCAAGAGAATTATGGGAATGAGGCCAATGAGTCCTACACAGTGCATGTATGGTACCTTACACAGGATATAGTTAATGGAACACTATCACCCCCTCTTATATTAGTTTAGACAGATAATACTTACAGCCACTATGAACCCATTCTTGGTGGAGTGGTTTCCCCCAAATTAATTTATAATTGACACTGTATATCCATTGTGGCCTACAATATTTTTCCTTCTATTTTGCCCAAATAGCAATTTAAAAAACAAAATTAATGAAATACTCAAAATCTCTATATAACGTAACATTTAGGAGCAACTTGTATAGGGGTGATAGATCCCCTTTAAGGAAAACTGAACAGATAATTTTCAAATGCTCCACTTTCTTGCATTCAGCCTTACATGTCTCTTCATCCCCGACCAACCAGCTGCTGGATGGGGATGATGGGAGTTGTTGTCTCCAGGGAATAAGGAAAAGATCCAATAAATATAGACTGTATCCATGTTGTGTTGTAGCCACCTTCCTTTAGCACTGGTGCCATACTGACATTCTACTTTTCAGTTTTCCATGAGAACCAATCGGAATCAGCTTCTGATAGAAATCTGAAAATAGTTTTTCATTTTTTTGTTAGTAGCCTTTTATTATCACTACTACTGTTATACATATCCCTCTGTTTCCTATAGCAATCCCAGCTCACCCACTACTCAGAAAGAAAAATTCAGGAATTCCAAGAAAAGATTGAGGCATTGAGCAAGGAGTACCAGAGTTATCTGTGGAAATTACGCAGGCTAGATCCTTCTTGCAAGGACCACCCTTGGAAACTACGAGGTTATACGAGGAAGAGGAATGCAGATGGGAAAGTGCCCTCATGGGTAGAATCAGGTATTGAAAGATGTTATTGGAAATTTGGCTACAGGGCAGATTTTACAACTCTGATAAAGTGCCATTTAGCGGCAAAAAAAAAGGCTGTGTTGACATGAGCAAATTTAACGTGGTGTTGTTAATACTGCTTTAAATGCACCATTTATAACAACTTGTCTTCAATAGCACCTTTCACACAGGTGATCCCTTCCTCACATAATACACCAAAACACAGCATGCTGCAACTTGCATGCTCTCATGAGTTGAGCACATCCAAGTTCCAGCTTGCTGATCTGCAAGTTCACATGGGTGATTCTGGGGGATGAGATGCCATTCTCATCCTCCAGCAAATGGCTGACCCATGTGCATTCTGTAATATATGGCCAACGCCAATGTGGGCTGTCCTTGTAACATACCTCCTTCATGCCCCCCGAGTGAGGAGGAAATGCGGGACATCGGAGGTAAGTTTGCACAGGCAGCTTGGCGTGTGCTAAAGCAGAGTGAGTTCAAGTTAATTAAGCCTTAATCTATTACACAGAAACACATAAAAATGGTTAGCCTCTTGGATGATAGGCAGGTCTCCAAAGCATTGCTTCACAATGTATTTTAAATATTTCTAGCATCCAGCAGGTTTGATATGTTGTCCAGTACAGGAACTTTATGGAAGTATATAAGACTGTGTCTTATGCAGGGCTGCAGGGATTGTATTGGCCACAACCACAAGCGAACACAGTTGATAGAATCAGCATGGCCAAGGTGTCCCTGTTAATTAAATTAAGTGCTATGTCTTGGCTGCATACTCTGCCACCTGGAGAATATGAATTTTTTTGGCATCTACAAAAACATCAATGTTCTTTCTTCACAGGGCTAGTTTAGTGGTTTTCAACCAGGCTTCCACTTACATTCTATTAAGGCTTGGACAAAAATGTAAATGTTGAGTTTCAAATATATATTTATGGAGTGTGTTATCATTTTTTTTTGTAATTTTGATTGTTAGACCTAAAATAATAACAATATACTATGCATATGTTCCCTTCATTTAGTACTTCACAATTAACTAAGATGTTAGGGGTGTATTGACCAAGAAAAAAAAAAAGTTGAGAACCACTGACTTAGAGTGGGCTTAGTTTATTCTGGTGATTTGTGTTTGATGCGCTAAAAGCGGATATTTAAAAAAACAAACTGATTTGCATGCGGTTATTATGAATTTTTAATGCATGTTGAATCACATGAATCTCTCCTTCAGCATATATTTAGGGCAATGCCATTGAAATACATACAAATTCCATGCAGCTGCAGTAATGAAGTGGACTAAAAGTCACATATGCCACAATACGTTTTTTTTTTTTTTTTTTTGTTTTGTTTTGTTTTGTTTTTGCAATTCAGTGTAAAAACAGAAACTGTTTTTGTTGTCAGATTGTTTTTAGCTACTTTGTGAAACATTAAGAGAAAAGTGGAGCTATTCTGAGGCAAACTAACTGCACAAATAAGTTCCCATTTAGTTAAAAATATATATATAATATTTTTTTTAATATGTTTTTTATTAACCTGTTGAATGCAAGAGAGGTCTCGAACACATTGCCAAGAGGCCAATGTTGCATTCACAGGGTTTAAAATCACTGGGAACTTGTATTTACACCCTGTGGTGCAATTGGTTTGCCCCAGAATTGCTCCACTTTCTTTTGTGTATAAGGGCCTAAATCAGCAGTAATCAGTCTTTGGATCTTCGGTTCTTGGTGACAGCTCCCATCATCCTCAACCAGCAATGGAAGCTGTAGCCCCTAGCAGTAGGAAATCCAAAGACTGGTGACCCCTGGCCTAAGCAGTCCAGTAGGCTTTCTTTTTGTCTCTGGGAGAATATCTTTGTTAGGGGGCTCAATAACTAGTTATTCCACTGGCTTTAATTGTTGTACCTGTACTTCTATTTTAAGGACAGCAGAGTGGTGCCAAGCTTATCTGTACTCCAGTACTCAATCCCACTGAGAAAAATGAGCAAAGTGATGCAGAAGAAGAGGACTCCAGCAAAGAAGTACACGAAGCAGCCATAATGGGCTGCCTTAATATCGACCCAGAAGTCCAGGATAAACCTCTTCTGTTTAACAGTAAAAACTCTCTACCAAAGCATGTCTGGCTCAGGTCTTCTTATAATACTTCGAGCAGTGAGACAAACAGAATAAAAGACATTCTTCTGTCAAATAAGCCAGCGCTAGAAGGAAACATTAGCAACCAGGCAAAACAACTTTCTAGTGGAAGCAAGATGAAAGGGATTCTGGGATTAGACTGTTACTCCTCTTCTGAAGATGACAGTTGAGGGAACCAGTTAATATATGGTATGATGGAAAGTGTTATTACATGTCCACGGCCTCGTCCTATCCCTCATCTAGATCAGTGTTTTTAAAACCTATCCTCACAGACCACTAACAGGTCATGACCTGAGGTTTTGCCTGCATTAGCTATAATATATTAATTTGAGGCTCAGTTGCTTAAATTTACTTAGGATATCTATAGGATTTCTGGTGTTAGGAATCCCTGAGGATCTGGTATAGAACCTCTGATCTAGCCTGCCACATTGCAGTTTCTGAAAATACAACAATTTATCCTCATTTGCCTACACACACAGTGAATCTTTTATGTGGAGTTTCTTTTAAAACTTAATTTATTTACAAAGCTGCATTGACTATTTAAAGCAGCAGTAAACGTTTATTTTTTATGACAATGTAACTTGTAGTGCTTTTCCTGTTGAACAAGGGTACCCCATCTCCTGGGAGACTTTCCATTCAAAAGGTAATACAACTTGCACCAATTAATGTCAGAATGTCTTTTCGAATGCATATTCTGAGAGAGCTTGACTCATATACTATGGCTGTGTCATAGCAACAGCACCATCTGGTGACCACAGTAGAAAATAGCAGTTTGATCCAGCATGAAAGTAATTACAGGTTTGGTTTTTCCTAATACATTACTGTTCCTATAAAAGTGTTACTGAAAAGTGAATGGTGATGTACTTGCAGTTGCCATGGAATTTAAGGAATATGTCTTCAAACATATTCCAGTAGTTTGATAAATATCTATATAAAATATAGCTGTGCAGTTTCATAAGAAGAACAATATGTACAATATATATTGTAGACTCCTGCAGGTAGGCCACCCTTCATAAAAACTATGTAAAATAATAAAATGGATGGAGGCTCATATACTAAAAATTGGATCAACTCTAAAGCAAACAAACAATCTCTTGCTGAGAAGTGGCTTGTAACCCCTTCAATAATAAACAATTCACCAGTGCATTAGCATTCCACATATTTTAAGCCTCATTCAGATCAAAGTAACTTGGGAATTATTTGTTCCTTACAATATACTCCAGGAAAGATCTTTTTTTTCCAGTACATTAGTCTTATGAGGGGAGATGCACTGAGGTGTGATAGGAAGGTGATAATTTGGAGATGACTTCTCCAGTGATATAATTTCTCCAGTTCCTATGTTATTCTGTGGAGACTGCACGAAGAAAACTCCCATTTGATAAATTGTAGTGCATTGGCTCCATAAAATAACATAGGAATTGAAGAAGTGATAACACTGGGAAATTCATCTCCACTTTATCACACCTTGGTGTATCTCCCTCATGGAGTTCTCAGGCTACGTAAAAGACTATAGAAGCCTTGTCCAACAGGCAGCCCACTGCTTGGACATCACTGAACTGGAACATAATTTGCAAGCTCAGCACTTTGAGTGCCAGAGGAGAATGCAGGGCACATCCCTATGGCACTCAGAATTAGTCATGCTAATAGAGATAGTGATGTTGAAAAGAAACATTTTGAAAATGACTGCCACTTCCTACTACTCAGTGAGGCTGACATGGTCAATTTACAACAAAGCGGGAGGCATTTTTCTCTGAGGAATTTCACTGTCCTCCTACATTAAAATTGCTCTGTCAATAAAGGTATCGGTTTAAACTGCTTATACCTTGTTTTTTTTAATCATTGTAATGGTTTGAGATTTTATTTTGTGGTTTAGTAGTGATTTAGATCAAATGGAGGAATGTTTAATTGTCATCCTTTGTGCAGTTATTTTGTACCACAAGAGTTTTACTTTGTCTTCAGATATAACAACCACTGGGCTTGATGTTCTATGGTAAAGTGGTGTAATTCTGGGGCAAATCAAATGCACCATGATGGCTAAACATTTTCATTGATTTTAGATGGGGCTTTTAACCACTTAACTCCTACATAAATGTCCAGTGCATTGCTTAACAGTGCATTGGAGACCCTTCTTGCATTCAAAGGGTTACAAGCACATTTAAATCAATAGGTTTTATTTGTTATGTATGGTGCAGTTGGTTTGCATAGCATTTTGTTAGTACAATAGCCCCAAAGTCACTACATAACATGTACAGCGCCACAGCACCCATATTACCCAGGGAATAAAGGCAAAGTGGGGTTATTCTGGAGTGAACCAACTACACTATAGGGGACAAATAACAATTCTTAAATTCCCATGCACTTGAACAGAGCTTTTTAACTCCTGGAATGATATGTCTCCAGTGCTTTTTACACAATGCATTGGTAACCTCTACCATTCAAGGAGTTAAAAGCCCAGTTTAATTTAACATGAACTTTTATTTGGTGTAGTTGGTTTACTCCAAATAACTCCAGTTTGCTTTTATAAATATGGGCCATTGGACTTTATGTAGAGAGATAAAGTGGCGTAATTTTAGGGCAAACCAACTGCATTGTAGACAATTTGAAATTCCCTACACACCCAATTAATGCTAGAGAGGTTTCCAACACATTTTAAAACAATGTGTTGAAGACCTCCCTGGCTTTCAAGTGGTTTAAGAGGGGAAATGTTGTACTTACAGATAAATCTTAGTGCATTGGGGAACACTGGGACAATGAGGCAAGGCTCCCTTCACCAGAAGGCAGGGCACTTAGAGAATTAACTCAAACTTAGAACTAAACTCCTCACACTCCCCTGTCCTGCTCCACCCACTTATAAATTTGACTACAGTAAATAAGGTAAAGTTACCAGCACAGAAAAGCTATTAAATAGCAGGACAACCAAACCTCCAACACAGGGTAAGATTTTTTTTTTTTCTCAGGTGGGATACATTCCCATGGACTAAGCGAAAAGCATTTGTTTGTAAGAACAAAAACCCCATTTCATTTGCATCCAAAGTGGTCCAGAAATTCAGGGAGGGGGGAGTGAAACAGGGATTTTTATACTTAACAGTAATTTTTTTTTCTTTTCTTTCATCCACTGGGGAACACACTGAGAGCTTGTCTGTGTGGACTGGGGTGCTTCACCATTTCTGGTATCTTAACTTTCCATTTCTTGGCTAGATGAAAACTGACTAGTGGGTAGAGCGTAAGTTAGGGCTAGGGAGTGGTAAGAGTTGAGTTCTTGAGATCAGTACATACCTGCCTCCTGGTTGAGGGAAACTAGCCTAGGGCCCCTGCCTACCCTAGTGAACTAAGAAAAAAGTATTTGTCTCAAAGTATAAAAATCCCTTTTTCGTTACATCCAGTGGTGGTGGGGCGGAGGAACAGAGGCCATGGGATGTTCTAAAAATACAGGTTGAGGCAGAAAACAGATTATACTGACTTAATCAACAACATCAATCAATAAGTAGCTGCTTTTCAAATTGGTTCTGCCAGTGTCTGGCTTCTGATGGCCTAGGATGCGCTGAAGGACCTTGTAGAATGTACTGTCAATATACTGCTTTCATGTGCAGTATCTAGGTTTGGTCCACAGGCTATTTAATACACAAGCAGTCCACTTACCAGGATGGAGCGCAACGAGAGACAATATTTCGTGTGTGTGTCAAATATAAAGAAAACCCTACCCTCCTTCTTTGTTTTTCTTACGCCGACACTGTATTGTTACTAGTTGTACGCCTTCTGGACCAGCATTTGAATGTTAGGGAATTCAGCATGACATGATGAAAAGGGTTGGGAGGAGGTAATTTTTAAGTTGATTTTCAAGACTAATATGAAGGTAAAAGATCTGCAGAAGATACTGTTCATTGTAAAAAATTAAATTGAACAAATGGAAGTAGATTTTTTTTTTTACTTTACTATCCCTTTAATTCTAAAAAGACCTGCCTCCTGCTGTAGGGAACTTTGACCCATGGTCCCTGTGTCCCCAAGATACACAGGGCCCATGGGTCAAAGTTCCCTACAGCAGGAGGCACGACTTTAGCGAACCTATCATTAAATCCTTTTCGCTTACTTCACATGGAATACAGGAACCATGGTGTTGAGCTTCCCTCCTCCAGAGAAAAGATAAGGACGGAGGAGGGATGAGATACAGAGAGAAAGAATAGAGGAGCAGCAAGAATAGATGGGGAAGAGAGAAAGATATGGGGCTGAGAGGCCACAACACTTTGTTCTTGAAGTGGAGGCCATCAGACCAACAATGGGAGGGAGGTATTAGTGCAGGCATACAACTGGACCATCGACTGAAAAGGTCTATTTCATTTTTTTAAGAAGTGTTGGAGAAATCTCATGGTCACAGTCACTCACAATGAAACTTGCAAGCACATAAAAAAAAAAAAAGTATAGAATAACTCTTTGAGGGCTCGTGGCCATGCAACTGTAGTAACTATACAATGAGTAGCTAATCCAGGGTTAGTGAAGGAGGGCCTGGTCTGGAGACCCCTGTAAAAGAAATAACTGTGCAGAAAATTGACCCTTTGAATTCCAGAGAGGTACGCAATGCATTGCTGACTGGCCCAGGGGGTCAGAGAGGGGAATAAGAGAGGATTTTAGTCTTACCTATTAAATCCTCGTCCATATAACTCACAGGTACCAAGGGGAGGCAACATCTCCTCCCAGTGGGCTGGAACAATTCTAGAAGAAGGGCAAGGGTGGAGCCCCCCCCTTCTCCATATCAGGCTACCTAACTAGCTCCATCCCAGATAGACTTGTGAAAAGCCTACTGAGTAAGACAGCAATAAGGAAGAGAGGGAAAACTCCTGTGAGCAATGAACCCAAGAGGACTCCCACATCCAGCCACAGGAGACCCAGCATAGTCTCTGCCACTGGGTGGGAGACCTGTGAGTTATATGGACTAAGAGAAATGCATTTAATAGGTAAGGCTAAAATCCTCTTTTCTCTGTCATCCAATATAGCTTACAGGTACCATGGGGATCTACCAACACTGAGCTCCCAGGGTGGGAAGAGAAGGAAAGGACCAAGCATCAGTTCTCCATGATACCAGAGTTCCCATGGAGCATCCACGACATGGAACAGCCAAACTAACCATCAACGGACACCGAATAACATAACACAGTACAGCACACAAGAACAATCACCAACAGGGCTCAAACAGAGCTATAAAGCACAGGAAAGAGAAAGTCCTAGACAGGCACAACTGCCTATGGGACTTTCCTGCCAAAGCTGGCTTCAGCCTGAGCCAGAATATCAACACGGTAGTGTTTGGCAAAGGTGTGCAGAGAGGACCAGGTGGCCGCCTTGCATAGCTGATCAGCAGAGGCCTGATTCTTGTAGGCCCAGGAGGCCCCAACAGACCTGGTGTAGAGTGCTGTAATACGGAAGGGAACAGGTTTCCCTCTGAGCTCATAAGCTTTGTCGATGGTAGACTTCATCCAGGATGCAATAGTCACTTTGGACACAGCCAAACCAGCCCTGGGACCCTAAGAGTTGATAAATAAGGCATCAGTCTTATAGAAAGACTCCGTACGGTGCACATAGAACTTGAGGCAATGCCCTACGTCAAACAAGTGGAGATCCCTCTCCTTGTCAGATTTAGAGTCAGGACAAAAGGAAGCCACAACAATCTCCTGATTGATGTAGAACTCAGAGACCACCTAAGGAAGAAATTCTTGGGAGGTACGGAGAACAGCCTTATCCTTGTGAAATACCAGGAAAGGTGGTTTGCAGGACAAGGCCTGCAATTCAGCGACACTGTGGACAGAGACCGCAGCCAAAAGAAATACCATCTTCCACGTCAAAAGACATAGAGGGATGGTAACCAAAGACTCAAAGGGAGGCCGCCGCAAGACTACCAAAACCAGATTAAAGTCTCACTGTGGAGTGGGAGCTTTATAGGCAGGGAATGCCTATGAAGGAAGACTGACATCTAGCAAGATAGCTATGCATCTCTAGTAGAAGACGGAGAGAGCTGAGGTCTGCACCTTCAAGGAACTAAGGCTAAGAACCTTGTTCTCGCCATCCTGCAAAAAAGAAAGGGAGATTAAATTCCTGTGAGGACACACCAAGAATTAAAAATGGACCAAACCCTGTGGTAGGTCTTGGAAAAGACTGGCTTCCTAGCCTGGATCATGGTGGAGACCACCTCAGGAGAAAAGCCTTTCCTCCTTAAAGTGGAGGCTTCAACAGGTATGCTGTCAAAGCCAGACGCTCCACATCCTCCTTCCAGAGGTAACCCTGAAGAAGGAGATCCAGTATGAGTAGCAGAGGAAACGAATCATGAACATACAAAGTCACTAATTCACAATCCATTTCCTCAGCTACTCAGACCGGATTTCATCCTTCAGGGTTACCTGTGGAAGGAGGATGTAGAGCATCTGGCTTTGATGGCATGGCTGCTGAAGCCTCCATCCTATTGCTCTAATAAGGAGCGATCATGATGACCGGCAGGCCGTCCATCTGAATCTTCCTCAGCACACTGGAAATGATAGGGAAAGGAGCAAAAATGTAGGCCAGATGAAATTGCCACTGAACAGACAGAGCATCCAGCGTGAGCAAAATGTATGAACCTTCCTGTTCTCCCTGGAGGCCATCAGGTCTATCAAAGGTAGACCCCATTTCTGCACCAGTAGGTCAAAAGCCTCTGGATGGCGTTCCCACTCCCCAGGGTCCATCGTCTGGTGACTGAGATAGTCTGCAAGAATGTTGTCTACCCCTGTGCTGTGCATGGTGGAAATGGTCAGACCGTGTTCTTTCGCTCAGGCCAAAATAGCCTTGACTTCAGGCAAAGCAGGAGCGCTTCTTGTGCCTCCTTGCTTGAAGATGTAAGCCACAGATGTGGCATTGTCCGTCTGGACAGGATACCCCTTCAGTGGAAAGGACCAGTATACCAGAGTGTGAAGAATCACCTGAGTTCCAGGACATTGATTGGCAGGAGGGTCTCCTCCGCAGTCAGTTTGCCTTGAACCCCCAGGTGACCCAGGACAGCTCCCCAGCCGCTGAGGCTGGTGTCCATCATCACCAGAGTCCAGTCCTGAATGACAATGGGCTTCCCCTTTTCCAGGCTGGACTTGTCAACCACCAAAGCAAGTCTTGCCTCACTACTTGCGGGAGGGAGACAAGATGGTTTAATAGATCCAGATTCCCCTCCAAGCCTGGGTGGTGAATGTCTGAAGCCTCCCTGGTGTGAGCCATGGAATACAGAACCACTTCCATGGTGGACACCATGCTTCTGTCAAGGAAGAACTTGTGTACCGGAGCTGAGGTCCACACCAGAGCTTGGGAGT
This sequence comes from Rhinophrynus dorsalis, assembly GCA_037306005.1. Lineage (NCBI taxonomy): Eukaryota > Metazoa > Chordata > Amphibia > Anura > Rhinophrynidae > Rhinophrynus > Rhinophrynus dorsalis. The sequence goes on along the minus strand of CM074722.1, from coordinate 236,308,808 downwards.
ATCACGGTGCCCGTGATCCCCTGTCAGTCACACTGACGGTACCTGTGCATTGGAGCAGGCTGATTGACCCGCCCAGGATGTTCCTTTATATACTGGGCCTATGACATCTGCCTGATGCCCTTTCGTGGTGTTCCTGAGGTTAAGCCTTCTCGCTGTGTTACTGCGTTCCTGTGTACCGACTCGGCTTGTCTGACCATTCTCCGTTCCTGCCCTGTGATTGGACCCTGCTCTGGCTGACGTTCCTGTTCCGTTTATCGACCCGGTTTGCCTGACGTTCCTGCTCCGTGATTGACCCGGCTTTGGATGACGCTCCTGCTCCGTGATTGACCCGGCTTTGGCTGACGTTCCTGCTCCGTGTATCGACCCGGCTTGCCTGACGTTCCTGATCCGTGATTGTCCTTGTCCCGGTTGATGCTTCCTGTTCATCATTGGCTTCCTGAGTTCCGGTGTATCCTGGTCGCCTGCCGGCGACATTCTGAACTGTATCCAGTGGTGCGCTGTTCAATCACTCTCAGTTGAGCTGTGCTGTGGCCTTCGTTTACTGAGCTGTTGTAGCCTTACTGAGCGGCTTCTCCGTGTCCGAACCTGCCCTATACCTTACTGTGTGTGTTGCCTCCATTATTGAGCCTCAGAATACTTGCCAAGCTAACACATACGATTCGAGCCATTTACATGTAGCCTATCCATTACACAGCAGAGCAGTATCCGTTCCGGTACGTGGCTGTACCGTGGTTGCACCTCCCGGTGCTAGTGGCCTCCTGTGTGCTCTCGCAGTGTGGTTCCGTAACGGCACCGGAAGGGTGTCTGGGCTCTGGTCGTTGCTCAAAGTGTATTGTCATCCATCGCACTACCTGTGCGTGGCTCGTTGTAGCTGGTGCAGTGTCGACTCCGATTGGCACCCTGTGGGTGGCCTGGCTCTCATCTCCTTTGGGCACACAGAAGTATTCCAGTTGCATGTAATAAGGGCGATACAGGTTCCGTTCTCTTGCTCTGCAGTGGCGTTTATCCATCACACTCCTCTAGGAGTTATTACTCAGCTCTGGTTATATTTGTGCAGTCTCATTGGGCGTCCTTGTAAACAGCTATATGAGAGTGATTTGTACACGCCTACTAACTAGCCGAGAGCACCTTCAGAGACTCATAGGTTCAGCTGGGCGTTGTCTGCTTACCATCATTGTGACTGATCAGTGGTTTATGCATTAACCCTTGTTCATCCAGTTCTACAGTGCTATTCTGCATATTCTTGTACTTACTCCTGTTTTACTATCTGTCTGTCTATGCCATACCTGGCCCCCAGGGGCGCTATACCTGGTTTTCATTTCAATAAAACTGTGTTTTTACTTAAACCTTGTCTGAGTGTCAGAAAACCGTAACAGTACGAAAGGGCCATGACCTCTGACAGCAAAGGTGACAGTAATACACAGAACCTCCACTGGAGGATGGATGTGCACGAGCAGTGCTTGGACCAGTTGGCACTGGCCATGCAAACCTTGTTAGAACGTACGGTACACCTTGATAAACCTAATCAAAATCCGGTGGTCCCCCCAGTTATGACACCGGATCACGTTGCTGGGCAAATGGTTGCGTTCCCCAGAAGTTAAACGGCGGCGGCGGCGTTACCGTTAAGATACAATGGCGAACCCACCCTGTGTAGAGGGTTTATTAACCAACTAGAGATATTTTTAGAACTGACACCTCATGCATTTCCGAACGACGGTAGCAAGGTGGGGTTCATGATATCTCTATTAACGGGTAAAGCCCTGGCATGGGCTAGCCCACTATGGGAGAAGGCCAAACCATGTACATTAGACTTTGACGAATTTGTCAAGCAGTTTCGGAGAGTATTCGAGCTGCCTGGGAGAGCCTCCTCTGCTGCCAAAAGATTGATGGAAATTCAGATGGGCGAACGTACTGTAGGCGATTACGCTATAGAATTTCGGATACTGGCAGCAGAGGTAGGGTGGAATAATGAGGCTCTAGTGGCAGCTTTTTCCCAGGGATTATCAGACGCTATTAAAGATGAAATTGCGGCCAGAGAGGTACCTACCGATTTGGATGAGTACATTGATTATGTATTGCTCATTGATACTCGCATGCGTGAAAGGCGCTTGGCAAAGAGGGCAAGATCCAGAACCCATGAGCACGATGGTCCTTTAAACCCACCCTCGCCTCCCAATCCTCCTGATCGGTTAAATGAACTGGGGGAACCCATGCAACTCGGGTTCACCAGGCTGTCTAAGGAGGAGCTGGCACACCGCAGAAGGCAGGGCTTATGCTTAAATTGTGGCAAAAATGGGCACATACTACGTATTTGTCCGGTACGGCCGGGAAACACACGCACCTAGGGTACCTTGGGGGACAGGCCCTAGGTGGTGTACAATCGTCCCCAGATCCTTGTTCCAAGAAACCCATCATTCTGGTGTGCTTCCTTATAGGTGATCAAGCGGTTGAGGCACTAGCATTGATAGATTCTGGCGCAGCAGGCTATTTCATGGACAAGACATTTGCTGAGACGCACAGTATCCCTCTATCCAAAAAAGATACTCCTTTAGCCATTGAGGCCATTGATGTCAGACCGCTAGAACCCACTTTAATCACCATGGAAACTACACCCATTTCTATGTCTATTGGTGCTCTCCATGAGGAGAGGGTATGCTTCCAGATTATACATTCACCCCATCACGCTGTCATTCTGGGGTTCCCTTGGTTATTACTACATAACCCCCAGTTTGACTGGCAAAGATGCGAGGTCAAGTCGTGGTCTGACTACTGTTCTGGTCATTGTTTGTCCCATCCAGTTAAGATTTTATGTACCTCTCCCTCGGTGCCAGCTGAGTACAGCAAATTCAGTGACGTATTCAGTAAAGGAGAGGCTAGCGCATTGCCGCAGCATAGGCCATATGATTGCGCTATTGATTTGCCCCCGGGAGTGGTGCCACCGAGGGGCAGGACATACCCACTGTCCTGTGAGGAAAATCAGGCCATGGAGGAATACATTGAGGATGCCCTCAAACGAGGGATAATTCGTAAATCATCCTCTCGGGCAGGTGCAGGATTTTTTTTTTGTGAAAAAGAAAAGTGGCGAATTACGACCTTGTATTGATTACCGGGGACTTAATAAACTGATGCCTAAAAACGCATATCCAATTCCACTCATTACAGAGCTGTTTGACAGGTTGAAAGGCTCATCTATATTTACGAAACTCGACTTACATGCCGCGTACAACCTGATACGGATAAGGGCCGGGGATGAGTGGAAAACGGCATTCAATACTAGGTCGGGTCACTATGAATATTTAGTCATGCCTTTTGGCCTATGTAATGCACCTGCCGTGTTTCAAGAGTTCATCAATGATATCCTCCGTGATTTGTTACAGTCCTGTGTAGTCGTGTACCTCGATGATATATTGATTCACTCTGCTAACTTAACCCAATACATCCAGGATGTGTCAGAAGTCCTGCTCCGGTTACGCAAGAACAAATTGTTCTGTAAATAGGAAAAATGCGAATTTCATTGTTCCAAAGTACCCTTTCTGGGGTTCGTCATTTCGATAGATGGCATTGCCATGGATGAGGGTAAATTGGCAGTAGTCCTACAATGGCCACGACCTAAAGGGTTAAAGGCGATACAAAGGTTCTTGGGCTTTGCCAATTATTACATAAAATTCATTCAGAATTTTTCCACCATTGTTAAACCTCTCTCTGACCTCACTCATAAAGGGGCTAATCCCTCTCAATGGTCTGATGCAGCTGAAAGGGCCTTCGATACTCTCAAATCTGCATTTGCCTCCGCTCCTATACTTTCCCACCCTAACCCCTCTCTGCCATTTACGTTAGAGGTCGATGCCTCTGAGGTTGGGGTAGGGGCAGTTCTCTCCCAACGTCCCAAGGAGGGTGGCAACCTGAGACCATGCGGGTTCTTTTCTAAGAAATTATCCAGTGCCCAAAGCCATTATGAAATTGGTGACAGGGAATTGTTGGCTATCATTTTGGCATTGGAAGAATGGCGACATTTATTAGAGGGCACAAGAACCCCAGTATTAATTCTTACGGACCACAAAAACTTGATTTACCTTTCAGAGGCTAAAAGGCTGTCATCTCGCCAGGCTAGGTGGGCACTGTTTCTGTCAAGGTTTAACTTTATAGTGTCCTACTTGCCTGGATCTAAGAACGTGAAAGCTGATGCCCTTTCCAGACAATATTGCACGGACGTTGAGAGGGACGAAACCCCGGTTCCTATTATTCAGCCAGACAGAATTCTAGCCACGATACGTACCAGTATCACTTCGCCATTGGGGGAACAAATATTGGCATCCCAGGTGAGGGCACCTCCCGAAACCCCAGTTGGCAAGTGCTTTGTGGATGAGCCTTTCCGTACCCAATTACTTGAGACCTATCACTCCTCGAAGGCAGCTGGACATATTGGCAGGGATCAGCTGGTATGGTCACTATCACAAATGTTTTGGTGGCCCTCTCTGAGAGCTGACTGTTCGGCATTCACGTCTGCTTGTGCCACATGTGCCCGTACTAAGACTCCCAGACACCTTCCGGTGGGCTTGCTCCAACCAGTGCCTAATGGCGAACGCCCATGGTCACATATTTCCATCGATTTTCTGGGAGAGCTGCCAATATCTAAGGGCTATACGTTTATTCTGATGGTGGTAGATAGGTTCTCTAAGATGGCTTATTTCTTGCCCCTCTCTGGTCTTCCCTCGGCCCAGGAACTGGCAATAGTTTTTGCCAGAGAGGTATTTCGCTTGCACGGGGTTCCCAGAGTAATAGTGTCGGACTGAGGGAGTCAATTCGTGTCGAGATTCTAGAGGGCATTCTGTAGCCAAATGGGCATACAATTGTCCTTCTCCTCCGCCTACCATCCCCAGACCAACGGGGCCGCTGAGCTTGCCAATCAGGGACTGGAGCAGTTTCTGCGTTGCTTTGTGACTGAGCATCATGACAATTGGGCCGACCTGTTGCCGTGGGCAGAGTTCGCCAGGAACTGTGCGGTCAATTCATCGTCTGGGAGCTCCCCATTTCTTGTTAATTATGGGTTCCAGCCTTGTCTACTCCCAGACTTGTTTCAGTCACAACAGATTCCGGCTCTGGATGAGCGCATTGAGCAGCTCCGCTCCACATGGGCACAGGTGCAAAGGTCCCTCAGCCAGTCCTTCCTGCAACACCAGCGGCATGCCAATCGCAGACAGTTGCCAGCGGTCTCATTTCAGGTTGGGGACAGGGTATGGCTCGCCTCCAGGAATCTCAATTTGCAAGTACCATCCAACAAATTGGCTCCCCGGTTCATTGGTCCGTTTAAAATTATCCGTAAGGTTAACCCCGTGGCATACGCACTGGAACTTCCTACATCTATGCGTATTCACAATGTGTTCCATGTGTCACTACTGAAGCCCTTGGTATGCAACCGCTATACTACCACTCCGGTGGTTCCTGGGCCTGTGGATGTTCAGGGCCAAGAGGAATACGAAGTACAGAGTATTATTGACTCCAGGAGATTTAGAGGCAAATTGCAATATTTGGTCCACTGGAGAGGCTACGGGCCTGAGGAACGTTCATGGGTTGACCAGAAGGACCTACATGCTCCACGTTTATTGCGTAATTTTCACTCTAAATATCCGCACAAACCCAAACCAGCAGGCAGGAGAGGGGGTCTTTGAGAGGGGGGTACTATCACGGTGCCTGTGATCCCCTGTCAGTCACACTGATGGTACCTGTGCATTGGAGCAGGCTGATTGACCCGCCCAGGATGTTCCTTTATATACTGGGCCTATTACATCTGCCTGATGCCCTTTCGTGGTGTTCCTGAGGTTAAGCCTTCTCGCTGTGTTACTGCGTTCCTGTGTACCGACTCGGCTCGTCTGACCATTCTCCGTTCCTGCCCTGTGATTGGACCCTGCTCTGGCTAACGTTCCTGTTCTGTTTATCGACCTGGTTTGCCTGATGTTCCTGCTCCATGATTGACCCGGCTTTGGCTGACGCTCCTGCTCCGTGATTGACCCGGCTTTGGCTGACGCTCCTGCTCCGTGATTGACCCGGCTTTGGCTGACGTTCCTGCTCCGTGATTGACCCGGCTTTGGCTGACGTTCCTGCTCCGTGTATCGACCCGGCTCGCCTGACGTTCCTGATCCGTGATTGTCCTTGTCCCGGTTGATGCTTCCTGTTCATCATTGGCTTCCTGAGTTCCGGTGTATCCTGGTCACCTGCCGGCGACATTCTGAAGTGTATCCAGCGGTGCGCTGTTCAATCACTCTCAGTTGAGCTGTGCTGTGGCCTTCGTTTACCGAGCTGTTGTAGCCTTGCTGAGCGGCTTCTCCGTGTCCGAACCTGCCCTATACCTTACTGTGTGTGTTACCTCCGTTATCGAGCCTCATAATACTTGCCAAGCTAACACATACGATCCAAGCCATTTACACGTACTGAGCCGTGCCTTCTGACCTAGCCTATCCATTACACAGCAGAGCAGTATCCATTCCGGTACGTGGCTGTACCGTGGTTGCACTTCCTGGTGCTAGTGGCCTCCCGTGTGCTCTCGCAGTGTGGTTCCGTAACGGCACCGGAAGGGTGTCTGGGCTCTGGTCGTTGCTCAAAGTGTATTGTCATCCATCGCACTACCTGTACGTGGCTCGTTGTAGCTGGTGCAGTGTCGACTCCGATTGGCACCCTGTGGGTGGCCTGGCTCTCATCTCCTTTGGGCACACAGAAGTATTCCAGTTGCATATAATAAGGGCGATACAGGTTCCGTTCTCTTGCTCTGCAGTGGCGTTTATCCATCACACTCCTCTAGGAGTTATTACTCAGCTCTGGTTATATTTGTGCAGTCTCATTGGGCGTCCTTGTAAACAGCTATATGAGAGTGATTTGTACAAGCCTACTAACTAGCCGAGAGCACCTTCAGAGACTCATAGGTTCAGCTGGGCGTTGTCTGCTTACCATCATTGTGACTGATCAGTGGTTTATGCATTAACCCTTGTTCATCCAGTTCTACAGTGCTATTCTGCATATTCTTGTACTTACTCCTGTTTTACTATCTGTCTGTCTATGCCATACCTGGTTTTCATTTCAATAAAACTGTGTTTTTACTTAAACCTTGTCTGAGTGTCAGAAAACCGTAACAGGGAGACATGACGCACGGTCTGTTGGACACAGTCTTCAGTCAGAAAAACCATCCCTTGGCTGGTGTCGAAACTGAGACCAAGGAAAACAAACACATGAGAGGGAACAGGAGCAGTTTTGTCCATATTCAGAATCCACCAGTGCCGGAGGAGAATCTGAGCGCAATCCTGGACCTGCTGATCCAGGTGGTCCCTGGACAGAGCCTTCAATAGGAGATCTTCCCTGTATGGAGTCATCTGAATCCCCTGGGTGTGCAGGTAGGCAATCAAAGTCTCTAAGACCCTGGCGAACACCTGAGGAGCAGTAGTGAGACCAAAAGGCAGAGAGGTGAACTGGAAGTGCCCAAATGCACAAGCAAACCAGAGATAATGCTGATTGGATTAATCTGAACATGCAGGTAGGCATCCTGCAAATCTAGAGAGGCCAGAAATTTTCCCGGACACATTGTTATGATGACAGAGTACAAAGACTCCATCTTGTAGTGAGTATGAAATACAAAAGAGTTGAGGTCCAAAATAAGGCAACTGCCGCCATACTTCTTGGGAACCACAAAGAGGACTGAATAGAAATTTAACCCTCTCTTTTGAGGTGGTACTGGAACCAGGACTCTCTTGTGCAAGAGAGCCTGCACTGTTCCGTTGAAAAGATGGAGCTTTTCTTGGCCTAGAGGAGACAGAGAATGTAAGAATCTGAAGGGAGGAGGGATATGAAGGGAATCCTGTAGCCTCCGGAAACCACCTGCAATATCCACTGATCAGCTACAGAGCCTGCCCAAATGCTTGAGAAATGTTGCAGGTGCCCACCCACGGGGAGATGCGGACCAGAAGAAGGTTTGGCGGATTTGGGTTTAGTGGAGGTGTGTTTTGACCTCCACTACTGTCTGGGCTTAGTGGTGGAGCACGGGGTGCTGGCCTGAGACACACTTTGATTTGGCCTTTGCACTTTGCTTTGGCGGGAATGAAAAAGATGCTGCTTCCTCACCAGGTTAGAGCATCTGGAGACCTGAGGCAACAAAGTGATCTTGACCCTAGTGGCCTCACTCATAATTTGTTTCAATTCAGGCTTAAAAAGAGATGTGCCCTGAAAGGGGAGAGGAATCAGTAACTTCTTAGATGAGAGGTTAGCAGACCAAATCCTGAGCCACAATGTGCATCTGATGGCAACAGAAAAGGCAGAGGCCTTTGCTGCAAGTCTGACAACGTCAAAAAGAGTGTCAGTGACACAAGTCTGAGCCTCAGACATGTTGGTCAAGAGCACCAAAAGGTCCTCCTTAGGGGCACATTTTCTGACAGATTCGGTAAGCTGCTCACCCCAAATATCAATGGCCCTAGTGACCCAGACAGATACTAAGGGAGGCGCAAGGCAAAACCAATGGCAGCAGAGTCGGACTTCAGAATAGCCTCAAGCTTTCTGTCCATAAAATCCTTAAGTGCTGTATCATCAGCCAGGGGTAAAGCAGTAGACTTAGAAAGTCTAGAAATAGGGGGGTTAACCTGAGGAGGTGTAGCCCACTGAGCCAAGGCCACTTCAGCAAAGGAATACAGCTTAGAAAATCTCTTGGAAGGAGGCGCCTATAAGACGTTTTCCACTCATCCAGGATAACCTGGCCCAGAGTGGGGTTAGGCAGAAACATAATGAGGGACCTCTTGCACCTTTGAAAGACATCAGAAGTCTGTGTGACGGAATGGTTGTCACCCAGAGAAAGAAATGTGTCTGTTTTCAGTGATCGCCACTGTCTTAACATGTGTTCCCATTCTTAAAACATTAATGTCCCCTGTGTGTGCATGCACTAGAGAGTGATAGCCATTTACCAGCATTGAATTGGTTGGTTAGTGTGTATGATGTACACAGGAATGGTGCCATCCAGTCTAGCTAAACCCAGAGATTGTGTTATGAGATAGCCAGTGTTGGTCAGATAGTGGGGGGTAGGGCAAATCTGTGTATCTTCCCCCTCAAATCAGGCCAAGCAGAACAGACCTGCTAGATGGGAACTGTGACATCACATCCTGTAGGGGGTGGGTAGAAAAAAAAGGCTAAGAGAGAGAGAAGAGGAGAGAGGTGCAAAATGTAGGAAGAGGAGAATAGGCCTCTCCATAATGGTGGGAGGCCTAGGGTCCATGGGCATTCTAAAGGAGCACTGCAGAAACTGGGACTGGTGAGTGCCCTCACTGGAAGAGATAGAGTGAGCGGGTACTGTAGTGGCCAGGTCCCCTTTTCAGTTGTGTGCTGATGTTCCCACCACAAGGATTGTGGCCAGGAAGCTAAACTTCGGTGGTTTTGGCCCAAGACTAAAGAAAGTGGCTGGGGATAATCTCTCAGGATGCCTTTCCCAACTCCTCCGTCAGGACTAAAAGATACAAGGAACCTTCACGTAATCCAGCAGCATGTGTAGTGGGCGGGGTGCTCACTCTTGCCTCTAGTGGGACTATGTGTATGCTCCAGCATTAAGCTAAAATGGACTGTGAGTATTATATGTAACCCCTGGCAATCTGTGCAACCAAGAAGAGAACAGCAGAAGTGTTTAGTTTTTATGTTTTACCCCTGTTTGCCTGTAATTGTTGTCCTATGTTTGTGTGCCGTGACCCCTCTAATAAATGCAATTTATTATCTTTTTGTCTGGCTGGATAAATAGCTTAACCCTCAGTCTACCAATCAGTAATCCCTGTACCCCCGTCACAGTCTGTGATTCAACAGGGTGAACAGGAATCTGTAAGGTAGGTAAACCGCCTTGATGAGACCCTCAGCAGAGGGCTCAGGGTCAGCTTCAAAGGGGTCACCATATGCAGGGGAAAAAGCCCCTTCTTCACACTCCCCTTCCTCCAAATTAACCTCAAAAGACTCACCAGAGGAATCTGAGAGGTCAGGAATGCCAGGGGCCATAGGGGCCACAATCCTGAATGAGGTGGGGGGTTTCCAGGCCTGGAGAACCCCCTGGAGGGAAAGGGGGAACTGTGCCATAGAGGACTTTAAGTCCCTGATCCAAAATTACTTGTTCAAGGCTGGAGAGCCCCAGTGGAGTGGTAGGGGCCACAGCGCATGAGGGGCGTAAGGGGCCTGAGTACTCTCTAGGAAGCCCTGTTTGGCATGAGGAACAATATGCAAGCGGGTCAAAGACACCCCTAAGCCCTTAGCCTTAGGTCTAGCCCCATGTCCCATTGGATCCGACATCTTAACAGAAGTGAAATCCCAAATACAGTCTCCCAGATCAATAAATCACCTCAGAAAACCCAAGAGTACTTATCTGTCAGGCGAATGGTTAACCTGAGGAGGAGAGTTAAGGAATCCAAGCCTCAGAAAATCACAAAATCAAGTCCGAAATCACAGCCAACCAGAGAAAACCCGCAAAACTGGCATTCTGGGAAATGTAGTTTCTCTCTTTGTAGTCCCTAGCAACTTTGGAACCAGAACTTGTGAGGGCCTTGGGCCCCCTAAACACCACTACAGGATAGTAGAGCAAGAGGAGACAAGAAGAGCCCATTCTCAATCTAAGTGTATAAGTTGCAGATATATATGTCCCAAGTAGTATCTCCCATAGAAGCAATGGAGCAAGTGCAGCCATGTGTTAAAGTGCGCTCGTAAAGGAGCGGAATTAAAAAAAAAAAAAAGAAAACAAAAGAAAAGTGACTAAAAGTACCCAAAACACATACAGAACATGTAGGGACCAATAAAAACCCACAAAATCCAAAGGGAAAAAGAAACATAAGCCCTGGAGCCCAGTGAAAAAAGAAGGGAAGGGGTTAAATACAAATCAGCCAAATATGCTCCAAGGACCCAGGGAGCAGACAAATAATTACCCAACATGATTGAATTCCAATGAAGCCCCTGTGTGAAGGGAAACTGTGGGACAAGTGGACCATGGCATTCAAAGAGTTGCTCACCTTTTTTGCAGGTCTTCTTTCTTCATATCACCATTGAGGAGAAAGGAGCCTCAGAGAGACCCCTTTAGGAGAGAGAGACATCGGTTGCATGGATCCACAAACAGCATCTGATAAATGGGTAGTCTTCTAGAGGAAGCCAGTAATGGTAATCCGCCTAATGGGGGAATTTGGACACCCAGTATCTAACAATAAAATAATAAAAGTACTAAAATGAAGCAGAACTGTTCCCAGCCATCTAACCAGGATCTTGGAACAAGTTTATCTGGGCGGAGGGGTAGGCTTCACCCCTGCACTTCTACTAGAATTGTTCCAGCCCATTAGGAGGAGCTGTCACCTCCCCATGGTACCTGTGAGTTATATTGGACGACAGAAAATAAATTAAGTAATGTATTCTGGGCTTCTTCCCTAACCAGTGTATGGTTACTACAGTTTTGTGGGCACAGGCACTCAAAGGGTTATCCAGTCCCTATTTAATTCAGAGTTCAGACCACTGTTCATTAGCTGCTGGGCCACTCTGGTCTTATCATGTGCTCCGCCTCAGACAGTTTCCTCCAGGGATGAATCAGAATCCAAAAAGGAGGAGTAGGCAGGAGTTCTTCTAACTTATAGCTCTGCTGCGATGTGAACAACTCATCCCTCCATCCCATTTGTACGCATGTGCCAGGATCCAATAACAGGAAGAGTCCTGACACATGCGCATTACGTGGTATGCTTTCACCCAAGAGTTAAGCATGGGCATGTAATGTTACACAGTGGTTTGGCTGCCCCTATCTGTGTTCTTGTGTTGGAGCCGGTCTCCTTCAGCCCTCTCAACTTGACTGGGCCCTGTGATCTGGCTCTGACAGGATGTGGCTAGCAGAAAAGAAAAAAAAAGTTCTTAAAGTGGAACTATCACTCAAATTTAAGCGCCCCCAATATTATTATTCATATAGAGATATGCATACAAATACTTGTATGATCATGAATGTCTAGCAATTATTGAGAAATCCATCTTCTTCAGAGACTAACAGGCAGGCTTCTTGCTATAGCGGCATCTGTGCGCCTACACCGTCAGTCACTTCCTATACCTTAAGATACAATGCAACTCCCCATCACTAGTCCCAGAGGAGACTGGGATGGACACAGCACAGATGCCTCTTCTGCAAATAAAATCTGATAAAATAGAAAACTTCTGAAAGAGGACTGAGAGACGGTATCTGTATTGTGATAGAGCTCAGGCTGAGACCTGTGCTTACAACATTCCACAGAAAAGCCAAAACTGCAGGTAGGTCAAAGGTCTAAGCAAATTTATCATTATCAGCACACCCCTGATAAAAGATGGACCAGATCCTATGATACACTTTGGAAGAAATATGCTTCCTAGATTGGATCATGGTGGAGATGACCTCCTCTGAGAAACCCTTCTTTCATGAGCCATGCTGACAAGACCAGTTGTTCCACCTGCTGGTACAAGATGTACCGCCACAGGAACTGGGCAATAAAACTCCTGATAACTGGGCAGTCCAACTCCAAGGAAGCCAGTGATGGGAGTCTGCCTAAGCTCCATATAAAATAAAGGAGGTGGGGGTGGGAAGGTAGACCTAAAAACAATGAGTTGTGCTGGCTTACTCCTTTTTTTGCTTGTGAGGCCCTATGAATCTGGATAGGTGGAGGTGGGTTGAGCTGGAGGAAAACTCTGCCTCAAAGGCCCTGTCTTTTCTGAAGTGCCCTGCTGTCTGGAAAAGGAGAGCTCAACCCCATGGTTCCTGTATTCCATATTGGACATAACAGAAAGTACATGTTAATAAATGGGCATTTTTATATTTGGCCCCTAATGTGAAGTTGTGTTGTCGCAAACAGAGTTATATAGAAGGCTCATTGATTTGTACTGACTCTCCCACGTTGCAGTAAGATTAAAATTAAAGGGATAGCAATTTCTTAATTATATAGAAATTAATATTGTAGAGCATAAAATAAAAAATCCATCAATGTAATTCCAATCTCTCAAACCTTTATGGTTTGAGAGATAAAGCGTTCTAAAGCCCCCCCTCGCTGATGTCAGCTGTAAAGCTGACAGAAGGAGATCCATAAAGGCTGACACGAGGCTCTTCAGCACAGCAGCAATAGCATGATTTAAAAAGAAATACTTCTTTGGAACGGTCTAAAAAGTGTGCATGCAAACCAAGCACACTTTGTAGACCTTCCCAATTAAGTATTTATTTTTAAATTGCGCTATTTTTGCTCTGCTGAAAAGCTGTCCGTCGGTCCCTGGACCAGGAACTCCTGCTGTCAGCTTACAGCTGTTTTGAGAGATACGTGATATGCATTGATGGATTTCTTATTTTATACGCTACAATATTACTTTTTATATAATTAAGACATTACTATCCCTTTAACTTGTTTATGAAGCAATTGAGACTATTTTCCATAGCAAAAAAAGTGATCTTACAGGTCAAAGTAGCCAACTGCATTCTTCAAGAGCTACTAACAGGATATCCTTGCATGAGCACCAGTGGATCAGTCACTGGCTGGGTCATTTTATCGGGTCTGCCTGTGGAAATCAGATGTATCCAGAAAACCTGCACTGGTAGTGGAACTAGGGTACTGGAGTTGGCTATCCCTGTAATAAACAGTGCTTGACAAATTGGTAGCAAATGTATGCAATACAGGTCTGACACGTTCTAATCTCAGTCCAGCAGGTACGCAGAAGTGTTAGTTACAAGCGCTAGGTGAGGAGCAAATGTCATTCCAGATTCTGAATATTTTCAATACTCAAAACAGCAAGTCACACATGCCAACATCCCCTTCTTGAACAGATTTACTAAATGGGTAACAAAGTATAGATTGTTCTTGTGCTTTGTGAAAACAAGTCCAGGACCTTTCTTGATGTGCTCTCCAAGTCCAACTTGAAATGCTACAGGACTGATTGCAGTGCAGTTGTATAAGAGGACACTGCATTGCTTTTTTTATACCAGTCTACTGTCAAATAGGACTAATATACTATAAATAATCCTCTAAGGACATGGTGTACAATGCATTGATCACGTCTCTTCTCTTTAAAGTGTTAAAAACGTAAAGTATTTAACAAGTGTGTGTTTGTTTTTTTTTTTTTAGTTTCTCACTATGTACCAAGGGTCAGAACGTATAAAAGCAAAGTCATTGAATTCTGGAACAAACAAAATGCACCACAGGCAACAAATAAAAATCACTGAAAGTCCTAGTGATTTTAAAAGGGACTTTTTTACCCCTTGAATGCCAGCTAGATTCCCAACATGTTGCTTCACAGAGTGTTGGAGACCTCTCTAAGCATTCAAGGGGATACAAGCACTATTTAAAACTATATATATATATATATATATATATATATATATATATATATATATATATAATCTCCACATCTGATTGTACTATTTAATACCTCTGTATGTCTATTCCCAATTGTACAGCGCTGCGGAATTAGTTGGCGCTATATAAATAAAGAATAATAATAATTATATATATATATATATATATATATATATATATTTATTATTATTTTTTTTTATTATTTTATTTGTCTCCTATTGTGAAGTTAGCTTGCCTTAAAAATGCACTAGGAACCAAAGCAAAATCTGAGTGACGAGAGATAAGATACAGCACACAAGCATAATCACTGGTGATAAGGGAGAAAAGAAAATATGCAGACACATGCTCAGTGCTCATTCACTGTGTTGGTGATAGAGGGGAAGGGGAGAGAAGAAGTCAGCATGGTTAGTACTCTATTACACTGCATTGATGAAAGATGAGGAGGAGGAGTGCCAAGAACCCTTCCTTTTATTGCTTCAAGTGCAGTATACCGATAAGGGCCCTTGTCCACTGGGATAGGCATTGTGGCATACTGTTCCAACTTGTGCTTACATTTGGACATGAGGTTTTAAAAGTCCTTGCTCAACTTGCACCTCTGTTACCAATAGGATCTCCTCACTGATCACGAAGCCCTTCAGGTGTTGTCAGGATGATAATAATGGGAGTTGTTTTCCACAACTGCTGGAGGGCTTTTGATTGCTCACGTCCTACTTCAAGGTGTCTAACATACAGCAGAAGTTGTCCGAAGGGAGTGACTTTGGGAATATTTGCCAAATGGCTGGCTTGGCAAATGAACTAGAGGAACAACCAACCCTAGTCCCCTTCAGCTACTTAAAAGTGCATACTTTTGACATCTCTCTGATTACTGAAAGCTCCGTTCAAGTCAATGAGGCTTGGCTACATGACTGAAAACACATTTTCAAGGTGCCATCAAAATAGGATTTTTTTTTTTTTTAGTGATGGGGTGCACCAGTGTCTTGTGGGCTTGGAGTGTATGTACATGATCTGTAATCCAGCATAATACATAATCACATTTTATTAGCAGCAGTATGGACATTAGATGTGGTAGAACAAACTATGTACACTTTTATGATGACACATTTATAACAGAGCACACAAACTACTTTTCAGGGATTGGTAAGAGCTTGTATTATACACATCTCACAAACTTAGCAGAACTGGTCTCATGTATGTGCAACTTCCGATCCTGTGTGCAGGTACGCTGGCATGCTGGCAAATGATTTGTATTGGGACCAAATATTAATGTGACCAATCTCTCTCTCTCTATTAATGTGGTATACTTGTTACATTTCCATCCAGGAACCAATTCCATTCTCCAGTGTGTTTATTAATTAGCATTCCACATTAAAGGAGTGGCTAATGTGACCTATAACCCGGCTGTATTCAAAGCTAGAGAGAAGCAAATATAAAGGAAACCAAATTGTATCATAGGAGACTAGGGGGGAGATTCACTAAGGCGTGATAAAGAGGTGATAACCGCCATTGTGAATAACCCTGAAAAATTCCCCAAATTGCTATTTAAATTGTCATTTTAACCCCTTGAATGCTAGAGGTCTGCAAAATACTGCAAAGCAATGTTTAGGAGACCTCTAGAATTCAGTGGGTTAAATTAAATTAAGTCACATTTCCGTTTGTCCAGTATGGTGCAGTTGGTTTACTCCAGAATGCACCTTTTTAGTTGCTGAATATGACCCTTACAGAGACACACACACACACACACACACACACACACACACACAGCTAGTGTTAACCCTTTCGAGTGCCAGAGGTGTGTACGCAATGCATTGCATATGCCCTGGCATTCAAAGGGTTAAAACACATGTGCTTTTAATAGTTATTGTGCTCTCTATTCAGCAGCTTCCTTGAGAGGGGTAAAGTAATACTATGTTATTTATTTATTTTTGGGTAGTCCTTTAACCCCTTAACAACCAGCCGTTTTTTTGTTTTTTTAATAAGGAATTCCAGGTCGTCGCGGAGACCCCAGAATTCCATGACATTCCAGGGCATTGACCGGTCCTTAAGTGCCAGAACTGGTGTGACGCCCTAGCATGTCCAGGGTCGTTAAGCCCTTAAGGACCATTGAAGTATCCGGACCGCCAAGCTGGTATGGCACTTAAGGACCAGTGATGGTCCTGGTACATCACGTACTTTTACGCAGGAGCGCGGTGAGTAATACCGGGGACTGAAGTTGATTGCTCCAAGACCGGAGCGATCTTTTTCAGTCTCTCGTTCGGCGTGCAGGCACATATGATCAATCACGTGGGACTGCACATTGAACTTCCCTATCTGTTCCTTAAAAGACCACACACCCCAGAACCGCTGGTCCTTAAGGGGTTAAGGCTTAATGTTTAAAAGAAGAGAGGCGCTGTATAATAAGGTCATTTAGACTGTAAGCTCTTTGGACAGGGACATCTTTCCTATTGCTTCTATGATTGTGACACTTATTTTAACCCCTTTTATATTAACATACTACTGTTGTAAGGCTCTGAATACCTTGTGTGACTTGATTATAAATAAAGCTATACATACGTAAACATTCTCATAATTCACAATGATTTAAATGCAGCTTTTAACATCCTGAATGCTAGAGAGATCTTTAACACATTGCTCTGCAATCTGTTAGAGACCTTTCTAGCAATCAAGGGGTTAAAATCCCAATTTAAATCAATGGGATTTTTTAAATTTAATTTCTCCCCTGTGGAGCATGTGGCTTGATCCAGCATTATTCCACTTTTCATTTGAACAGAACATCCCTTACACTTTATACACATACGCAGATCTGAAAAATAGACAAGCAGTCTGACAAGAACAGCTTGACAACACTCTGGACAGCACAGATGTCAACCACCATTTTATTTTAACCCTCTGGATGCTAAAGAAGGCTCCAACACATGTCCACCACAGCATGAAAAGGGATTAATAATGTGGAGCTTTTAGACTGACAATGACCTGCAATGGTGCAGTGTGGAAGGAAGGAGGATGTTTCCTCACTGCCCCAGACCAGCATACCTCACTGTTCACTTGCCTGTGTCTTCTCCAATTAGAAGACTTTGTACAAACCAATTCTTAAACTTTTTGTTAACATACTTAAAAACAGTTACTATGAAAAATACATATTGTAGGCTTTCCCTCTGAGTAATACAAGGGTACTTCCACTACTGCTAGTTGCTTTATTCAAATGTTATTATAGTTCTAGTTTTCATGAAGTAACAGCTGTTCCAGTCACATTCTCTGGAGAACTGTAGCCAGAAGCCCCCTCTCCCTTCCACTGCAAAGGGAATAACTATCTGAACAAAGATGTCACTGTTATTAACAGCTTAATATAAACCTCAACAGTATGAAATGTAATAACTTTTGAATGAAGCAGCTCCTAGCAGAGCGAATACCCTTGTATTGGGAAATGCTCTGCAATCCATGTTATTTCCATAATAAATATGTATACTTAAAAAATAAAAAAAAAATACTCCTTTAACCCTTTCACTGCCGGGCAATACCAGACTACACAGCAAATGAAGTCCCTTCTGGTAATGAAAATAATATTAAAAGAAGAGAAAAAAAAAAAAAAGTTTAAAAAAATGCTTAAATGCCAAATAAAAAAAAAAAAAAATGCTATATCTGTAAAGTTTATATATTTTTTTTACAACTTTATATTTTAGAAAGTAGTTAACAGACTACAGAACTGAGATATAGCTTTCAATCTGTTGTGTGGGACTACAAAACCCATCATATTCACCTAGCCGGTTGAGGACCCTGGGATTTGTATTCTAACAACTGGGCAGCCACATGTTTTCCACTACTGGAGTGGAGTGAGGAAAATAAAAACAAGAGTGGTTATGTAACCCCTTATAAGTGGATTTGAGCTTTTACTTAAAGGGATAGTAATACTTTAAAATTACTAATCCCAATATTGTAGGTGTTAAAAAAAAAAAAAAAAAGAAATGAATTGCCCCCAGTGGTATCTCTCAATCCTTTATGGTTTGAGAGATATTCACTCACAAAGTTCCCCCCTCCCTCCCTTTCCCTGAAGTCAGCATTGTAACTGACTGCAGGGGAAGTCTGTCGTACGACCTTCTGGCGGCTCTGCAGCTGAGCTGCGATCGCGATAATAAAAAAGAAATCATTCACTTAAAAGGTCTTCTACGTGTGCTTGGTTTGCAAGCACACGTTTAAGACCTTTTAAGTGAATGGTTTCTTTTTTTCTTTATTAACGAGATCGCGGCTCAGCTGCAGAGCCGCCAGACGGTTGTACGACAGACCTCCTCTGCAGTTACAATGCTGACTTCAGGGAAAGGGGAGGGAGGGGAAAATTTGCGAGTAAATATCACTGGGGGCAATGAATTTCTTTTGGGATTAGTAATTTTAAAGTATTACTATCCCTTTAAAACGTGTAGGGGATACAAAAACTCCACGGGCCTTTATGTTCAAGAGAGAAGAGGAGTACTTCTGAATCAAACCAACTGTTCAATATGGGGACAAAAAAATCGATTGATTTTAATGGAGCTTTTAACCCCTTGAATACTGGGTGTCTCCAATGCATTGCAAACCAATTCAATGGAGATCTCAACTTAAACCTATGGGAATATAGCAAATGTTTATTTCTCTCCCTTTGGTGTTCTTAGTTTGGTCGCTAAAACCAAATACCTTTGCTTAAAAAGGATCAATAAATTAACACTCTGAGTGCCAGAGGGGTTAAATAAGTGTGTTCACTTGGGTGAAATTCTGGGTTCACTTTAGAAAGGTCATTGTGCCTTCATCATGTCGCCAGGATAAAAATTGCACCCTGGGAATCTCGCACTGCATGAAAGAGCAAGATTCTCAGATCCCACTATAAAACTTTGTTCACCCCCTGGTGCTGCTTCCTTCTATGAAGCTGCTGTCCCAGTGATGCGGTGTCAGTAGAGAGAAGGAACCGCCTCCTCCGCTCTGCCTGTGCAGTATGGAACTTCCCCCTTCCTCCACTGTATCAAAGAAGCTGCAGTTGTATATATTACACAGGGTTAAGACTTCAATGCTGCTCTCAACTGCAGCTCTGTGCACAGAAAAGTGGCGTTTTAATGCATATTGCTTTATGTACAAAATCACAGTCCAGTACCCCTTCTTTCATACAGTAGAGGAAGGGGGAAGTTCCATACTGCACAGGCAGAGCTGGAGGAGGTGGTTCCTCCACTCTACAGGCACCGCAATACTGAGACAGCAACCTCATAGAAGGAAGCAGCACCAGGGGAGAGCGACGTTTTGACCTGAGAATCTCGCGCTTTGATGCAGGTGGCGACATGGTGAAGGCACGATGAAGTCACACGCTCTTTTGCATGCAACCTTTTAAAAGGACACCGAAATTCTGAAGGGCCCAGAGGGGTGTGCATCGTATTGCACACCCCTGATCTATAAAAGGGGTTAACACATGATTCTTATTAACCCTTTGAGTGCCAAAGGGGTG
This sequence comes from Rhinophrynus dorsalis, assembly GCA_037306005.1. Taxonomy (NCBI): domain Eukaryota; kingdom Metazoa; phylum Chordata; class Amphibia; order Anura; family Rhinophrynidae; genus Rhinophrynus; species Rhinophrynus dorsalis. The sequence continues at coordinate 236,289,023 of CM074722.1, read as the reverse complement.
TGCAACACATTGCAAAGCAATTAACTGTGTACCCCTCTGGCACTCAAAGGGTTAATATGTCATTCAGCAGAACCACACAAGAATCAATGTCTTTTTCATAAGCGTCAAACTAGGTAAATATATTAGTCTCTCCTTAAAGCTTGATGAGGTTCAGTGAACTGCAATACTGATGATTTGTTTTTGGAGCAATTATTGGTCTCTGACATTTGTGCACGAGAGTTCAGTCACTGCAACATCACTGTTTATTTCAGCAGTTTTATGTGTGGATTTAGTCTTTCATCCATCTGGTTTCTCTTAGTTATCCAGGAAATGGTCCTTTTCTGCCGTTGTGGCAATACTCGTTATCTCAGAAGTCCTTTTAAGGTCATCATGTTCTTCAATTGAATACATGTCCTTAGTTTTATAGCTGCTTAGGAAAATTTCTTCTATCCGACTCAGAAATTCTTCAGTGACAACAGTACCAGCTGTGTTCCCTAATGTCCTTCTCATACAATACAAGAGCTATTATATTAAAAAAAAAAAAAAAAAAGAGACAGACAAAATGTTTTATTAGTGTACAGAAGAAATAGTCATTATGCTCAAAAAACACTGAAACAATGCTTAGATTTACAAGATACCTTTTCATTGTAAAATTACTGTATATTCACGAAGGTGACTTGAATGCAATGTAGTGCAGCCTTGAACGCTTACTCACCTTGGCGGTCCTACATTCTCCCTTTGATATTATAAAGGGGCAGGGGGTAGGATGTGATAGATGGACATCCCAAACTGATGTTGAATATGACTAGCTGAAGTCCATGTTAGCAATTAAATTAAAGTTGTAAAGAGCACTGCAACCTCCAACAGTCTGCTCGTAAAACTGTAGGTTGCTATGCAGACTCAATGCATTACACATCCAAGATGCAAAGAAAACCATCAAATCCATCCTTTTGTGGCTTTCTGCATAAAGCTCCTACCTAAACGTTTCTTCCCTTATTCTGCTAAATAATCCTCTGAAGATTTCCTAGATGTAATCAGTATAACCATTCATCCATTTACAGTGAAGGGAAATTTAGTCCTATGGGCAAAAGCTATGTCATAAATAAACTGCATACATTTGTTTCACTGAGGAAGCAGATATCCATCTGGAACTCTAGAGGAGAGGAGTTCCTCTCAGCCTTGCTTAAAACCACTGCTGTCTGTCTTCAGTTTATGTATAGAAATTTCAGACTAAGGACAAAAGTCAGACTTCAAGAAGAAAAGTCAAGCAATTGAAGACCATCACTGCCAGAGACCGGTTTTAACTAGGGTGATGCCCAGTGTCTCCCACGGACTAAGAGAAAACTATAAGTCAGCAAGAAGAGAAAAAATCCTCCTTCTTCAATCGTCCTAAGAGGGACACAGCGACCATGGTGATTATTGCTGCTCCCTTTTGGAGGTAGGGAATTTTAAGAAAATGTTTCTGTTAAAGGCAGTCACTGTCTCAGCTCCATATAACAGCTTTCCCCTCCCCTTTCAGTTTTTAGCATGTCATTCCAGGAGGGGGAACCAGGAAAATTTCTGCAGCAGATATTTTAATTATTTTCACTTCAATTTTAAATCGAGTGGCATATGTCCAGAACATTGGTTTGACCTCAGCACCTTTTACTACCTATGTAAGAAGTAAGAACTGGCTCTATTTATTGCTATGTACGGTAATCCCTCCAGGCTAGGATTAGATGGCAATCTGGTGAAGGGCTGAGATACAAAAGAACCATTTGTGGAATGCCATGAGGTGTTGTGACTAACAAAAAAAATTAACCAAAAAAACAAAAACATAAATAAATAACCAAGATGACAATGTGAGTCCAAGTTGCATCTCAAGTTCTACATATCTTTTTTGGTACTAGTGATTGCCGTTTAGACCACTACACTAATGTGTTCACAGTGTAGATTAATTTCTATATAACTTACTATATACTAAAAATTTTTATTGTAAGATTACAAACTGACCAGAGCTGTCCATAGGATGGCATAACAAACAGCACCACCAACATTTCAGGCCATTAAGATACTGCACCTAAAATAAATAAAAGTTTGAGCTGTAGTACTTTTTGAATAACACTCCTTTCAGCAGTATGAGTAGTCTTGCATTACTCTGGAAGATAAACCCAACAAAATATATATTTTTATATATTAAATGTTACTATTGCTTTAAGGTAGCAGGTGTGGCACTTCATCCTGCTTTCACAATTGCTTGAATAAGAAGAGTTACGGATAACTGGTCTGATCAGTTGATGATGGCCATTAGAGATGATACTCCCAGGGTGACGTTACTCTGGTTGGTATCACTAATGCAGGAAGTGAATCTAAATGCATATAATGCAGCACTTGATACTGAAAAGTTTATTGCAAAATCTTCAGCAATTTCGGTAGCAGCAATGTGTATCGTACGGTTCAAAATATGGTAGATGTACCTTTCTTCTAAATGTCTCTGCTGTAAACTAAAACAACTGTTAGCCAGGAAACAGGAAGTACATTACCACCTCAACTGTGCAGGAATTTTAATTCCAACTTTAAGTCTCAATTTTTTAGATACTACAATAACTATGTGACACATCAGAAACTTGCATCCCACTTGAGCTCAGTTAGTATCATTGACTAACATCTCCAGTTTTCAAAACAAACCGTAGTTGACATGGAAGACTATAAAGCTGGCTCAAAAACTGGCATCAGACAAGTCTACTTCGGCATGGTTCGCTTTGCATTATGAAGGGGCAGTCCACTGGGGAGGGACAGTGATGGTTCTGGAAGGTGTGGCAGAACTCTATAGCAGGTCTGTGGGCAATTTGCATTATCTCCTTGGGGTAAAGAATAGATTTTGTAAACTTTTTCCTTCTCAATTTTTTTTATTTCAATTTTCCAAAGAACCTACAAAAGCCAGGGCATTGAAGGAAGAGGAAGCCTCATTAAAGAATATGAAGTGATAACTCCAAAAGGATCCAAAGAAAAAAGAGAAAATAAATAGTTTTTATTCAAATCTGTTTATTGTACCAAAAAAGGACAAAAGTTTATGTCCCATATTGGAATTGAAGGCACTCAACAAATTTGTGAAAACTCCCAAGATGGATCCATACGATCAGTCACAGTTGCTGTGCCCAGATGAGTTCTCAGCATTCGCAAAAACCAACAACAAAAAGGTCTCAGGTTCATGTTTTGCACAGAACATTTCTAATTTATAGCTCTGCTCTCTGGCCTGGCAACAATACCAAGAATATTCACCAAGGTGATGGAGATACAGTACAACAGAAAAAGAGGTATTTCAAACACCCCTTATTTGGATGATTTGTTAATAAAGGCTTCTTTGTCTAACATTCTCCTACATCACATTCAGTTGTGCATAGAGAGATTCTTCAAGAACACGGATGGGTGTGAACCTCAAAGTTCAATCTGGTAACATATTTTTAGATTTGAAATTCAATGTCCTCCAACAGAGGTTGTTTCTGACAATTTACGAAGTAAGTAACAATGAGTCTGAAATGGCACAATTCAATGGTCAAGGACAGACATTGATAAGAGATTGTATGGAGGGTTCTGGGGATAATAGTGATGCCCAAGGAAGAAGTACTATATTTTCAGTTTAATAAATGAAAATTCAAACATAAATTCCACAGGGAATAGTCATACAAGTTCACTCATCGTTCTAAATATCTATTAGTGAGCACAAAGAGGACTCTGTTGTGGTGCACAGACTTGACTAATCTCACAATACAGAAACAATTTTCAGTATCAAATTAGCTAGTAGTGATGAAATATGCCAGTTAGACCGGCTAGGGTGTGGTATACCAAAACAATATGGTAAAAGGAAACAATGGCACTGTCACTGTTCTCTGCCTCTCTCCTTCTCACTGTGATCATGAGGAAGAGAGAGTGAAGCAGAGAACAGAGCTCCCAAATGGCTTAAGATGAGGCACTTTTGTTGTGCTGGGAGAAGGACTGGTGAAGTGAGCTTTAATAAAAATTGTCCATGATATATTGCAGCCTGTGTAAATTAATAAATGATTTGGAATAAGGCCACAGTATTTTACTTACACAGAATAATTTATAAACATACATAAATATTTAAACTTAAGTATACATGTTTTATTGCTCTGAAGCAATGTGATACATGCACACACACATACACACACACACACACCATAATCCTAAAAGAGGGACACAACTGTGAGAAAGAGGGACGTAAGGATTTTCACCTCAGAGGGACAGTACCCCCCCTAAAAAGGGACATTTGGGAGGTACGAACAAACGTTCATACCTTTTATCCAGCACTAACTGAGCACAAATCATCACAAACTTATACAAAGGTTGTTTTCATTTTTTATATATTATAAAATTAAACAATAGGTTATAAATATAAAAGTGGCATGAAAAGAAAGTCCTACTTATTTAAAAAATAGTATATATATTGTACGGGTGTACTAGATGACTTAGATGGAGGGAAAATATGGTTGAGCAAAAGCATACTAAAAAGGCCACATTTTCTCGTCCTCTAGAATAAAAACAAACAAACAAAAAAAAAAATTGTCCCCAGGAGGTTAAAGGTGTTGTATCCCAATAAACAGGAAGACAAGTGTTTACCCCAGCAGCTGGGGTTATCCTTTTAAAAGGTCGCATGCGAAAGAGCGTGAGACCACTTAACACACTAACAATGTCACCATAATAAAAATATAGACACGAGAATCTTGCACTGCAAGACAGCGCGAGATTCTCATGCCAGGTAGTTAAAGGTCGCATTCCGGTCTTGATTAAATTTCAGAGTGTACATGAGTCTATCACTGCAAACAAGATGTGAGAGAGGAACCTATGGCAAATGCATCACAGTAGAGCAACGTTATTATTTCTGCTGTGTGAAACACCTGCCCTCCCTTTCTCAGCTACAAATGTAAACTGACAGGCTCTTGTCGACTCTTCCTTTCTCAGCTCTGCTTCCCTGTCCCATAGAACAATAATAAAAACTTTGCTGTTGTAAGGAGCTGTGCTGTGATGCACTTGCCATAGGTTCCTCTCTCACTTCTTGTTTATAGTGCTTGACTCATGTGCACTCTGAAACGTAAGCAAGACCGGAATGCAACCTTTAACTACCTGACATGAGAATCTTGGGCTGTCTTGCAGTGCGAGATTCTCGTGTTGCTATTTTTATTATAGCGACATTGTTAGTGTGTTAAGAGGTCGCACGCTCTCTCGTGCAACCTTTAAAAAGTAAACCGCAGCTGGGAGGACAGCAATTGCTGAAATAGTGAGGAACCACAGCGCCAGAACAGCTAACTCAGCACAGACCTCAAATTGTGGCTGTTAGAGACAAAGGAGCATACTCACAGGACCTGTGCACTCTGAGGACTGGAAACCTATTCAGGCTTGTATAAGAAAGGGTTAGAAAGAGGAATGTGGCCAATTAAAGGCAGTAACACTTAAGACATAAAAAAATAAATATGTATGTGTGTATATATTTATATATTAGTAGGGTTTACCCTCCAGAGAGTAAAATAAAGATACTCCCACTGCTGAGAAATGTTTTATTCAAATGTTTTCGCTGATGCTACACCATCCTATGGACAGATCTGATCAGTTGACCATAGAACTCCATAGGATGCTGTACAATTTCAAGCCACTGAGATATTTCACCTAAATAATTAAAGTCTGATCTGCAATAACATTTGAATGAAGCCTCTTTCAGCAGTGAGAGTACCCTTGTTTTACTCAGGAGGATACAACAGCCAACAATATACATATATTTTTTATTTTTTTTATTTTTTTTACAATTTTAAGTATTACTATCCCTTTGAATTTCTAAAAACTATCCTCTATCAGACCCAGGTCCATTAAAAGTCTGCTCACTGGTCCAATTCTATCTAAGAGGAATAGGGAAAGAAGGCTGCCTAACAGAGTATTGAACAGCATAATATAAGTTAAGAGAAGTTAAAAAAGGAAGCTAATAAAATCTTTACCCTGACCATCTCCTCTGAGGACACTTAAAATGGAGCATGTTTGGTGGGGGTAAAGTGGAGTGTCTCCAGATAGTTATTTTTTAAGCAAATGCCTTGCCCTTCTGTGGGAGGATTACCCCTCCTCCCCCACGCAGTTCCACAGTTGATGAAAAAGAAACAGTCTTAACAAATTGCATGTACATCACAGGAAAAACACAGCCAAAATGTATCAATTTTCCATATAATTTAACTGCTACAAAACTGTTGCCTACAGTATATGAACACAGCCTAAAAGAAAAGGCAAAAGGCAAGTTAAGCAATCAGAAATAAAGCAAACTCAGCTTTGGCATACCAGCCAGCTTACCTTCTGCAAACAGGTCAAGTCCGAGTCTTGGCGAAATCTTTTGTTCATTGGAACACTACTGCTCAAAAGAAAAGATGTTGTTAAAGCCAGCTTAATGTAGTCATGTTACAAGAAACACAAAAAGAACCACAAAAAACACATTCTAAAGAATTTGTAAAGAAAGTATAATCAGTCAGATTTTACCTAGTCTGATTACCCCTGAAATAACCATTAAAACCCTTCAGTACATACTTGATCACAGCAGTCAGCACAGAAAAGTAAATGGTTCATTAACTGTAAACAATATTCCCTTTAAACCTATTAATTACATATTGATTTACATCAGACATCCCAATTTACTAGTTTCACTTGATAAGCCAACATAAAAGTGTAATTAATCAATTTAGTGTTCATAAAGAACACGAACATAAGAGATTTGTTGCTGCTGATAATGATATAATGCGCGACAACTGTAATTATGTAAGTTTATTACACTGCAGTTATCTTTTAAGGGCCCTATGTTCATAAGAAAAGGGGAGGAGTTCTGCAGCCATAGAGGAGAAGTAAACATTGCCTAAATCCCAAATTATCTGAATGTGGCTTTTAACCCCTTGAATGTCAGTGGGGCCTCCAAGACAAGACAAAGCATTGAGAGTGCTAAGTTAGTGCACCAGCTATAGAATCTGTTCAGACTTCATGGTCACAGGTTCTAGTCCCTGTGGGGTCATCTCCACCTCCTTAGGTACCTAAAACGAGTATCCTTCGAGGTAAAAATACTTTCATTAACCCTTTCGGTGCCAGAAGGGTACGCAACTAATTTCCTTGCAATGTGCTGAGTACCCCTATGGCACTGAAAGGGTTAAAAAAGGTAAAAAGTTAAATAATAATCCCTATTTAGATCAAAGGGAATTTTGTGACTTATTTTTGTCCAGTAGTCCTTTTACTTCAGTTTCCCTTCCTTCACATTCTCAGTACTCCACTTTAACAACCCCCCCAAGGGTGCAGAGCAGTGTCCACAAGACCATTCTCACAACTGCAGTTTCCAGTTATAATGTGCTGATTTGGTTGCCCATCACTGACATATACCATTTAGTTGCTGACTGCAGGTAGAAGGTGCTCACTTCACAGAAAGTGGAAGAAAGAAGCACTAATAAAACTAATACAATAAATATGCAACTAAAATAAAACATTACTCATTTTTTTTTTTTAAAGAAGTGCTATTAGTATGAATTTGTGCCAGAGAGAAAACAACTAGGAACTACAGAGGACTGTAAACGTTTATTTTGCAGGTCTGATACCTGTGAGATAAGTGGTATTTCTCAATTATCCATCTTGTCTTTTCAAACACCAATTCCCAGTGCGGCTCTCCCAGAATGTGTTCTACCTCGAACTTGTATGGTATTCCTGAGACAGACACAGAGACAAAGGGAAATAGACATGAATATCAATGGTTCCTGCTTTTGTTTATCATGTGAGCAGCATCATTATTCTATTCCACAATACAAATCACAAAGCACAGGTTGTTAATCAAACATTCAGTGTTGTGCACACCTAGCATGAAGCTGGGAAAGATGAACAGATGTCACATGTGAAAGCTATCAGTGATCAGTAGCTTGATGTATGTATATCATTATTCATCAGGTTCTGTGCAATATCAATTAATACCAACAACAGGGAAACGCACTATGGAGCCTATGTTTAAAGGGATGGTAATGTTTCACAATAAAAGCAGCTCCAATTAATCTTCATCGTATTTGGGCCATGTCAGAGTTGTAGTACAAGAGTAATTGAATGATAAAATATCCCCCTACCGCCCCTTTTACTGATGTAACACTGCTCACCTCAGAGTAGAAAGGTGGTGTCCAGATGGCTTGCAGAGAGGAACAATGTTCAATTAGCATAAGGGAAAAACCTGTCAAGGAGGCAGGGTTTTCATTGTTCTCACAGTGAAAGCTTTGTGGTCTGTGGACCAGATTCCACATCTGAGGGGAGGTGGCTTATACTAGGTAAAAGGGGTGGGAGGGGGATAATTTATCATTCAATTGCTCTTGAACTACAACTCCATCAGTATTGAAATAACACTCTCTATGACTCAAATACTATGAAGATTATTTGAAGCTGTTGCTTTTGTGAAACATTACCATCTCTTTAAAGAAAAGTGATGCTATTCTGGAGTAAACCAACTGCAGCATAAGGAGACAAATATAAATTCCTCAAAATTTCCACTGATTTAAAAGGGGCTTATTAAACTTTAAATGCTAAATGCCTCCAATGCTTTGCTTTTCAAACAATGGAAACCACTCTAGCAATCAGTGGGTTAAAAGCCTGATGCAAACCAGGTACACTTTGTAGACTTTTCTAATGAAGAATTTCCTTGTATACAACGCTGTTTCGGCTGTGCAGAGGAACCGCCCAGTCCCGGGACCAGGATCTCAGTCTGCCAGCTAGATCGCTGATGTGTGTAAAAGGGGGGGGGGGGGGGACTTTAGAAGATTATTACTCTAAATCTAGACAAGTTACAGAAACGGACTTCGATCATTGCCTTTATTTTTATTTTTTTAACATGTGCAATATTAAAACAAAGTATTATTATCTCTTTAAATCACACGTTGAACTGCATACTCTCCAGTTGCTTTTCTGGTGTAGCGAATGACACAGGTTAGAAACACACTACCATAGAAAACACTACCATAGATGTCCCCTTTGCTTAATCTTATGGCCTAAATCCTTGAAAGCCTACTTAACGGGCCTCCATTTCCCGCTGACTCCGTCATTGGTACCAATATTTAGTATGACAGCTGGGTCCTGGCCAGCCCCTCCCAACAATCTTATCAAACCGATCTACTGCATGTTTAACACAAGCACCTGGGAAACTGCAAAAATGTTTGATTGCAACTATCCTGGCCGACAGAATACACCATCTGTCTTCCTAATTATGGACTCCTTAACGCCACCCTTCTATGTCCCAGATCCCATCATGGCTAGAGGGACTGTTCTCCCAACTGTTAGAGAGAAATGTCCTCTCTAGAAAGGGCATTACTGTAACAACAACCCCAATATCACTCAGTGTAGCAAGTCTGTGTGAGTAAACACAGGATTGTCCCCACCCCCATATCTCTGCCCCTACTTGTAACTGTAAACCATCTAGCCACCTGCCCCCCCCCCCCACTTTGTAAAATCTACACTCCCAGTACTTCCTTTGCCAGCTTCCTAGTGCTCAGTGAGCAGCAAGCCCCTATCAGGACTGTCAGTCTCCCTCCGTGTTGCAACTTGCCTCTCCAGTTCTGTAACTTGAGCTTCTAAAGAATAAACCTAGTATAAGAGACAATATTAATGAAGAGTCCAGTGACACTGTAGAGGATCCTTGGATTGATACACACTTGAGGCGTACATAATAAAAATATATTAACAGACATTTGCTACAAGCTACTAAAAGGGGAACTATTTCCCCAAATAAGGTCTGCCCCCAACATTTAGCCATCTAGCGACAAGCTTAACAATACTACTATTAGCCAGAATAATTACCTCGTTAGTCACAAATCCTACTTCTGCCAAGACTGTTGGCCAGGCAACAGAGCTTTATAGGTATCTGAGCGCCTGCGCCATCAGTCCCTTCTGGTACCTAAAGGTACCATGCAACGCCTCCTAGAGGAGACCGGGACTGAGAGTGCAGGCACGCAGATGTCTGTAAGCAAGGAGGTCTGCGCTGTTGCCTGGCCATCAGTCTCGGCACAAGTAGAATTTGTGACTTTCAAGATAATTATGTTGGCTAATAGTACTATTGTTAAGCTCAGTGTTCAGAATTTCCACTCGCCACTAGCCAATGGTGAGTGAAAGTTTAGCCTTGGCAAGTAGAAATTCAGCCCTGGTTGGTATGCTATGGCTTGCATTGGCGAGTAACTTTTCAGGTCTGGCTAGTTGCAAAGGACTTAGAATTATAAGCCCTGGTTAAGCTTATCGTTAGATGGCTAATTGTTGGCTGGAGACTTTATTTGGGGTGATAGTTCCCCTTTAATATCGAGGAATTTAAAGAAGCCCAACTGTTAATGAAAAATAAAAAGGCCTCTCAGTAAGGTAATACAGGTAAAAAATGACTGGTAGAGTAATAGTGATATCTTTACTGGCTGAGTAGCTCTAATCAGTGCTACGTATGTGTTGTAAGAATGTTTGTCAGAAGCTGTCATGCACAGTAGAGACTTCCCGAACGCACTGAATGTTTGGAGCACAGAATGCTGGGAGCTCCGAATGCTGGGAGTATCCTGTACTTTCGGGCAGTCTCTACAGCGCATGACTGCATCGGTGACAGTACACAGAGCAGGACCGGCCTCTTAACCCTTTGAGTGCCAGAGGGGTACACAACGCATTGCATACCCCTCTGGCACTCAAAGGGTTAACATCACCCGGACCTTGGCCCATGTACACGGCTTTTACACTAATAATATTATATCCAAGGTACAACCATGCATATCATTCATAGGGTGCCATAATCCTATATATACTAAAACACAGAAAAATAGAAAATGACCTAAATAGGCACTCAACCTTCATGTATAAATAAGTACCACCATATTAAAATATAGAAAATATTTATTAGTAACATCCTAAATTATGATCTTTACATAAGAGAAATTGAATACAATGAACCTCACAGGCCCCAGTGGACTAACACAGTGTCTGCACCAGACATACACAACCTAAACTAGAGTAGCTCTAAGATGCAAACATTTTAGGTCTCTCTATTTAGAAATAAGCCTGAAGAAGAGGCCTAAAGTGTTTTGAAAGCTTGCATACTAGAGCTACACAGTCAGCCAATAAAGGTATCATGTTTACTCTACCAGTCTCCTTCTGTCAGGTAATGTAATCACAATGGGAGATTTCAACTACACTGAAACAGTCTACAGAAATATAGGACTTCCAACTCAACAAAAGCAAATTATTTTAAAAGTATGCTTGTTTAATGACCATTTCATTTCCCAAATAGCAGAGAAGCCAACTAGAGAAGAAGTGTTGCTGGACCTAATTGTCTCAAACTATTCTAAAATGGTATGGACTATAGAGGTAAGGAAATATTTGGGCAAGAGTAACCACAGTATGATATTTGACATTTGTTATGAAAAACCCATTAACATGGGTTTAACTAAAACATTCCAAAGTTAAAAGGCAAATTTTACAATGCGAAAAGCAGTATTAGAGGGCAATCAATGGGATGTAATAGACAAAGATAAAAAATGCAAAACAAAGATGTAATTTGTTCAAATTGCTCCTAGATAAATATAAGCCTCAATATATACCACTGTGGAATAAGTAAAAGAGGAGCAAATTAAGACCAATGTGGTTTAACAAGGAGGATGACAAGGAAATGAGGAATAAGGCGGCTTTTAAACAGTTTAATTCAGAAGGGACAGGTGCATGATTTAAAAATCGAACAAACAAACATATAAAGAATGCAACATAGTCTTCAAACTAGCAAATAGGCTATTAAAATGAGAAAATTATTGCAAAACATCAAGAAAAATAATGAATATATCTACAAGTGTATACATTGCAAAAACGTTAAGGTTGATATTAGACACCTTAAAACAAAGGCAGGTTAATTAATTGGTGAGAATAAGACAGTGGATGACACCTTAAACAAACCTTTCTTCTGTATATACAAATCAAACAACAATAGTAAGCTATGGGCAAAAGGATAATCACAGAATTTCCTCCATCAAGTACATGGCTTACAAAGTCCAAGAGTGACTGGAAAAGTTTATTGGTAATAATGCTTCTGGGTCTCATGGCATACACCCAAGAGTACTCAAGTAACCGAGTTCAGTAATAGCAAAGCCATTATGCATAATATTTATGAATTCACTATCATCAGGAATTGTGCCCTGTGATTGAAGGGAAGCAGATGTAGTACCATTATTCTAAAAGGTAAAATTATAGACCTGTCAGCGTATTTCAGTAGTGTTTACGATAATAGGAAGGTTACTAACCAATAGTATTCAATACTATGATGAAAAATAACATTATTAGTAGGAGTCAGCATGAGTTTTAAGAACAGACAGTGTCAAACTAATTTACTTGCTTTTTACAAAAAGCTATGTAGAAACCTAGACAAGGGTATTGCTGTTGATGTAGTATACTGGGATTTTGCAAAAGCCTTTGATACTGTGCCAATCAACAGACTACTGCAAAAATTAGAAGGTTTTGCTTGGCAGTTGATATCTGTGCATAGAGAGAGGACTGTTTAAATGATAGCTGGAAGACAACTGTAAATGGAACATTTGCAAATTTATCTAAAGTTGTAAGTGGGGTGGAGTTCAGTCCTAGGTCCAATGCTATTTAATTTGTTTATTAATGATCTAGAAGGGGGTAAAGTAATGTCTCAATCTTTGTTGATGACACAAAGATGTGTAAGGAAATATATACAGATGAGGATGTGTTTTCTCTTCAGAAGGTTTTGGATAAACTGAGTAAATGGTGGGAAAAGTGGCAGATGACATTTAATATAGACAAATATATGATTATGTACTTGGGCTGCAGAAACAAATGTTCTACATATACACTAAATGAAAAACTACTCAGGGAAACCTTGTTAGAGAAATATTTAGAAGTACTGATAGACAGCAGACATCACAGCAGTGTTTAGTGTCATTCAGTCATTTTTCCTTCTATGTAAATCTGTGGTAAAGTCTCATCAGGAATATGGAGTACAGTTTTGGGCACCATTTCTTTAAATAAATAAAGACCTTGAACTGGAAAAAGTGCAGGGACATGCAAAAAAACTGACAAAGGGACTGGAGGATGTGAGATACAGAGAGATACTAGCTAAACTGAGTTTGATTACATTAGAGAAGAGATGTCTAAACGGTGATATTTTTGCAAATATATTCCAGGTCAATACACAAAAACTCTCTGAGAGGCTATTTACTTAAAGAACTAAGCAAAATACAAGGGGTCATCCATTAACAACTGAAGTAAGGTGCTTTTGACAAAAAAGGCAGTGATTTCTTAAAGAAAGGGCAGTAAAGTTGTGGCATTCTTTGCTTCAGAATGTTCTGTTTGCAGATACTGTAGTTGCTTTCAAAAAAATAATTGTTAACTTTCTAGCTCAGAACAATATTGAGAGACTGTAAGCTCTCACGAGCAGGGCCCTCTGATCCTCCTGTTCTACACATCTGATTGTACTATTTAATACCTCTGTATGTCTATTCCCCAATTGTACAGCGCTGCGGAATTAGTTGGCGCTATATAAATAAATAATAATAATAATAATAATAATTATGACCGTTTGATTCAGGGAAATATCCAACCACCTTCTCAAGTGAGGAAGGAGCTTTTTTACCTTCTTGTGGCTTAATTGGAAAAGGTTTCAGTAGAGGTTTTTATTTGCCTTCCTCTGGTTTACCAAGACTGATATGGCATGGGTTGAACTTGATTGACATAGGTCTATTTTAAGCCTCATAAACAATTTGTTACTATGTAATAACATAAAAGAGAAAACATGAGCAGTACTTGATGGGAGCACTGCTCTCAAAAACAAACTCCAAAGATTTACTTATTGTCAGTGTGCTCTTGACACACCTCTTGATTTATGAATTATAGTCGGGTAATAGTACGGAGTAATTTACATTAGTCACAAAAGGGGACAATAATATTTGTATATTTTTCTGGATGTATAGTAGAGTAACAATACTTACTGTAAGACCCATCCTCACTTAGATCGTCACTAATAATCAGACAGGACACCTGAGAGTAAGGAAGGGGGTTGCTGCGATTGTAAGGACTTATGATCATCCCCAGGAACTTTGCTCCACCACGAGAAAAATAACTCTAAAATGTAATAAAAAAAAAGGCGAATTTACCCTTGCATACATTGCTGGGTTGCATAATTTGATAAACTGCATGTACAAAGCATTACATTATAATAACCACAAAGTTTATCGGAAGAAAAATAAATTGAGTCTATGCTAAGAAAAAGGTATGTTTCTAAACCCAAATGCATCAATACAATCAAAATATGGGCAACTGGAAGTTTATCTGTAAAATAATTACAGCTCAAAAGTGTCATATTTTAGATCTCTAGTGCCATTAGAGAGGAGAAATTTCCACGTACATATTAGACTCCCCCCTACATGGGAAATACCAGTAAGAGAAATCAGCTGCCCATTAGGCAAAAACCTTCTGGAGTTGGTTATTTCTTTTGTTCAGAAAGGAATTGCCTGGTACTTTGTGGCTGGACTATCTAGTGCAATATATGCTCTAGGATATTTTCTACCTGTGCATCACAGTTGTGAGCTACATGGAACTGAACTCTGGGTAGGATACCATTCCTGTATAGCTTGCTAAATTCTATGGCAGACTTGTTCCTAGTTAAGAGCCTCTGACCAGTACTTCTCTACAAAGCAGTCAGCAGCCTTGACATTACCGGTGTACATAAAACAAACAAGGTTGGGGTATCAGGATGTCTTGAGGTACTGAAATGGTTTAGCACAGAGATGGCTGATCCCAGGCCCTTCAGCTGTTGAAGAGTACAACTACCATCATCCTAAGGCAGCCGTCGCCTGGCTGAGGATGATGGTAAATATATTCTTCAACAGCAGGAGGGTCGCAGGCTGCTCATCACTGAATTTCTTTAAGAGCCAAGCCTTAAATGCTAGACTCTCTTCATGTCTGGATGACACAGAGGATAGTGAATCCAGTGGTCTGGAAGAAAAGGAAGGTGATGTTGCTTGGCAAATGACACAGTGATCTGAGAACCATGATTAGAGAGTCCAGAAAAGAGCAACCAGGATTATGTGCTCCTGCTTCAACCTGTCATTCTGATACACTCTGGGAGTCGGAGAAAAAGGAGTCAAAACACATGCCAAAGGAAAATACCACAGGATGCACATCTTTTCCACTGTGAGTGGGTCTTGGGATGTAGAGTACAACAGGGGAACCTAGCAGTTCAAAAAAGATGCATTCAGGTCCACAACCTGAACTATGGAGTCAAACATGGCCTGGTTCAGCGATCATTCCCTGAGATCAAGGCTGTGATTGCTGAGAAAGTCAACAACCTTATTGTTGAGCCCAAGAATATGTTCTGCTGAGAGAACTGGAACACGAGTCTCTCTGCCTAAGTGAGTATCAGATGAACCTCCAACCACAATGCAGTGCTTCTGGAACATCCTTCTCAGCTGACGTGACCCACCACAGTTTCCAACTCAGACTGGATCTGCACCGGCAAACCCTGAAATAATCGGAGACCAATTCTGAAGGTCCGGGTAAATCACTTAAGGGTCCAAAACATTGATGGAAAGAAGGCTCTCTCTATTGGACCTAAGGCCCTGGACCATCAGAGCCGAACGACACACCCCAAAACTTCAGCCAGGAATCCACTATCATTATGAACCAGTCCAATACAACAAATGGGTGACCATAAATTCCGGTGAGATTCCTAAAGCCACTGGTGAACATCTACTCTTATCTGACATAAGAAAGCCTTCACACATGAGAGAGGACACTGGTGTCTGGACCAAGTGTGAATTTGAGAGTATGGAACTGCCTCCAGGGCTGAGACAAGTTATCCCACCACCCTTATGTAGTCCCACACCTCTGCCGACTGGCGATACAAGGCCTGGGATAAAAACTATGATAAAGTCTGAACCTTGTCCTGTGGTAGAAAAACCTGTCTCTGTAGTGTTGAATGTCCCAGAACCTAGGAAGGTACCAGAAGAATTTTTAATGGACACGCACGTCTGAAGATGTAGACAAAAGCCTTCATTAAAAAGGTGCCTTCAGCAAGAGATCGTCAGACAAGGAGTAAAGGAGATCAAGTGAACAAATGTGGCCGGACAATGCCGCCATAACTTTTGTGAAAGCTCACAAAGCAGACAATAACCCAATGTGAAGAGCAGTAAATTGAAAAAAGCAGTAGAAATTCTGGTGGAATTTGTAAAAAGGAATGTGTAGGTATGCATCTCTTATGTCCAGAGAAGCCAAAAAATTCCCTTGTACATAGCAGCAATGATGGAATGTAGAAACTCAGTCTTGAACAGTGGTGTACAAACAAAGCAATCAAGATGCTTCAGGTCCAAGACCTTTTTGGGAACGATGAAGAGATTGGAATAGAATCCCATGAGCCTCTCCAGAGAAAGAACTGGAACCAAGACCTACATACTCACCAGGGTTTGAATCAACTCTAGTAACTGAAAAGACCGCACAGGATTGTGAGGAACTGTGGAAAAGAAGAAGCTACGAGGAAGAGGGTGCTTGAAATCTATGTAATAACCCTCCCAAATTACTCTCAGAACCCAAGGATCCACCACGGAGAGGGCACACATATCATGAAAAGGACTGGACCTCCATGAGTCATGTGTAGGAAAACTTGTCTGTGGAGAGCTTTTGAGTAGGTTGCTGCTTGCTTGGGTTTTGGAAAAGAACGTACCTGGCTCGGGGTTGTGGGTAATGAACTTTTAAGGGCAAACACAGACAGACACTTAGGATTGACCTGGGGCAACAGTGAAATCAAGCCTTTAGTATCATGGCAAATGATCTGTTCTAATTCTGGGTCAAAGAGTTGCTTGGCCACCAAAAGAAGAGAAAAGTGATATTTTTCTCCAAAATCTTCAACCAAAGGGTGAGATGTGCTGAGACTTTCCAATGAACTTAACAGTATCTAGGCTGCCTCATTAAGATATTGAGTAGCTACAAGAATCTTGGAGATGGAGAGAAAATCCCCTTTTGGAGCATCAGAGTGAACTGCTTCCAATAACTGTTCAACCCAAATAGCCGTGGCTCTCCATCATCCATGTTGTAGCAAAAAGGATTTAACCTAGTACCTTGGAATGAGTTTTCTCTTATCGAGCCATTTCCTCTCCTCTAGAACTGATTGATCAAGAGAATTATAAGGAGGGAAGAGAACCTCAACTTTTTTGTGGCATTTAAAAAGTCTGGGTAGGAAGAACCAGAGTCTGAGGCTCGGTTCTTATCCGAGCAGTGTTAGAGACACTGAACTTCCACCAGGGCCTCCAAAAATAAATAAATAGTCAGCCTCTTCCCCTTCAGGATGCTCCCACAGGTTGGAGTCTACCCAGAGTAGTGGGAGAACAAGGTGCTGAAACTACTTCACCAAAACAGCAGTCACCACTAAAAGGCATCACAGTCCCAAAATGAGAACTATATACCCAAATAAGTATCAGCCTTGTCCCACTGACTGACAAGGAACAATATAGAAAATGAAATAAAAATAATTTAAAATAGCTAAAGAAATGATCCAAAGTGCAGTAACAGGGAGGAAAAGCTACAAATCTCAAATTCAGGCTACTAGCAAGAAAAAAAGACAAACAGGTGAATGCGGTTAAAAAGGTGAAATTTACTCATCGATATTTGGTTTTCCTCTGTGTCCTTCCATGGCTACTGTGAGTTTTGGCTCCTCCCTTCAGCTGGTAGGGCCAATGCAAAATTATTTAAATACTGCTGACTTCCTCCCCCATGTAGTTATACAGTTGTCAAAGCTACGAGACATAAGAGGTTAGTGAGAGCCTGCAATATAAATGCATAATACATCAATCTTGTAACTCTGCATGAAACAATACAATACCAAGAACCAGTTAGGGAGGGTTGCCGTGGAAGGACACAGAGGAAAAGAAGATATTGGTGAGTAAATTTCACCTTTTCCTCTGTGTCCAATCCACGGCTACTGTGGGACTCTTAATGGTATTGCTGCTTCCAGCACCTTCCGTCCGAACTTAGTGTCCTCAGATGCTTTGAGATCCAGTCGATAATGCTTAACAAAAGGTAGAGACCGATGTCCAGGTTGCAGCATGGCAAATTTCATCAGGGGTTGCTGCAGATTTATGTGCCCAGGAGCTAGCCATAGCTCTTGTGGAATGGGCTTTAATACTTTCCGGAGGTTTGATATCTGCTGACTCATGTGCTAGAGTTATACAGTCCCGAATCCATCAGGAATTGGAAGGCTTTGAAGCTGCTGTACTATTAAACTTTCCGCAAAAGTGTACAAACAAGTTATCCGTTTTGCGGAATAGATGAGTTCTGTCTAGGTAGATCTTTAAACAGTGGATAAGATCCAGATTGTGGAATCGTTCTTCCAGGTCATGTGAAGGGTTAGGGCAAAAAGATGGTAATACAATTTCCCGGTTCAGATGAAACTGTGAAACCACCTTGGAACGAAAAGACAATTTGGGCCTCAAAACAACTTTATCTTGATGAAAAACCAAAAAGGGGGGAACTGCAGCCAGGGCCTGTAACTCACTGACCCTTTTGCCAATGTGACGGGCGTGAGGAATACCACCTTGAGTGTGAGATGTTTGACAGAGATAGACTCTAAGCTCTCAAAAAAGGGATGTGATGTCAACTGTTGTAGCACTAGGTTCAAGACCCAAGGAGGAACAATACATCCCTGATTGTAGGCTTAATCTTTGAAATGGAAGTAAGATAGCGTTTTATAAGACAATTATCAGCCATGGGGGTGGCCAGGACAGCTGAAATAGCAGAGAGCTGTACTCTCAAGGATACAGGTTTTAGGCCTTTGTTGAACCTGTTTGTAAAATATCCAAAATGCGTGACGGAGTAATAGAGGTGCGGTTGATGTTATTTGTAAAGCACCAGTTGTAAAAGGTAGTCCACACACGATAGTAGATTTTTGTTGTGGAAGCTTTCCCACCCTTTAAAATATGGTGCCAATAACTTTCTCAGATGTCCCCAGCGGGATATGTATGAGCGGCATTTTCTGTTTTTTGCTGTTGTCATCAGATCTACTGATGGGGACCCTAGAGTTTTTACAACAATATTGAAAATTTCGGTTTTTAAACTCCATTCTCCCCGATCCAATGTGTGGCAACTTAGGAAGTCCGCTTGACAATTTAGGAGGCCTGACATTCTTTCTGCCCAACTCAGAATTTTCAAGGCCAGCAAGTTTAAGTGTCTGATCTTTGTTCCGCCTTGATTGAGGAGGTATTGGACAGCACCAAGATCGTTCCTGATCCACAGTGCGTGTCATGACGCAACTGACAAGGCTGATACCTTTCTCAACTGAGGCATCGCATGAGTAATTTAGTGCATCTTTGAAGATGGTCAAATCTTTCAAAATTCTGCTCCTAGAAACAGAAGATTAAATTTTTTCTTCTAGTTCCGAGAGCCAGATGTGCAACGTGCGAAACACTGAGGCCATTGATGTTTTTAAATTCTGGCCTAAGGTGAAGAATGGTTTCTTTAGGGCCCCATCTGCTCTTTTATCCATGGGGTCACGGAGAGTAGATCCATCCTCTAGTAATATAGTTGTACGTCTAGACGTCTGGGCTATAGCTGCGTCAACCTTAAGAGGGGTATGCCAGGTCATGGTATCCTCTTCAGCAAAGGGGTATATGCGATTAAAGTGACGAGAGAGGGAAATGCGTTTGTCAGATTGCTTCCATTCCCCTGTGATGATATCCTGGATGGAAGCATGAACAGGTATTTGAGGGCAGACTTTTTTTGTAACCCACAAATGCTGAATCAATGATGTTAAGGTCTTTTTGGACCTCCGATAGACCCAAGGACTTACCATGTATTTTACAAGGTTGTCAATCTTATCCAAAGGAAAACTGCCAGTATCCTCCAGCAGAGGAAGCAACAGACTCCAGTTCCATAAAGCTCTCATCCTCTTCCTCCTGTACCCTGGAGGGTCCTTCATCTGGGTCCGAGTGCCTTGGACGTTTTCTTGCTGCTTCTTGAATGGATGAGAAGATCTCTTGCATAGAGCTCATCCATGTCATGAATTCCTGGAACTGGGCTGGAACCTCACTTGTGGCAGCATGTTTAAGGCAATCTGCACATAGCTGTGAGGAATCCTCTGCAGGGATTTTCTGTTCACATCCCAGATATGTTTTTAAGTTGGGTGCAGGTTTAGCCTCTTTCCCTGATGCAGAAGGCTTAGTTTTGTCTACCTTTTGTTCAAAAGACATGACTAGCAATAAGTATATTCAAAGTAAGCCCAATACATATTTAAGCATATGATTAGCAAATACTAGGGACTGGTAACTTGTACTCACAATTGAGGAGGTTATCTTGCTTCCCTGCTCCGTTTTTATGCCTCTGACATTGCTCCCTCATTTCCTGGATGCCGACTGCGTTTCACTGTGAACACATGACTACTTCCTGGTTCGCAGCAATATCCGGTGCAGAGGCAGAGCGCGCCTAAGGGGAGCATGGAACACCGGGGAGCATAGGCAATGATGGGGACTGAGCTTCAAGCTGAGGCCCAATATACAGGAAAGATAGAGGCAGACTCGCAGGGATCCGGGAGGCAGTCTAAGGGGATTCACCCCCATGTGACCGCGGTAAGGCCAGCCACATAATAGAAAACAAACTTTGTAGGAGATAGGAGAGAGACAGTGTCCCTCCGTCCTCCAGCTTGGTAGGACCAAATAACTACATGGGGGAGGAAGTCAGAAGTATTTAAAGAATTTTGCATTGGTCCTACCAGCTGAAGGGCAGAGCCAAAACCCACAGTAGCCGTGGATTGGACACAGAGGAAAACTTATTAGCCATCCCGAGCAGACTCCATTCAGAAATAAGAAGAAAGGGGAATAGGAGCCCATCTAAGAAAAACTATGATAATCTTCAAATCTTCACCCTGCTGTTTCTCCTTCACAAAGCACTTTGAACTGCGGCGGCTACTTCAGTGAAGGGTAAAGTGGAAGTGGAGGAGAGCCTCTACCTCCAGAGAACTCTGTTCTGCAAGTGCCCTCCTAGAAAAAGCTACTTTACCTAGGATACAAATGCAACAGTGAATGATCACGAGAGTGTGACATAATAAAAGATCTACCTGAAAATGTGTGCGACCCTTAATGACATATGTATCAAATATAGATCAAGAAATAGACAACATACAAAAAAATATTTAGCATCTACACATTAAAACACGGTCAAGGCAGTTTTATTTGTAACAATCTACTGAATACTAAAAGGTTGATACATTAGGTCTCTGAACATTTCAGTCTCAAATGGGGTTTTAGTTGTAAAGGGTGACTAGCTATTAACATTTCTTTATAAGAATGATACATATACATGTTCCACAATTGCTACTTTTTATTACAATAATTTATTAACCTTTAGTGACATATCAATACATATACCCTATGGAGGTGCTGCAAGAAAGGCCCTTACCAATGTTAGTGCTTCTGTTAAAGAAATCCAGTCAGTTATTTCTATAGGTATAATTATTCATAACCCTTTGAGTGCAAAGCAATGTGTTGGCACTCAAAGGGTTAAAAGCAGGGATAGTCAATCTCTGACCCTCTAGCCAATTGGGACTACAGCTCTCATATCCCCATCCAGCTGTTAGGAGTTTAGTCTCCCAAACCTGCAGGTTCAAAGAGGACTATCCCTGCTTTAAGGAGACAGGTCCACACTAAAAGGGACTGATATCATTATTACGCTATACCTGATATTTTGCTTGTGTATCAATATCTCTGATTGAGGGATTGGGATCAAAAGCAGGATGTGAGTGATACCATCCAATGATGCTGTAGCCGCGCAGTGCCAAAGCCTCTGATGCTTGCGTTTGTGAGACAGGGTCCATTTCACACTGTAGTCCAGTACTCAAGCTGTTGCATGGTTCTGCTGTACAGATCTGGAAATAAAGCATGTTGATCTCACTCTCTAATTTGTTTCCAGACTTAAACAGTGTTGAGGAACATACTGACAATTTTGAAATGAAATATTAATAATAAATTAGGAGGAAATCTCTATTAAATGATTAAAAATTCCTAAAGCCTATTGTTTATCTGTGATGCCTATTTACAAAGTGAAGAGGCACTTCAGATACTGAGCACTGACACCAACAGGATAATGCTCAAACTGGTTAGGTCTATCTACAGGAGAACCTCCTCTCCCTACTTGAGAAAATGTAGATTGTAGGTTATAACCAACTACAGGGCTGTCAAAGAAATAGATACTTAAGAGCCAGATCAATTTCTGTAAGTAAATTAGGGATTTGGGAAGCATGTATACAAAAATACCCCCAAAAGTAAAAGCCACAAGTTAAAAGTTTGTTTGCTAAAGAATTGCACACCTAAGGGGTATAAACCACCCAACATAAATAGCTGCTGTGAAAAAGTTATTATCCTTGGAATCAGCAACCTGCAGCCCTTATGTGTTTGTAGGACTACAACTACCACGATTCGCAGCCAGAAATGATGATTGGTTCTGTAGTTCAACAATCCGTTATATGACCACAGACTGCATGTTGGTGAGCAGCTGAACTACACACAAGTAAAGTAAAGAAACCCGCATGCACACCCCAGATAGAACAGCTCTTGCAGCAGTGGTACATGTATCCTAGGTGGGAAACGTTTGATGTTAACGCTTTACAGAAACATGTGCAAACGGTTTTAGTCTCTGTTTTGAGCTTGGTAAATGCAGAAAGTAAACATTTAAAGTAACAAGGTATGTGCTATTTAATCCCTCAGATGTTCAACTATGCCAAGTATACAAGAATAAAAACAAATACTTACTTCTACAACACCTTCTGATTCAGAATATCTTCCACCCAATAAGCCAATCACCTCTGCCATGGAGACATGGGAATGCTTTCAATGAAACAAGACAAATGCATAACTGAAAGTGTCCTATATTAGATCTAGCGAGTTATTTAAGTACAACATTAAACCCTTACCATGTCCAATAACAACATGGCTTCGGCTGCTACCTTCACTCGAAATGGCTCCTAAACAGAAAGGACAGCTAATGAGTTATAGACCTGGTATAATCAATAAATGGACCGAACTAAAAGATGGGATTCCCTGAGGGGGATGGGGGTGAAATAAACAAACATACAAAACATATAAAACAACCTTTTCAGCAGAAAAAAACATTTAGTTACATTTCTCCCCCATATCACCCCTCCCCCAAATAAAAACCTATATACACACACATCTTTGGGGATTCCACCCACTTTACAAATACCTTCTTCTCTTCACTGAAAGCAGAGCAGGGGACCAGCTGGAAGGGGTCGAAAGAGCTGGAAATAAAAAACAAAAAAAAAAAAAAACACAAAAATGTTAACAGCAATTTATTATATTCTTAAAAGAATACATTTGAATTTTTACACACAGCAATTTTTCATGCCTTTAAGAATCAGAGAGAGTGTGCTACACGTGCACACAGTTCTATTTCTTAACCCTTTCAATGCATTCCGTACCCCTCTGGCACTCAAAGGGTTAAAGTTTCAAACAGCAAAATGAAGCACGCCCCTCTTAATGGCCATAGCCAGCAATCTCTCTTTTATCCAGGAAAAAGCTATTTTTAATCAAAACAGGACAATTAAGTAATTGAGATTGCATAAAAACATGTTGTGAAGTATTATCAACTTCCCCCTTTACTAAGCCATTTACCTGCCAAAAGGGATCAGCTATGAAATGCACTGCTGGTTAATATGACAGTAAAGAGAGCTGCATAAAAATATAGTGTTGGGGGCTGTGGTTATTTTATTTATTTATATTATTAAATATTGGTCAGAATTCGGAAGAGACATGTATTAAAATCCCTTAAGGAATGAGTGACGTGCCAGAACCATCACCAGTGCCCTTTCCCCCCCTTAAGGGCATGTGATGCACTTCGTGCATACAGCGTTCCTGCGGGAGCCCAGTAAGCACAAACCGGGACTGCAATTGTTCACTCCAAGACCAGAGCTGTCTCAGACCCCCGTTCAATGTGCCGGTACACGTCACCAGTCACGTGTGCCGGAGTGCCAACAACGATAAAAGCAGTCCTTAAGCAAAGATCACTTTCCCTGGACTGCTGTTTGTTAAGGGGTTAATCCACGGAGGACCAGAAGGATGTGAAATGCATTGTTTTGCCATGCATTTCCCCCCTGAGGTTTGGAGAACTATGCAAGAACAAACTGGCCCTTTACACATAGAAAAAGTGGGAAGAGAGAAGTCATTATTTACCAACATTTTTCTGTGTAGCTACAGATGTCATCTTGCTTAAATTTCAGCTTAATGTGAAAACAAGGTTAGCATATGTGGATTTCTTGTGTTAGATAAAGAGTAGGTTTATAGAGGAGTACACCATGCATAAATAGAACAAGGGGTTAGAAACATTTAAACAAACCCTCCCCCCAAACAAAAAAAAATCTAAGACAAAAAACCCCCACACAAAAAACAACATAAAATACAATCCTCTCAAACGCTCAAAAGTAAGAGACTCGCGTAATAAAAATAAAAAAATAGGCCCATATTTATAGAATGGAAGTTATTCTGGCGTAAACCAACTGCACCATAGGGGAAAACATTTTTCGTTAATTTGGGCTTTTAACCCTCTTAATGTCAGAGGTCTCCAATGCATTATGAAGCAATGCATTGGAGGCATGTGAAGCATTCAAGTGGTTAAAATCATTTTAATAATTGTACCTGTGCTTAAGTACAGTTGTCCTTAATACTGACATGTTGATGTGCCCAAAGCGCTACAACTGAGAATTGTTGGTCTAACAAGCTGTAGAGCCATATCATACCCAAGTCCTGCTTAAAGTGTTAGTAATGTTTTTTTTTTTTTTTTTTTTTTTTTTTTTTTTTTTAAAGACAACTTTTTTGCATTTAGAAGAGCTTAAAAAGCTGATCTGAATGCAAAGAACTGTATCTCTCAAACCGCTATGGTTTAAGAGATACGGGCGTTTAAAGTTTGATTTCTCCTACTGACAGCTGTAAAGCGGTCAGCAGGAGATCCGTATTGGTCGACATGGAGGCGCTTGAGAAGTGCCGAGATCTCGTTACTTACACGGAATCCCTTCATTGGAATGGTCTAAAACATGTGCCTGAACACTAGGCACACGTTTTAGACCATTCCAATGAAGAGAATTGGCACGTTTACATCAGAGTCCCAAGTAGAGGGAATGTACAGCAAAGAAAATATAAAATACAGCCTTTATTAGGGTTCATTAAAAGAGAAAGAGGCACACACACACACCTGAATAGCTGTAACATTTCTCTCTACTTTGCAGTGCTATGTAATATTTTGTAAAAATAAGAAACAATTTTTAGAACAAGCACCGTTTCCCAACGTTGTCAATTACCCAATGATTTTTGATGACAAAGACATGGGAAACAGTTGTTCTTTTCTCCTTTCCCCTCTTGGGACTATATTTTGGATCCAGCAAGTAACTGTGGTTCAGACTGGAATCAGGAATTGTTCATCAGTTTAGCATAGGAATTAGAATCTAAATTTAGTTTACATTAGTTTCGGTGTTGGATGTGGGCAGCCTCTCACTGTGCGAGTAACAAAAGCACAAGTCCCGCAAGTAACCACCAAATAATTGATAGTAATCAGCCTAATCTATGATACAATTTAATTTGGGCTAAGAAAGAGTATAAGCTTCACAACTACATACCTCTCTCTAGGAACAGCGGATGATTCCTATGGAGTTAAAATATCGATGCCAAAAATAAGTGTACTATTAATCTCAGTCAATAACTACTGACTCGTATTACGCTTCTTACTGGGCAACGATAATATCTCTATACCACAAGGAAACTGCCACTGGTAACCCTTCCATGTACGATCGCATCGCAAATTGTTTTTAAGCGTTTTTAACAATTCGCCACTTTCTCTTTTAATGAACCCTAATAAAGGTTATATTTTAGATTTTCTTTGCTGTACCTTCCCTCTACATGGGAGTTCGATATAAACTTGCCAATTATCTGTTGGCATGGGTCTGGTGCTATTAGGTCTGTATTATCTCTCTCTTTTTGTCTATATTGTTCATTACAATATTACAAAGCAGCACATTTCCTTTGGTTTTCTGACACCCTAAATACTCAAGAGTGGTGCATCATCTCTTCCATAATATAGTACACAGAAGGGTTGTGTAACATGTCTGGTACAAGACTGCTCAGTAAGGCTTAGGGCTATAGCTAGCAAATCCAATAGATGGCAGCAATGAAGGGAAAACAACTAAAGCAATAAAATAAATGGCCAGAAGGGAAAGAACAAGAAACTAAGGACTCAACGGAGTTCCTAGCAAGAAAGGAAAGAACAACTGCCCTCATGAGGAAGAGGTCCCTGGGAGGGAGAAGGATACCCTATGGAAATGAAAAAGCCTCCAGAGAAAAATACAAGGGCAAAAGGAATGGACTGGTAGCAAATGCTGCCCAGAAACTGCAGTAGGAATACTGGAAAAAGGTTAGTTACTAGCACAGAAACAAAACAGGATGAAGGGGTAAATGGTAAAGTCAAGTACAACTGCCACAGGTTATAGAAGGGAAATGGAGCAAAGTACAACTATCCAAGTGTCAGAAACAAGCAAACTTATGGGGACCAGGAGAAAAGAGAAGTATACAACTGGAGACAAAAGAGGTGTTAGACAAGCCAAGTCAGCAGGAGGAAGTAAAAATCCAAGGTACAGAGGGTAGATATATACAAGGCATAGTGTAGTGTAGGTCAGATGGCAGAAGAATATCAGGCCAGGCAGAAGGTCAGGACAAGCGACAATAACCATGATCCAAAGCCAGGCTAGGTTTGGCACTCTCAAATTACCAACTACGCACTAGGAGAAGAATACTTTGATGGTTTCAACATGCAGCAGGAGGGTGAGTTTTATGAGGAGTTAAGAGAGACAGGGCTGGGGAAATGGAATGGGCAGGGGAGATCATAAAAGCCTGGTTCTGAGAACACACTGGGTAAAAACTGGGTGCTATATGCTCATATGTATAATCAACTCACTTGTGATGGCCAGTAGATACACTGTAAGAACTGGCTTATGAGAACATGAGGGGAACCAATCTTCCCTTGTATGGATAACTCCAATTACGGAACTCCAGCAGGCATTCAAATGTAAAAATGTATATATTTATAAAAACAGCATAATTTAATTATTTAAAAAATGGGTGGTTGACCTAGAAACATGTTGGTGTGTAGACCATGTTATTTTAATGTATTTTAAAGTATATGTTTAAATAAATATTTTTATATTTGTGGTAGCCTGCCAGAGTTCCCTCAGTGACATTTCCTGAACAAGGGTGGGTTGATTCCCCTGTTCGCTCATAAGCTGGTTCATACAGTGTGTACCCACCAGTCATTCCAACCAGCGAGTTGATTTTTTTTGAGCACATTGTACCCCTTTTTTCCTGTTTTTTGACAGTGATGTCCATTTTTTAAGGGATATAACAGAGTGGAAAGGGAGCAACAGAGTGTTGATTTCCATTCATCTGTGTAGAGGCAGCGACAATTAGCTTCCATTTGTACATTCTGCTACTATCCATAGGAATGTGGTGTAAATCGTAATATGTGAGGATGCCAATTGGATTTCCTTTGGAACTGCTTGTACTAAATGGTATTATCCTAGATGTATCCTCTCTTTTTTTTTTTTTCTTGATGCTAACAAGAGGTCTCCAACACATTGCTTTGCAAAAGGATGGAGACTTATCTAGCATTTAAAGGGTTAACACCCCACACATAAACCAATTAAAATTTTGGGAATGTTTTTCCCCATTACATAATTGTTTGGTGCATGAAATGCTGTAATTGTTTTTAGTGCATGAGCCTCAATTAAATAAATGAACTGATTAACCCTTGTTAAAAAACACATTTATCTTTAACCCTTTGAGTGCCAGAGGGGGTACGCAAAGCATTGCCTTGCAATGCGTTGCGTACCCCTCTGGCATTCAAAGGGTTAAAAAAAAATAATTAAAAACAGAAAGAAAGAAAACAAAACACATAATATTGCAATGGAAATGGACAGACCTCTTGCCCTGTCTTGATCCTTTGGAGCATTTTGAAGATCTGATCTTCTCCTCACGTCTCTGGGCTAATTCCTCTGCAGAGAGATGCTAGCAGACGAGAATGTAATTTTAATTATGGTGATAATTAGCAAGGCAGCTTGCACAGGTTTTAAATATGTCATTCTTCTTCCAATGATCCATAAATCTTTTTTCACATTAAAGATGCATTCCTTCATACACATTTGCCAAGATGCTAAGAATCATCTTTACGAGAAAAAACAAACAAAAAAAACCTACCATAGATAGTTTTGTGACGCATATTTAAATGTATTTCATTGTGATCTAGTCCACATTTGTAGCAAGTGTAACAATCAGTTTTAAAAAGGGACATGACCCCCCAACCCACCCCACAAAAATGATATATTATTAAACCATATATGTGTTTTCATACTATGCAAATCCTAACTACCTTCTTATTTTTAACCCTTTGAGTGCCAGAGGGGTACGCAACGCATTGCTGGCACTCAAAGGGTTACACTAACTAGCCTGTGTATGGTGGGTTTCGCTGCTGCAGCAACAGTTAGTGCGAGAGTACATGACTGTGGGAGGGCTTGGGATTTAGTTGTTCCAGCCTAACGTTACTTACAATATCCTTTAGAGTGCCAGAGGGCTAAGCAACGCTTTGCTTTGGAATGCATTGTGTACTCCTCTGGCATTCAAAGGGTTAAAGGGATAGTAATGTTTCATAATAAAAGCAGCTCTAATTAATCTTCATAGTATTTGGACTTTGGAGAGTGTTATTTCAATTCTGTCGTAGTTCAAGAGTAATTCAATGACAAAGTATCCCCCTTCCGCCCCTTTTACTGGTGTAACATTGCTCAGCCAGAGCAGAGGGGAGGTGCCCAGGTAGATTGCAGAGAGGGACAATCTTCAATTAAGATAAGGGAAAAACCTGAAAAACTTGTCAAGGGGGGCAGGACTTTCATTGTTCTCATAGGAATAAGATTGTCCCCTTCTGTTATCTGTCTGGTCTATGGACTGGATTCCACATCTGAGAAGAGATGGCTTACACTAGGTAAAAGGGGCGGGAGGGGAAACTTTGCTTGTGAATATCTCTTAAACCATAAAGGTTTGAGAGAGAAGACTTATATCGTTCTTCATGTTTTTTTAATGCCTACTAAATAAAATAAAGATAAAACAAAGTATTACTATCCCTTTAAACATTAGAATAGCCTAGTTCTCATGCAGTCACGAAGTACATAATGTCACTCTGGGTAAGAAGGCTGTACCCTCACTTGCATCTGAGGGAATTCACCATCTGACTTGGAGCAGGTAAGAAATAAATTACTGCTCCCTGTCTGAAAGGCAAGGCATAAAACTAAGCTTGGTTATGCAAGAGCGTATCTAAGTTTTAAATCCATTTACTCTTCTGCTGTCATACATTTTATAGCTTTTAAAGGAAGTCTGTGCCGCTCCTCATGAAACCACCACATCAAGGTGTTTCTTTATGGCAACAAATATTTAAATGGAACGCTATGCT
This sequence comes from Rhinophrynus dorsalis, assembly GCA_037306005.1. NCBI lineage: Eukaryota > Metazoa > Chordata > Amphibia > Anura > Rhinophrynidae > Rhinophrynus > Rhinophrynus dorsalis. Next base: position 236,259,509 of record CM074722.1, on the reverse strand, counting down.
AATCATCTAGATAAAAAAATGGGCAAATCCAGCCTGCAGGCCAATTTTTCCTGGCCCTTGGATCTGGATGGCTGTACAAATACATTCTCTAAGTAGAAGCACAGCTGTTAATTAGGAGGATAACAAACATCCAGATATAACCCTCTGCTACTGTTGCTCACAGCTCTGCCAGGAAGCAAGATAAAGAACTGGCAAGGGGGAACTAATCAGGGGTTATGCATATACATACATATTTATATATAAAATTGATCATTGTATACACACAAGCCTTAAACATGACCTTTTAATAACATTTTGAACAGAGATAATTGCCTACCCCCAGTCTTGATCTGCACATAAGGGAATTCTATTATTTCACAGCAATGCTGTAATGGAACTCCAGAGTAAAAAAACAGACATAACAGGTGAGAGCCAATCAGGGTTAAGAAAAGTGACTCCTGTTGCTGACTGGCTGATTCAGAGAGGGAAACTGAACAGAAAGATTTTGAAGTTTCACGGTAAAGTCTTTTAGGAATATGAACACAGCCTCCATAGATGTCAAGGGAAACATTTTCAAACCTGTTTAGGCACAGGCTTCCACATTTAGCACAGGGATCCTGCCAGCTGAGGGGGTCTGGTTTCTCAGCCCAAAAAGTCTGAAGCTACAAAAAGCAGCCCGCTGGCTTATTTACCAAGTTCATTCCATAGGAGCAGAGTTCATGAAATGTGATAATTGACCTTGAAATTAAATTATGAAAATGTTAAATTCTCTTTAAACCAGATTATCCTTTCATTTTCCATTAAAAGGTGGATATTTTCCTAACACACATAATACAAAATCTTGCTGTATATGGTATGTTCAGATGATTTGCCACTCAATTCTATTTCATAAAAAGAATTTATTAAAATAGGTTTCCTTTGAATTACACTCAGCATTCTGTAGTAGACTGTTATATAAAAAGTATTTTCCTTATTCCAGAACTGCCATTTAAGGCTTTTGCCGACTTAGGTTTCCATTTCTCCTATAGATATACAAGTTAAAGGGATAGTAATGTTTCATAATAAAAGCAGCTCTAATTAATCATCATAGTATTTGGACTTTGGTGAGTGTTATTTCAATCATGTCATTGTTGTACTTGAAGAGTAATTCAATGACAAAGTATCCCCCTCCCGCCCCTTTTACTGATGTAACACTGTTCAGCCAGATCAGAAGGGAGGTGCCCAGGTAGGCTGCAGAGAGGGACAATCTTCAATTAAGATAAGGGAAAAACCTGTAAAGCTTGTCAAGGGGGGCAGGGATTTCATTGTTTTCATAGGAATAAGAGTGTCCCCTGCTGTTATCTGTCTGGTCTATGGACTGGATTCCACATCTGAGAAGAGATGGCTTACACTAGGTAAAAGGGGAGGGAGGGGAAACTTTGCTTGTGAATCTCTCTTAAACCATAAAGGTTTGAGAGATAAGACTTATACCATTCTTCATATTTTTTTAATGCCTACAAAATAAAATAAACTTTTCTTACAAAAGAAAATCGACTGAAACAACACTCCCACACACAATGTTATATATTTATAAGGACTAGCCAATCTTGGAACCTCCAGCTGTTTGGGACTATACCTTGATAGGAGCTGTAGCCCCTACATCTAGAAATCCAATTATTAACTACCCCTGTATTAAGGTTTTAATAAAAAAAATCCAAATCAGAAGACAAAAACACACAATTCAGAAAGACTATTAACCAACAGGATGCTAGAGAGGTTGATCACAGATGTTTTTCTAGCATCCAAGGTATTAAATGTGACGTTTCATTCTGATCTATAAAATTCAGTTTATTGCCCAAGAGTTGTTCCACTTTATACTACTGTGCTCTACAGTATGTGAACCCACAGAGCTCAATCTCAATACATTTTACCCAGGAACAATCTCAGTGATCATATCTCACACCTAATACTATGCTTTACTAAAGATCAAGCTGAAATAAAGATTTATAGCACAGCCATAAACGCCCTGTTGGCCATTTGTATAAAGGCAGAGAGAGAACATGTGGAGCACAACAACTGTACTAAATGTAAAAGATTAACCCTTTCGGTGCAAGAGACGTCTCCAACGTATTGCTAAGCAAAAACAGAGGATTTTAGTCTTACCTGTTAAATCCTTTTCTTAATCCATATAGCTTACAGGTACCATGGGAAGGGGACAGCTCCTCCCAGTAGGCTGGAACAATTCTTCAAAGAAGTGCAGGGTGGAGCCTCCCCCTCCTCCATAGCAGGCTAGCTAGCCACTCCTCTTGTCCAGGTAGATTTGAGACAATAAACCTACTGAACTAGACAGCAAGAAGGAAGGAAGAGAGGGAAAACTCCTGTGACCATAAGCCCAATAGGGCTCCCACGTTCAGCCACAGGAGACCAAGAATGGTCCCTTTACTGGGTGGGAGACCTGTAAGCTTTATGGACTATCAGAAAAGGATTTAACAGATAAGACTAAAATCCTCTTTTCTCTGTCATCCAATATAGCTTACAGGTACCATGGGGATGTACCAACATTGAGCTCCCATGGGGAGGAAGAGAAGGAAAGGACCAAGCGCCGGTCCTCATGATATCAGAGTTCCCATGGACTATCAAGGACACGGAATGGTCCATACCAACAACAGACACTGAATAACCATACACAGCACATAAGAACAAGAGCCAACAGGGCTATAAGAGCTATGAAAGTAAAGTCCTACACAGACAAGACTGCCTCCAGGACTTTCCTGCCAAAGTTGGCTTCAGACAAAGCCAGAACATCCACACTGTAGTGCTTGGCAAAGGAATGCACAGAGGACCAAGTGGCCGCCTTGCACAGCTGATCACCAGAGGCCTGATTCTTGTAGGCCCATGAGGTGCCAACAGACCTAGTGGAGTGAGCTGTGATCCAAAAGGGAACAGGTTTCTTCCTGGGTTCGTAAGCCTTGTGGATGGTAGACTTAATCCAGGATGCGATAGTCACATTGGATGCAGCCTTACCAGCCCTGGGACCCTCAGGGATGACAAACAAGGCATCAGTCTGATGAAAAGACTTAGTGTGGTGCACACAGAACTTAAGGCAGAGGACAACATCCAACAAGTGGCGATCCCTCTCCTTGTCAGATTTAGGGTGAGAGCAGAAGGATGGCACAACAATCTCCTGATTGATATGGAACTCGAGACCACCTTAGAAATTCCTGGGAGGTACAGAGACCAGCCTGGTGAAACACCAGGAAAGGCGGTTTGCAGGACAATGCCTGTAATTCAGCCACTCTGCGGACAGAGACCACAGCCAAAAGAAAGGCCATCTTCTACGTCAGAAGGAATAAAGGAATGGTAGCCAAAGACTCAAAGGGAGGTCGATGCAAGATTCCCAAAACCAGACTAAGGTCTCTTATAGGCAGGAAAGGCATGAGCAACCCCCTGAAAAGACTTTGACATCTGGCAAAATGGCAATGCGTCTCTGAAAGAAGACAGAGACAGTTGAGGTCTGCACCTTCAAGGAGATAAGACTAAGAACCTTGTTCACGCCATCCTGCCAAAAGGAAAGCATAGCCAGGACATCAAACTCCTGTGAAGAGAGATTCCTGTCCACACACCAAGCATGGAAAATAGACCAAAACCTGTGGTAGGCCTTAGATAAAACTGGTTTCCTTGCCTGAATCATAGTGGAGACCACCTCAGAAGAATAACTCTTCCTCCTCAAGAAGGAGGTTTCAACCGCCACGCAGTCAAAGCGAAATGGTTCACATCCTCCTTCCATAGGAAGCCCTGTAGAAGGAGATCTGGTCTGCGTGGCAGAGGAAACGGATCCTGAACAGACAATGCCAGCCGTTCTGGGAACCAAGGCTGTCTGATCCAATAAGTAGCTATTAGGATGACTGACACACAGTCCATCCGAATCTTCTGGAGAACCCTGGGAAGGAGAGGAAGAGGAGGAAAGATGTAGGCCAGACAAAATCTCCAAGGAATTGACAGGACATCCACTGCAAAAGCCAGGGTATCCCTCCAGCGAGAGCAAAAGACCTGAACCTTCCTCCAAGGAAGACCTCACTTCTGCACTTGAAGGTCGAAAACCTCCAGATGGAGTTCCCACTCCCCAGGATCCACAGTGTGGCGAATGAGAAAATTTGCCATGACGTTTCAACTGAATCCTGCACAGAGGAATCAGACAAATCAGGAATACCTGCAGCCTTAGGGGCCACAAACCTGAAGGAAGTGAGGGGCTTCCAGGATTGAAGAATCCTTTGAAGAAAAAAGGAATCTGTGCCATAGAGGACTTTAAGTCCTTGACCCAATGTGGCTTTTGTTCATGGCTGGACAGCCCTGACAGAGAAGCAGGGGCCACAGTGCATAAGGGGCATAAGTGACCTGAGTATTCTCTGGGAAGCCCCATTTGGCATGAGGAAGTGTAAGTAATGGGGGGGTTCAAAGTCCTTGCCTTTAGGCTTAGCCCCGAGTCCCAATGGATCGGACATCCTAACAGGAGAAACGTGTCTTGTAGTAATATGGAAAACCAAATACTGTCACCTAGATTAAGGATTTCACCCCAGAAAGCCTAAAACGTACCTATCTGGCAAGCAAAGAATCAGTAAACTTTTGTTAGTGGAACAGTTTAAAATTTTTTTTTTTTTTTTTACAGTAACACTGCCATCTAGTGGACATTCCAATTAGTTATTCTGTGAATAGATGAGAAAATGACAAACAGTTCTGCATAAAATGTGACAGACCCTGCTGTAACAGCCTGTCAGTTTGAACTTGCAGGATGTAATCATACTGTAATTCAGAGACATTTTTAAACAGTTATAACTTTTGAGTAAGTAAACTTCCCTTAGTGGGAATACTTTGTTTTAATCATCAGGAAAAGCTCTATAGCTTATAGGTTTCCATAAAAAAATGTTTACTGCCATTTTACTTCTATTAACTTTAATCATAGCCTTCCTTTGTCCCCCTTCTTGTGGGGAAAGCAGAGCAATGTAGGTGTCATGCACTCAGAACTGCCTCACTGCTCTCCAACCATCTTACCACAGGTTTAAATGGGTTCCCTTCTGTAAAACTAGGACTAATAGCAACCCAAAGTGAGGCCTTCTGTGTCTGGAAGCCTTAGGTCAGTGATTCTCAACCAGGGTGCCGTGGCACTTTGGTGTGACACTGACATCAACTTAGGGTGCCCCATGTTTTCTATGAAGACAAAACTGGACTTTTAAATAAAGATTTATAGAAATTGGTATGCACAATATGTTTATTTTTGTTATTATGATTATAAGACCTGATAATAATGGTATATTTATGCATTGTACCCTTCTTATGCTCTTGATAAAGTACATTAAATATGTCAGGGGTGCCGTGAATGTTCTAGATTACGTGTTAGGGGTGCCCTGAACAAAAAAAGATTGAGAACCACTGCCCTAGGTGAATGTCAAGTACACCCATGCTTTAAATCACCCATGTATATCCATATTTCAGCAATGGATAATAGTACACTGCAGGACACCATGTATAATTAAGATCAGTGACAGATTCCCCTTTGGGTTTTTTGTTTTGTTTTACAAATACAAAGCAATATGTGGGTCTGTACAGTGGGTATTTACAAAATGGAATTTAAGTGAGTAGTATAGAATCCAAGCTTGCATCTTCTACATTCCATAACAATATATGTGTATTACATTAGCAGATGCAGGGATTAGACAATACACTAAGGGCGAGATGTTCAAAAAGTCATCATAATGAAAAACTTGTCTGATCATGAGTTGGTGGTAAAAGGACCATATTTTCAGAAGTAAATCCGTCACGTTTGAAAATTCATCTAAAGGATTAAAAATGACGGTAAGAAGATCTCATTGGACATTGCCGTTAAAATTCTAATCTTAAAAATTGTCTTTGATTTTGTCTTTGAAATGAAAATTTTCAAAGAAACAAACTTTTTTTTGTCTTTGAAACGAAAAATTGCTTCTCAGTACTTTCATTTTTCTTCTCCAATTTTAGACCTTTTTTTATTATGTCGGGAAAAAAAACGACCTTAATCAGACCAAAAAATGACGTTCAAACGAATATGTTTTTCTGAAAATAACTTACATTATGATGGAAGATTAAACCACACCAACTATATATATATATATATATATATATATATATATATATATATATATATATATATATATACACACACATACATATACATATACACACACACACATGCATACACAAACACACACACACATATTATATATTACATACATACACCACCTCTTGATTCTCCCCTTTTGCCTCTTTCTCCACCTCTTGATTCCCACCTTTTGCTTCATTCTCCCCCTCTTGAGCCCCCTCCTTTTGCCTTGGCTTTCTCTCCCTTTTGATCCCCCTTTCTTCCCCTCCTTGACTCTTGATCCCACCCTTTTGCCTCTCTCTCCCTCCTGATCCCCCCTCCTTTTGCCTCTTCTTGGCCCCCCTCCTCCTTTTGCCTTTTTTTTTTCTCCCTTAGTCCCTTTTGCCTCTTTTTCTCCCTCTTGACCCCCCTCTCTGCCTCTTTCTTCACCCGCTCTTGATGCCCCATCTTGCCTCTATTGATCCCCCTTTGCCTGCCTTACCCTCCTCTGCTGGGTGCTCGCTGTTCTCTCGCGAGCCCGGCAGAGGTCAGCGTCTGAGCATTGCCATGGTAACCGGCGGCAATGCTCCAAGGCTGCAGGAGGGAGAGAGGCGACCGGGGAGCATTGTGAGCAGCTCCCCAGGCTCCCTCTCTGCAGCACCAACCCTGACACAGGGTATAGGTGCCGGCATCGGCCTCATTTGCGCGAGTACGAGTACTAGTGCAAATGCCAGTATCGGCACAGATGCAGATACCAGTACCGGTGCAACCCTAATTACGGAAACATGTCTGAGAATTGACGGCTCATTGAGTAAGAACTTTTTTATTCCTATTACAGACAATTTCAGTTACCACCACTTTCTGAACATCTCGCCCTAAGTCTTGTCTGTAAAGAACACATTTTCAAGTAACCAACCTTGATTTAGAGGGGAACTCTCACCTCTAGTAAACTTGTCTTTATCTTAAAGTTCTCTTGTACTGAAGCTGTTTTTTTCCCCAATATAATTCTTTATTGCCAGAGGTATTGCCTTTTAAAGTTATGCTGGTGATGTAAATTCTGTACACGCTGCAGGACAGCTCTGTTTTGCAGCCTGTCAATCTTCCACTGTTCCCCTCCCCAGGCAGTAACTCCTTCCCACCTCCGAGGACAGAGGATTCGGGCATATGACCTGGTGCGCTCTCTTGCAAATGAGTGTCCAGGTCATAGTACAGACACAGACAGAGTTCATGTGCTCATTCCTTTACAAAAAGTGCCAGTCCGCTTGCCTCTGTGGCTATTTTTAGTGCGGACTGGCACTTTTTATAAATGACTGGGTGCATGAATGCTCTCAGTCTTTGTCTGTACAATGACCTGGATGCGCATTTGTAAGAGCCAGAATCCTCTGTCATAGGAGGAGGTGGGAAGAAGGCACTACTTGGGGAGGATTACAGAGGAAGATTGACAGGCTGCAGAACAGAGCTGTCCTGCGGCGTGTACAGAATTTACATCACTACCATAACTTTAAAAGGCAATATCTCGGGCAATAAAGAATTATATTGCGGGGAAAAAAAAAACTGATAACAGCTTCACTACAAGGGAACTTTAAGATGAACACAAATTTACTAGAGGTGAGAATTACCCGTTAAATAAAATAAATACATTATAAAACTAAAAACCCTTAAAATGGTTTGGCAAGTGCACCCTCTAGCTGACAATGCCTGTAAACATGGTGTTGTGCTACCGAGCTGAGGAATTTAACAAAAAGAGATACAAGTAAACATACCTCGAACGTCTGTCCCTCCAGATCTTTTGCATCACACCACTTTCCCCATGGATCGCGGACACGTCGCCTTCTGGTGCGCTATAGAAAAAGAAATATTTATATTTATTTATTTAAGATAGCAGCTAAGTAAAGACTCCATTAGAAGTATGCAGAAAGAAAACAAACAAATCTGAAGCAGACCAAGCGTGAGATAAGGATGGGGTGAATAAAAACAGCCAATGATCTAAATGGGATTTTAAACCCCTTGCAATGCCTTGGAGATATCTCTACCTTTCAAAGGGTTATAAGCCCCATTTGTTAATATATCTAACATTATGCTGTTTGTATGCCCAAATTTTCTTTTAAATATAAGGACCTTAGTTAAACATTCTATAACAGTTGCATGCAATCTGCAGTATAATGTGGTTTGGAAGCTGAATTTAATACACTGAAGCTGCAAACTAACCACTGTATTTTATTTTTCCCCTAGGGGACAGTTGGTTTACTACAGAAACTGCACATATTTTGCTCTCAGCATAGGGACGCCTTGGTGTACTCTTTTAATTACACAAGATAAGCACAGTAAAGGCATCATTTTATTTCTCTTAGTCATACAACAAAGAGAGACAGGTTTATTCCTTTCCCAATGCTATTCAAAGAGAAGCTTGCATTACAGAAAAAATACATTTAGATTGTCACCTCTTTGGACCACCAAGTATAAGACAGTAGCTATGCACAAATTGTGTTTAAAGACGTTTTTGTTATATTTACAGATAAATTTGTTTCTTAGTCCATTCAAGGGATGCAGGGAACAATTCTTACCAAGATTTCTTCCAGGAGGCAGGATACTCATTGATGAAACTTTCCTCCCATGCTGCACTATATACACGCATCCCCACAGTCCGCTAGTTCAGTTTTAGCAGAGAAGTGGTAAGGATACTATAGACAGAGGAGATACGAAAAAAAGACAGCTCACCCAACCCAATATGAGAGTTGTCTCAGCGTGCAATGTCCTGCATCCCTCAAATGGACTTATTTTGTAATATAACACACAAGAGAAAAACAAAAACACGAACACTTTCCTCTAGCATCAACTGAGGAATGCAGGGACCAATGGGGATGTCCCAAACAGAGAACATTTACTTTGTAGAGTTTTGTAAAGGCTTGAACAAATGAACAGGATACTGCCTCGTACAGTTGAGCTGCATAAGCCTGATATTTCAGAACCAATGAAGTACTCAATAAGCATGTAGAATTGGTTGCAACTTACAACAAAGCTGGGCTACATTTGAGAATGTTGCCTTGTCTATTAGTCCATTTAAGCCATACAGCAATTGTGGCTTAGGAAGCAGTTCTACCTTACTGGGAGACTTATGGGACAAAAATCATGTTTGCTTAACCATTTAAAGCCCAATAATGTGCCAGGACCGTCACGGCTGATCGGTCATTACCGCATGGTCCTTAAGGGGTTAAGAGTTCACTGCTTGTCTATATTAAAGTATCTAACAACATCCAAGGTGTTAAGGAGAGCCTCCATATGATTTAGCAGGTTAGGTTATAAGGAAGGACAGACCAGTTCTTGATTTATGTGGAATGAAGAAATAACTTTTGGATGAAATTCAGCAACCGTCTGAAAAGCTACTTTGTCTTGATGGAAGACAGTGTATAGAGATTTTCTGGACAAAAGCTCCAAGTTACGAAACTTGCTTGCTTTAGAAATATTTCACAAAGACTGAGGATAGTCGCTCAAAGGGTGCTGAATGTAGAGTCTCAAATACCAGATTAAAAACTCATGGAGAAGTAAGAGCTCTAGGAGGAAGAACTTCTGTATCAAACCTACCTTCCTCTAGACTGTAAGCTCTCACGAGCAGGGCCCCCTGATCCTCCTGTTCTCCACATCTGATTGTACTATTTAATACCTCTGTATGTCTATTCCCAATTGTACAGCGCTGCGGAATTAGTTGGCGCTATATAAATAAAGAATAATAATAATAATAATAACTATGACGCCATGTAGAAAGGTTTGAATTTCAGGAATCCCAATAATTTTCTGTTGAAACAAAAATTTTGAAACAAAACACCTTAAGAGAGTTGTCCTTATTCCCATATATTTTAGCAGACACAGGTTTGCAAGTGTTCAGCACAGTCTGAATAACATAGTCACTGGATCATTTGTGCTTCAAGTTCCATGCAGGCAAGCCCAGATTGGACAGACTGGGGAGATGAATGGGATCATGAGTGAGCAGAGCTGTTAGCAGAGGAAGATGCCAGGGGTCTCCTACAGGCATGGCCTTTAGATGATAAAACCATGTCCCACTTGGCCAGAATGGGACAATTAGCAGCATGTGGGTCTGTACTTGGAGTCTTGGAATCATGGAAATTGGAGGAAACGTACACCAGGGGTAATGCCACGGTATGATCATGGCATTTACTGTCAATGCTTTTGGATCTTGTTTTTGTGCAAAGTTTTGGAAGAGATGCATTGAAATTGGAGGCCATCAAGTACATCTCCTACACCAATGATCTAAAGAAAAAATTCCTGTTTCAGTTATGATGGATCCAGGGTCTGTCCATGGAGATAATGTGCTTCCCAGTCATCTACTTCTGGGATGTATACAGCTGATAGAGAATATTCCAGCACTTTCAACCATAGTAAGACCCTTGTTACTTCTGCCCAGGTGATTTTGCGCCTGGTGCCCCCTTGATGGTGGATGTGGTGCTGAGGCATTGTAGGACAAACTTTGAACTGGACGTTCCATCAAGGGGGTTGTTGAGGTTGCAGAAGTGTTGAATAGGTTTCAAAAGTCCACAATATTGATGAGAAGGGATGTTTCTACTGGAGATCACAGACCTGGAGTGGACTGGTGAGCATACTTTTCTCCCCAACGCAGTCAAACGGCATTGGTTACCACTTCTAGTCTAGGGCTGAAAAGGGATGTCTTCTGGTCAGAGCTGGAGTCATCAGCCACCAGTGTAGTGGCTGTTGCACAACTTGTGATGAAGATGATGAGAAATCGTGCTCAAATGTTGGAGGATGTTCAACTGTAATGGTGAGCAAATGGAACGACTTCCGTGGATCAAGATTTTATAGACCTATCATCTTCAAATATTTCTTCCAGAATTAACATACACAGAAAAAGATCACTGCAAGCATTCTCATCTTCTGAATGCTCTTGGTCAGATAGTACAGGGGCTTGATGGCATGAGGAGGCTCAGCAAGGCATTTACTGAAAAATGTGTCTAATTATTTGGCAGTAGAGCCTGGAAGTTCTTTTGCGCACTAAGGTTCTGGCACAGAAAGAGCAAAATTTCCAGAAGTAGAGGCTGAGAAACTGGCTGCACCACACATAGCACAGGAACTGGATTGGGTAGTAGAAAATGTAACACCATAAGAGTTGCAAGCAGAGGAAGTAGTAGACGCTTTGTTGCATCCAGGCTTATCCCTCCCTCCGCCTCCCTGGTCTCTGACATGATGAAAGGTTAATAAGAGGAAGAAGGAAGGTAAAAAGAACATATCCTAAGCTAAAAGAAACAATAAAGAATCACAGTCAATTAAAGTCTGCCTCTTATGTGAGAATAACTAATGACATACCTAATACATGCTAGAGGGGAAAAAGGAATAGAAAATGGAGTGGGGAGACTATACCAAAATGGCTGAAGCAACACAGTGTCCTGGATGGTGTGCAATAAACAAAAAAGGAGCAGGGGCCTTAAGCATTATGGCAGACACTACCTTGCCTTCTCATGAAGGCAAGGGTACCACATTAAAAAAACACCCCGTTCTGAAGCGGATCATTGGCATTCTGATCTGCAGGGTCTGTTATCAAGTAAGGGACTGAAAACAAACACAAATATTGCAAGTACTATGCATTAGTAAACATTCCAGAATTAAGATGTCAGAAAAGTTATTGATTTATTTCAAACAGTTGATGACGAACAGTGGACAGTCATTCCCAAGGAATTCATCTGTCTTAATGCACTGTGTGCCAGAGGAGTGCATACCCATCTAGCACTCAAAGATTTAAAGACCCAGGTCTTACAAAAAAGTATATATATTATATATATGAATGAATCACACAATGTAAAAGAATGTGTAACTGTGACCCTGAATGGATACTATGTCCTTCTGCCACCAAGAAGTGAAACACAAAAAAAGTGTACCGTCATACATGGTAATGTGTCCTGCTGTATTTTGTTCCACTGCTCCAAACTATAGCTTCTCTAGATTCAGCCTCCAAGAGACTGTGTGAAAAAAAGTGTTTGCCCCTGGAAAATCCTCCAGCCAAGCTAGGGTTTCCCAATATTATATTTAATTTAGGTCCTCTGCCCCTCAACCCCCAAGGAACTGAGTGTGCAAAAGTCCTGGGAAATCCTCTTTCTGAACCAGGTCTCTCGACTGAGAGCAGAGGTCGTGCCCCTGATCCCAAAAGTTAAAAGAAAAAAACAATGCCCCGATACTCCCGAGGAGACCGCAAAACTGAATTAGCTGTATGTGGAGACGGGTATAAAGGACGGAATGTGGGAGGAGTTTTAACACAGAGTTCTGTCTCCTGGGTGAGGTTGTGATATCCATTGGTCCCTATATCCCTTAACTGACCCTAGACAAAAAATAGTTACCTTAATAAATGCAGAACTGGGGGACAAATCTGACAATACTACTTGGCCTTGCCAAATCACAATACAGGAGGGTCTCTCAATTCAAACTTTAATAAAATAAAGTGGCAATATAATCATGCAATTGTATCAGCAATAAAATACAGTCAATATAGATCTGTAACCTATAGGAGATAACGGAGACAATTTCCTCACAAAGTACATGACAAAAGACAAAAAGAAAATACATGGAGTCAAATTATTATATAGGATATGTACTGAAATATAAGTAACACATTTAACCAGTAGACTATGAAGTGGGAGAAGTTGAGGAGAATTCCCCCATTTGCATGCCACATTGGGCTGGTGAATAGACTGACTAGATCTCAAGTACAGGGCGAGTTATCCTGATGATTTCTGTACATCACACATGTAATAATAGAAAGGAATTATTAAGAGTTGTTCATTCTCCCTTTGAGTGCCAGAGGGGTATGCAATGCATTGCAAAACAACGTGTTGTGTATCCCTCTGGCACACAAAGGGTTAAGGTTGAGGTCATAGAAAGCAGAATGATTGTGGTTATTGCCATCTTGCTGTACTATGCCGTCTAAGCTTGTATAATATATTTACTAGACCTAAGTCTAGTCTTTTGCTATGCTGTCCGAGGGAAAAGATACGTATTTGTTCCTAAGAGAACCTGTAAACACTGATCTCTTTCGATTTTGTGTGAAATTGCATGAAACCAGCTTCATTTTCTCCATCCCTCTCTCTAGAGGATAAACGAACAGATGTAAACTGTGCCAAATAAAACCTGTGAGGGGAGACAGTGTACTACAGTTTAATGGTAAGCCTATTTAGAATTCTAGACTGCAATAAAATAGAGTTGGAAAACATTAAGCTGAGCATCCCTTTTTTTCCCCCAACAAGTCTCCAAACTACATGAAAAACAATCTGTATTTAACAGTGAAGCAACGCATGACACAGCCTTCTGATCCTTAACAGGATAACACCTCTGCTGATCCCACAGAAGGAAAACGGAATAGATATAACTCCTATCATTTATATCATTCCATAGGCAAAAGACCGCCTTTCTACTGTCTGTAGCTTAAACCCTTGAATGCTATGGACATAACAGCACAATTCAAAGCAATGCGCTAGAAAGGTCTATAATATCCAGGAGATTAACCCTTTTAGTGCCAGTGACTGGCACTCAAAGGGATAAACCAACTATTTTTGTAAGCTTTTAACCTTTTGAATGCCCACACCACTTTTTTGTTTTCATTTTAATCAAAAAAATTATCCTGGCAGTTATATAGATTTGTTCTCTATTTAATACTTCCAACAAGGACTGGGGAATAGATGTCGTTAGCAGTGAGAAAACCCCTAATGTTTTTCTGGGCCACTTATTTTTTTTTTTGTAGACTAAAGAGAAACGCTCCCTTTAAGAAAGAAATGACACCCCCCTTTAACTCATGAATGGATAATTTGCCTTTAGCTGAATATGGGGGGGGGGTGTCTGGTCTGAGCAGGACAGTTTTTTCTCATTTCCTATTAAGCATTATTTGCTAGAAAGATTAGGGTCCAAGTGAGATTCAGTTTGTTTATTTTTACTTGCATCTGTGTTAGGCATACAAGTACATTGTTCTCAATGTCAGTGTCAGGTATGGGCAATTGCTGGCTGAGGATGATGAGTTAAAGTTCACAACAGTTGGGAGGCCTCAGAAGACAGTTACAGATGCACACTTTGCACAAGCTTTCCAAATGCTGTAGATGTTCTGTCAGGCAATTTCCTAATCAGGGTGCAAATTCTTTTAGCTCACAGGTGCAATACACAAATAAGCTACAGCATACTGATCTCGCTCAAAAATGGCAGTTCAAATATGAAATGCCAAGAAATTCTTCTTTGAACGGGAAAATACAGCTAACCCCAGATGTAGGTTTCAGCTTTCTTGGGCTTCGTCAGTGAGGTGCTACACTTCTTTCTAAACACAGTATTCAAAGTTCAGTGGTTATTTTCCACTAAATATTGAGTCAGAGACAAGCCTAGCATAAATAGCTTGCTCTACAAAATATACCAAACTAATGTAAAATACCGTGCACACGGGCCAGCATTCTCTGTGTTCGGGCAGTGTCTACTGCGCATGACTGCATCGGACAAACGTACATCTGGCCTTATATATATATATACACATACATACACATCTGGAATAACATATTCCATGCACCAATTGAGCTTTTCAGAGCTATTGCTCCTTTATTTATCTACTTGATGATGCATGCAAATAACCTAAAATTTATATTTTATATATGGTGATGCAAAACCAGTCCCCAGTTAATTCTGCAATTTGGAAAGTATCAGCCGATGTACTTGATGTCTCACCAGCCTGAAGATGATGATCCACATACTAATTAAATAACTGGGGAACTCCCTCACTAGAGGGACTTCTTGTTGATTATAATATATCCACTAAATCTAAGGAACTGCCATAAAGTTAGTTTACTTGTCTGCCAAAGTGGAATACCAGAGGAACCACATTTTCCAAGATGATAGTAAGTGGCAGAGAATTGTAATATACACATTTCATGGTCTGAAGAGCAGACTACCTATACATAACAAGATCTGTTATGTTAAAGGAGCACTAACACCTCTTAATAACAACTCCCATTTACCTTAATATAGCCAGTATTCATAATGACCCCTATAAATCATGCTTGTATCTTTGTTCAAGAAATTACATTTTCCTCGATGTCATGGAATGCTGGGATTGCAGATTGCATTAGTGTTTTTTTAAAAAAGTATTACCACGGTCCTCTAGAGCCACCCACCCCCAGACTACCTCATCCAGTAGTGTCATTTCTGTTTTACATTCTTCTTACCATAGACTGTAAACGATGAGCCAGCTCGTATGCTTCCAGAGTGTCTTTTCCTTCCTTGGACTTTGTTTTATCAACTGGGCGGGGTCTGTTATAAATAGCTTGCTCTGCAAAAAATATACAGAAGAACTGAAATAGAATCTGCCAGCTAACTCAAAGCGAGACACAAAATAGACATCAGCTTTGGAAACATACTAGTGATAACTTAAGCCTTACCACACCCAAAGTTGATTGCTCCGATTAATTCCAGGTATGTGTGTATGCGTCCAATACAGTTCACATCCCCGCAATTCTTTAGACCAGGACGGACCGAAGTCTTATTCAAGTATTTTGGCTTACAATTTTCCCTTTAAACAAACAAAAAAAACAATATATATATAGTAATAATGTTATTTACAATTGTAAATCCAGCAGGTGATTAAAAGTAGACTAGTAACTTTTTTCTCCGACTGGTGAGCCTTGCGGATTTATGTGTGTTTGCGTTTTAATAACAGAGCCTCACTTACTTTAATGTGGGCAAAACATCCTAATGACTACTTTAACAATTCTCGGCCAACTAGTTCTCAAAATAAATCACTTAAGTCTATCTTCCGTCAGCAATACATATTGAAAGATCTTGTGTCAAGTGAAGAGAGAGTGAATCTTCACTGGCAAGGCTTTTATTGGCATAAACAGTTTGTGTTGTTGTGATTTGTGTGTAATGTTTGTATCCCAATGTTGTGTGCTGTGATGGAGTTCAACAATCACTTTTTGGGAACTACAATTTGCAGCCCCAAAACGATCCTGGTCACCCATTTTGCAGAAAGCTGACCTTCTCTTCTGGCAGCTGGGCTGTGCTAAACAAAGAAATACAATTATTATGCCTAACTGATATGGTATCAACATATAAAGTCCAACTGGCATGTGGGAGCAGTCCTGCAGAGGAAGCAGAGACTGTATTTAGCAAACCAGAGGATCACTTGGAGAGCTGATCTGAGTGCTTGAAACGTGACCCTGCAAGGCGGTCTTACTGATCCAATGAGATAATTAAATGCTTGACTTTGAAGTCTTTCATTTCAGTCTAATGGGACTGTAACCACAGCTCCTGTAGACTGCAAGTGAAGGCTTTTCAAACTTTGTGAGGGGCAACCAAAATAAATGTACTTATGGAAAAGAATATCACAGACAGTTTGCATATAGAAATGTGTACAATTAATCACAGGGCAAGCTCTTTCCAGCTTAACATTTTCCAGCTGTACAGAAAAATGACAGAAATTACTATCTCCGTATTATCAATACTTTATTACAAGAAACACAAGACCATCTCTAGAACCCAAGGGGTTAAACATTTTGCTGTAATATTTTTAATCTTACCATTGGTCCAAAATGTAGTTTCGGATCCTCAAATAACGTTCTGGAGTTTTTGCTTGGCGCCCTTCAAAAAACTCAGGAATGGCTTGTTTTTCTTCCTCTAGAATAAAATTTCTGTCTATTTCCACTTCCTGCTCAGGTGGCTTTAGCTCATCCCCTTCATCTTGAAGGCCATTTTCACTTTCACATAAAGGAGGTGAATGTATTATATGGGTGTCAAAGTCTCTCTCTTGTAAACATTGCTCTTGTTCTAGGGAGTCAAGATCCTCAAACTTGTATTGTTCAGGAGATGAAGTACTATTATTTTGGGTCAGACAAGTCAAAGAATTATACGACTCTTTGGTGTCCAAGTCTGTTTGATCACAGAGCAGTACAGTATTAGGAAACTCTGTCTGTGGTGAGACTGGCATGAAAGTCCTTTGGTTTGGTAAAGTAATGTCAGCCTCATCATTTCCATGATTTATATTATCCGATGTAATTACTATGGTATCATTTGGATCCGGCTTATCACTATGAAAGTCATCCGTCTCATCAGTTATATCTATCTCTTCATCGTCTGATAGTTTTTCTATCTTGACTGCATTTAGGTTTGGGTCAGCTCGGCCTCGGAATGTTGTAAGTTCCTCTGATATTTCAGGTTCTCCATCACAGTCCTGGAGATCAAATCCCTGAAGACTTGCAGTACTGATCTTGGCTTCTTCTTGTTCATTGTCCTCCAGCTTACTCTAGGAGAATACACAATAGAAACCTCTTGGATGAAAACAGAATGATAAAATGGTAGTAAATGCCAGAGTAAAATAAATAACAGGGAGGTTGTGGTATGAATAAGCAGGAGGGCAATTATGGAGCAAACAAGCTACACTAAAACAAACATTTCCATTAATTAATTAAAAAAACAAACAAAAAAAAAAAAAAACAAGTTTTAACCCTATGAATGACAAAGGGGTTTCCAACATATTGTGATGCAATGCATTAAAGACACCTCCAGTATTCAAAAGGGTAAGCCCCACTAAAATTAATGGGAATTTGTAACCCAGAAATGCTACGCCTCATAGCTGACCAGACTTACTGTCATCATTGAAATAAATCTTCTAACAGTATGCAGGATTTACAAACATGCTAGGATTTAATTCTACAAGCATTTTTTTATTTTTTGTCTTCCCTTAGCATCTTAGATCAGGGGTGTCAAAACCCAACCCCAGGGGTCTTATACAGGACAGGATTTAAAGAGACTCCCAATTAAAGAGGCATTGTCACTTTCAAGAAACACTGTTTTATCTTACAGTGCACCTAAAACTGCCTATGTGATTTTTCTCTTTCCTTTACTGGACCATCTTCAAGAGAGTCAGATTAGAATCTTTTTAATCTTTACCTACATTTGGTTGGTGTGCCATCTAAACATCTCTGCAAATCTCATTGGTGGGTTGTGGTTTTCCTAAGACACTGAAGTTCCTTGCAGTCAAGTCTCACAGTAAGCACAGCAGGGAATGCATGTGTGTCAGACATAATGAAGACCAACCTGCATGCTTGGCAGGAGGTTAGAGATTGACAAGCACACCACAGATAGTGTTGCATTTGCAGTTCTCTGTAATCTGGCACGGCACTGCAGGCACATTCCACTATTAGACTGAGTGCTGCCATCAGTGAAATGTTGGTGGCAACTTGTTTTGAGGCACAAGATGTCCCTAAAACCATGGCCATTACTGGCCACTGGGAAGGTGTGACTGGAAAGCACAGAGCAGCCCAAAGCCATCTCAGATCAGCAATATGGCAGCTCCCTTCCTGCACGTATCAAACTGGAGTAAAACATAACTATTTTCTTTAGATCAGAAAGGACAAAACTAATGCACTAGGCTAAAAAAATGGATACAACATATAGGCCAATTTTAATTCCCTGTAAAACAAAGTAAACTTGAAAAAGCCTACCAAAAAGATTCTGTCATTCTACTCAAATGAAATTTCAAGTAATTGTTAGCCCCTAAGATGCTAGAGAAGTAACAGGCGATCTTTCAAGACAAAAAGGGGTATAAAAATGAATAAAAATGCAACAGGACTGTATCCTACAGGTTTGCTAGTCGTGCCCCCATCTACTTGCTGTGATACATAACCAATTGTTTTACAGTATTACCACCAGTGGGGTCATTTATGCTTTAAAAGGGATAGTAATGCTTCACAATAAAATCAGCTCCACTTAATCTTCATAGTATTTGGGCTGTAGAGAGTGTTATTTCAATAATGTCCGAGTTGTAGTTCAAGCGTAATTGAATGATAAAGTATCCCCCTCCCACCCCTTTTACTGATGTCACACTGCTCACCTCAGAGCAGCAAGACTGTCCAGATGGATTGCAGAGAGGGACAATCTTCAATGAGCATAAGCAAAAACCTGTCAAGGGGGGCAGGGTTTTCCTTATGCTCACAGTAAGAAGATTGTCCTTTGCTGCCAATCTGTCTGGTCAATAGACCAGATTCCACATCTGAGGGGAGGTGGCTTACACTAGGTAAAAGGGGTGGGAGGGGGATATTTTATCATTCAATTACTCTTGACCTACAACTCTGACAGTATTGAAATAACACTTTCCAAGGCCCAAATACTGTGAAGAATAATTGGAGCTGCTTTTTGTGAAGCATTACTATCCCTTTACGCACATGCACCAACTATGCGGGAATTCTGGGTGATAAGTGAGTAAGAGGTGAGCAACAGCTGGACTTTTGCATCAAGATAAACATTTAATATATTACAAGCAAAACAGCTGCACCATATGTAGCCTGAAAACATGTGCGTATGCACATCTGGTAACATTACATACCTGAATGCTACTGCGTTGCTTCCCTTACTAACGTACCTTATTTTTGAAATAGTGCCGTGCATAGCTCTTTACTTGTAAAACAGTGCGGCTCCCAATCAGCCTTGCAATACTTGTCCATCTTCTGCCATATTCAGCCTTTAAAAACATGCCAAACAAAAACACATTTATCCAGGCATGTAGAATGAAAAATATGTGCAACAGATCAGACAAAGTGATTTCAAACATTACCTAGCCATACAGCAGGGCTGATTCCGAGCAACAAACAAAACTAAGGCTACTGCAACAATAAATCAGGCTATTGTAGTATTAAAGAAAATGATATGCTTAAAAAGGTAACAGACCAATAACCCCTTTAGGAGGGGGGGAACCTGGCATGCAGGTGAAGCTGGGGGGTTAAGCTGGGCTGAGAGTTTACCACATCAAGTGTTTTATTTTCTGTCTCCTAGTGGGGTGACCTTTACTCTACGGTCCCTGCATCTATCAGGGCATATAATTAAGAAGATCATTAACAGGATTCATACTACCATACACAAGTCAACTCATCCCAGGTACAGTAATCTAAGAACCCTTGCGGTATATTACATTGAAGAGCAGCATGGCACTTCAAGGAACTGTATCCTATTCTAATAAAGAGTAACTTGATTTTAACATTTTACATGTTGTTGCAAATACTGCAATGCAATAAGTAGTCCTAATGAAATAACATATATAGCAGTGGTCCCAAATCCAGCTTTGGGTTTTAGCTTCCTTTGTATGTTTAAATACCCTGCCAATTGTTTTCCTTTAATTTGTTTCTACTGTTAATATCAACACAGGCCATACAGACTGATCACAATATCACATATCTGGAGGGAAGTTATAGCAGTAACTAGAGATGCACCGATACCAATTTTTTTTAAGACTGAGTACGAGTACAGATACTTTTTTCAAGTGCTCACCGATACCAATTACCGATACTTTTTTTGCGGTCATTTGCCAGTTTTCCAAGTACATAAAGCATATATCGGTAATTGGTATCGGTGAGTACTTGAAATATACACACACACCATCTCTTGACTCTTGATTCTCCCTTTTTGCCTCTCTCCCCCTCTTGATTCCCACCTTTTGATTCATTCTCCCCCTCTTGGGTCCCCTCCTTTTGCCTTGGCTTTTTCTCTCCCTTTTGATCCCCCTTTCTCCCCCTCCTTGACTCCTGATCCCCCCTCCTTTTGCCTCTTCTTGGCCCCCCTCCTTTTGCCTCTTTTTTTCTTCCTTAGTCCCTTTTGCCTCTTTTTCTCCCTCTTGACCCCCCTCTCTGCCTCTTTCACCACCCGCTCTTGATCCCACTTTGCCTGCCTTACCCTCCTCTGCTGGGTGCTCGCTGTTCTCTCGCAAGCCCCAGCAGAGGTCAGAGTCGGAGCGTTGCCATGGTAACCTGCGGCAACGCTCTGACGCTGCAGGAGGGAGAGAGGCGACCGGGGAGCATTGTGAGCAGCTCCCCGGGCTCCCTCTCTGCAGCACTGACCCTGACACAGAGTATCGGTGCTGGCATAGGCCGCAAATGCTGGTATTGGCACTGATACCGATACCAATATTGGTGCAACCCTCGCAGTAACACACATGGCTGTCTTACGTATAAAAGACAAAGTGGTACAAATTCGGGAGCAAAGCAACTGCACTATAAGGGGAAAAAACTAAAATGATATAAATGGGCCTCTAATGCATTGCAAAACTATGCTTTGGAGATCTCAGTAGCATTCAAGGAGTTTAAAACCACATTTATATGAATGGACATTTTGGGAATACTTATTTGTCCCCATGGTGTAGATGGTTTGCCCTACAATTACCACATTGCCTTCATAAGGCACAGCCATGGTGTGTTGCAAATAATTCTATTAACCCTTTAAGTGCCAGAGGTGTATGCAAGTGTTAAGAAAGAGAGCGGTCTGTAGTGGTTGAAACAAAAGAAGGAAAAAAAAAAAAAAAAAAAAAAAAAAAAGCACAGATATCCAAGTAAGAATATTCAGGGAGATAAAAATTATGTAAGCATGGTTCAATGCATTCCGTACCACTCTGGCACTCAGAAGGTTAATATAAAAGTGCAAAATTCCATAGAAGAGCAACTTCCTGTTAAAGAGATACTACAAGGGGGTGCTGATAAGTATTGAGCCTTATCCAGAAAAAATTGAGCTAGGAAGCTGTAAATGGCAAGGTGTACTGGCCAATTTGTCTATACTCAATGGTGCAAAAATCAACTACCTATAATTTTAACTTATCTTTAATTTTAAGGTCCAAAGTGAACATGGCAGCACCTCCAGAAAAGTTCAATGTGGAACAGCATAGGACCATAATCAAGTTCCTGTTTCTCCAAGGGAAAGGTGCGAAGCAGATCCATGAAAAAATGTCACAAACTTTGTGTGACAGTGGCCCTTCATATGCAACAGTTAAACGTTGGGTTGTCAATTTCAAAACTGGCTATTTCTGTGTTGAAAGTGTGAAACCCAGTGGAAGGCCTGTTTCCGTCTCTTTGCCTGCAAATGTGAAAGCCCTCCATGACATGATCATGGAGGACCGCTGAATATCAGCCAAACATATTGCTACATATCTGGGAACATCACGTGACAGAGTTGGTGCCATTATCCACAACAACTTGGAAATGAGAAAGCTTGCAGCAAAATGGATCCCAAAACTTTTGACAACCGAACAAAAGAGGAGACGTGTGGAGACATCGGTGGCTGTTTTGGAACATTTTGAAAGAATTGAGTCAGATTTACTGGAACAACTGGTAACTGGTGATGAGACATGGATCTACTGTTATGATCCTGAGACAAAGGAACAGTCTAAGGAATGGAGGCACAGTGGTTCCCCCAGGCCAAAGAAGTTCCGTGTGCAAAGGTCAGTACAGAAGCAAATGGCAACAGTTTTTTTGGGATAAGAAGGGAGTTCTGCTGGTGGACTATCTTCAAAAGCGTTCAACCATCAATGCAACATATTACTGTGCTTTATTGACGAAGTTGAATCAAAACATCAAGGAAAAACTTAGAGGAAAGCTCTCCAAAGGTGCCATCCTGTTGCATGACAACGCCTCATCACACACTGCAGGTGACACAATGGCAAAACTGACCTCCTTAGGCTTTCAAGTGATGCCCCATCCACCATATTCTCCCAACCTGGCTCCTTCTGACTATCATCTGTTCCCCAATCTCAAAAAACACCTAAAGGGACAACGATTTGGGAGTGTTCCGGAGGCAACTAATGCTGCAAATGAGTGGTTACACCAGCAATCGGAAGAATTTTATTTGCAGGCACTTAAGAAGCTGCAGGACAGATGTCGCAAGTGCAATGACTTCCTGGGGAATATGTAGAATAGTGTGGCAGTTACAGCTTCCTAGCTCAGTTTTTTCTGTGTAAGGCTCAATACTTATCAACGCCCCCTCGTAACATCTTAATTAAACAGTAAATCATGTTCTTCTTGGAAAACTTTTAAACCTTGGAGTGCCAGAGCGGTATCCAAATCCACTGGATACCATTCTGGCACTCAAAGGGTTAATAGGTGTTGAACATTTGTTTTTCAATTCTCTCATTTATTTCAGAATTATTTTTAAGATTATTTCCTCACCACATAGCTTAACTTCAGCATGTCAGAATGGAATGGTTCATGTTTATAAAAGCAAACTGGAGTTATTCACCAGAAAACCAATTGCACCATAGGGGACAGATTAAAATTCCTGTTACGTTAAATCAGGCTTTTAACCCCGCTAGAGAGTTCTCCAGTGCACTGAAAAGCAATGGCCATTTAGCAGTTGTCTCCTATGGTGCAGCTAGTTTACATTAGAATAACTCCAGTTTACTTTTATAAATAGGCATTGCCATTTTAACAAATGTGGGGAGGAAATGGTCTTAAAAATAACTCAGAAATGAATGTCTTTTTCCCCTTTGATCCTATAAAGCTTTGTGGTCTTGAGTCCACCTCCATGCCATTCTGAAGCCCTACGTTGCCCCCTGTGAGAAAATCTTGACATTTATCACAGGGACAATGGTGATTTCAGAGAAGGAGCAAAGTGATGATTAGACAAGAGACTTGACCCCTCAATATACTGGAGAGGCAGATAAGGTGCTATATTTCATTTTTATGCGATTGAAGATAGAGGATTTATACATTATGGGTGTGTGGAGGTAAAGGAAGAGACTGAGGAACTTACAGTGAGGCAACAGTTCCCCTTTAAAACCTACTGTTCTATCTCTAGAGAATAATCACTTAACCCTTTGAGTGCCAGAGTGGTACGCAACGCATTGCAAAGCACTGCGTTGCGTACCACTCTGACACTCAAAGGGTTAACCTAATCACTTGTGTAAAATAATAAGCTGATATGAATTGATTATTATTATTCAACTTAGAATGAAAAATTATATTAGTGCTTACCAGCCCTTGTTCAAAGAGGTCCTTTTCTTCAGTGGTCCATTTCACTGGGCTACTGCCTGGTTTAGCAGGTGATCGCAGCCTTCAGAGTAATAACAAATCCAGTAAATTTTATAATGTTTTAAAAGGTCTTATTAAATAATAAAGACATGCGAGAAAATCTACTGAACCATGGGAGACAAGTAAAAATGTCCCAACTTCCCACTGGTTCAAAAAAGTATTTCACCTCTTGATTGCTAAAGAGGTCTCCAACGCAATGCATTCAAGGGGTCAGACTTCCCATTTACAGTCAGTAGATATGTTTATCTCCTATTGAGTAGCTGGTTTGCTACAAACTACACTTCTTAAAATGGAACAATTTGTTACAACTCAGTTGACTTTGAAAGACCTTTCAGAATCTATAAACTATATTTGACTTATTAAATGAAAACAATACATTATGAGACATGTAACATTATTTTCAAGTTATGGAAAGTATTCGTACTGGCTGGCACCAACACTCTACACTGATCTCCCTCCTACCTATATCTTCCTAAGAAATATTAGCATCATCTGGTACCCAGCTATGCCAGCCATTCCTGGCTAATTTGCATTGACTGATAAGGAAGACTGAATAGCTTATAAACTACTGTTTAAAATCAGAAAGTGAGTAAAATACTTCCAAAATCACCTAAGTGGTTATAAGGTGTTCATTCTACTTTAATCCTGAGAGTGCAAGAGGAGTATGCAATGCGTTGCACTGTCCTTTGGCACTTAAAAGGTTATACTAGAATAAGCTTGAGTAAGGCTCTTAGTTTTCTGTTTGAAATGTAAACTATTTAAGAACATCTCTTGAAAAGAGGTGAGATATGAAGAAAATCTATATTATGGATTTAAACTCCGGATTGAAGCACCCTAGTCTCTAGGGTTGCAAGGAAGGCAGGATCTAAGGATATCCTTGCTTGCGTCCAGAATTGACAATCACATTGACTGAAGAGCCTGTTCTCAAAACAGAGATATACATAAATATACATATCTATAGGACATGAACTGTGCAGATGAAACAAATGGGTCTCTTTCCTAAGAAGAGGATGGAGATTATGGAGATAAAGGCAAGAGATGCTAGGACATCTAGGTCATCTTTTATGATTTGGAGGACATAGCAAAAAATGCAGATTCTAACAATAAAACTATACAGTATAACACTTGATTTTCCTTTTCATATAGCTCTAACCTTAGTACGCTGTTTCTAGAAGATTATGTAAGAAACAATATATTTCCAGTTTCAGACCCTTAAATGCTAAAGATCTCAAAGATCAAAAATCTAGCATTTAAGGGATTAAATCTGCATTAAACCTCTATGTAAACCCGTCAATGCTAGAGGGTCTTTCAGTGCATTCCCCTAATTAGTTGATCATTACACAAGAATTGGAACACGCGAAATTAAGAATACATGTGTGCTCTCAATAATCCCAGCAGCAGGAGAATGAAGAGAACTGTACAAAATACTTACGCAAGTTTTGTCATTTTCTTTTGTGGACTTCTGTTACAAAATAAAATAAAATGAATATAGTGCATCGCACAAATCACAGGTAAATTAGAGTGGTCTTTAAATATTAAGACATTTAGGGTTATGCACTAAGATGTGAAAAAGAGGTGATAAAGTATAAATGACTTCTCCAGTTCCTATGTTATTCTGTAGAGGCTATGGACTAAGATTTACAAAAGCTGGAGAAATCGAAGTGCATAGGCTTCAGAGAATAACACAGGAACTGGAGAAATCATCTCTGCTTTGTCGCCTCTTTACCATGCCTTAGTCTATATGCCCCACTGTCTCATAATCAGAAGATATTAAAAAAGGAACCAAAGCAGCCTTATCATGTTTATGTACTTTCTAGAAAATCTACATTATGTATGAATGGACTCTACCGCTTCATCTTACATTAACAATAAACAAAAAAAGGCTAGTGACACATTTCTGGTGTTCAGAGTGCACATTTGAAGAAATGGGAAAAAGAAAGCTTTCATACCTTTTTAAGCAGCTCCTTTCTCCATCTTTAGAATCTGGCCAGAACTTTGAAGGAAGTGGCTTGTTAGACAGATAATATCTGAGGAACAGCTAAGGAATTACCATCATCCTGTGCTGCAAATGGTCTAACGATTAAAGCTGAAGTACAACCTCCTAATGATAAACCCCGCTTACTTTACTAGGGAACAGAAAACACTAATGGCCCCTAAGAATTCTGCCCTTGTGCCTTTGTTCAAGAGAGAACATATTCAAATCAGTCCAGAATGTCATGTCCATGGAAGAAGAAAAAATGCTTTCTAACCCTTTGAGTGCCAGAGGGGTATGCAACCCATTGCGAAACATACCCCTTTGGCACTCAACACATTAACAATTTTTTTTTATTTTTTTAACTGAAGCAGGTAGAATGCATGATCCTTCTTAACCCTTAACAGAACAGAAGGGTGCATAACACATTGTGAAGCAATGCATGCACACCTGTCTGATTCTTAAAAAGGAACTACCACCATAGGTAAAGTTGCCCTTCAATAATTAGGCAGGGGCGACTAGCTTAATAATAGTTACCTCTCACAACGACATGATTCTATAGAAATCTTTAATCTTCAAAGACTGATGGCCAGGTTAGGGCAGTCTGCGCTCCTGTGCTGTCAGTCCTTAGTTACCTTGTGGCACACTGCAATGCTTCTGAAGGGAGACCGGGACTGACAGCGCAGGTGTGCAGACAAGATGTCTGCACTAATGCCTGGCTTCAGGTCTTGGAAGATTAAAGATTTCTGTAGCATTGTGTCGTTGTGAGAGGTAATATAACTATTATTAAGCTAGTCGCCACCTGCCTAATTATTGCAGGACACCTTTACCTCTGGTGGTAGTTCCGCTTTAAGCTACCCAAATGCAGCAGGCAGAGTTTTTGCCCTGCAGGCAACTGTCATGTCTTTCTCCATGAACGTGACATTCGGACTGACTGACGAGGTTTCTCTTGAACAAAGGCGCATGGGAAAAATTCATAAGGGTCATTAGTATTTTCTGACCACAGTAAGGTAAATGGGGAGTTATTATTAGGAGGTGTTACTTCTCTGCTAAAGCAGTTTTATAGGTGGCATACATATAGCTGACATGATTAAAAAATACACACTGGTGCATATTTATCATTGTAAACACTATTTTGAAGGCATGGAGCCTACAGGGATATTTATCAAATTAGTAGCTTAACAAATAACTCCACCCCCCATTGCTCCCCAAAGGGATGGATTACTGACACCTGTGAGATGTTGCTAATCCTTCCGTGCAGATCTTTGACTTTTGATTATACGCTAATCTCCCTGGGAGAGTAGGTTCCGCTATACTCATTCTGATATGTCAGCTTATAAAAAGCAGCTTTGGTGTCGCAATGGTCAAAAATAACCCTTTAGACACGAGTGAACTGGCAAGAAATATACCCCATTACTTGAAAGCACATATTTCCCAAATTAAACAGAGGGCTGTATTCAGGAAGTTAATGTGGAGCAATTCTGGGGCAAACCGACTGCACCATAGGGAGCAAATCAAAATCCCAAATTATTTAAATGGAGATTCTAACCGTTTGAATGTTAAAGTGTTCTGCAATGCATTAGAAACTCTAGCAATCAAAGGGTTACAAGCTCCAATTAAATAAATGAGAGGTAAATATTTATTTGCCCCTATGCTGCATGTGGTTGGATCCAGAACCACTCCTCTTTACCATTTGTAAAAAGCTGTTGCAGTCCAAAACTAACTATTTTACCATTAGGAAATGTTTCTTGTCTCCCATTTACTGTCTGATTGATTGTGGCATCGGTTAGGGAGAGCACTGCCATCGTGGCATGATTGGCAGAGCTCCTCCCCAGCTAAATCCCTTTCCGTACTTGCCCCTTCTCTCTCGGGCTAGCGGTCAGCATGGAGGATAGAGTCCTGAATGGGTGGTGGGTGGGCAAGCAATTCAAACTGAGGTCCAGCTTGTTGTACCACAGACATCCTGCTATGGACATCAGCCTCTTTAGAGTGATGTCAATTTTACAGTAAGCATAAAGATTCAAGTGAAAAAATTATAAATAAATAATATTTAAAAAAACAAAAACAAAACAAAAAATAACACGATTCGGAATTTGTTTATATTGCTCTTTCACCTGGAAGCATTGGTCTCGCAGGTGAAAGTTCCACTTTAATGCAGTCCAGAATCAACAAGATTTCAGGATACTCTTCTTCGAGCAACATTTTCTCAATGACTGCCCGGTTTTCTTCACTGATTGTGTGGTCCAGTGTCCATGGCTGAAAAAAACAAAAACATTTTGATAACTTTAAATTATGGAATTTCAGCAAGAAATTATTACCTGCTGTATAGAATTTAAGTTCATTTTAGTAAGAGAAATTACAGTTAAAATAAGAATAAAGAAAGAAAACAGATGAGACTGACATTTAATTAGTTCAAGCTCCTGGCTGTGTGTGTATAATTATATATATATATATATATATATATATATATATATATATATATACACACACACACATATATATATATATATCTTTGAGTGCCAGAGGGCTACGCTATGCATTGCACATTATGTGAAAACAAGCCAAGCAGATAAAAGAGGAAAAATTATAATCGAGCAAGCCATCTTCTAGCAGACCCAGATCCTGTACAGTGTGTACTCTGATTCAAACAAACACTGAAGGCCAGAGATAGAGCCCACAGCTCCATATAAATTAAGAAAATTAAAAAGAATGCTAAGAGAATCTTTGCCCTGACTAACGGTGGTAAAGAGGAGTAGTTAAGGAATCTTTGCCTCCAGAGAGGTTTTTAAGGCAAGTGCCCTTCCCTCCTGACCAAAGAATACTTTGCCCTACGGTTCCTGTCTTCCACACTGGCCGTAAGCAAAAGAAAAAATTCTTAAACATTTAAATGGGGCTTTAGGACCCCTGAATGCTAGACAAGACTCCAATGCACATAGTTTCCTTGCACTGCACTGCATTGCTTTATAACATAACACATTGCTGTCTATTAGGCTGTTCATACTGATGATTCTGCCATGCATGAATGCAGACTAATGTAGCATACTACAAACTGTGTTCATGAAAGGAATTCAGCAAATCTGATCTGCAAAAGGAGCCTATGGACTGTTGTGCAGATCATTCCAACTATCAACATGGATGTTGCTATGAGCACCACAACATCCAATAATCAGCCAAAGATAGATTCCTTTGCCATACCTCCCAAGTGATGAGGTCACTGGGGAAAAGAAGGCAAAGCACAGATAATGCAAGCAGCTTGAAACAAGCTATAGCGCAGCTTTCTCCAGGGTTTCTCATTTCTGGTCAGCTGACCCTCAAAGGAGGACAGTGAAATAATATCACACTATCCTTGCAGCACTGACCATGATATATGCTAACTTTTTTTGCATTGTATCATTATACCTGATCTCACAGTCCCTGACAGAAAGTTCCCTGCAAATAGATCCAGGGATCCCATGGTTAGGGCCATAAAAGTGTATAAAAGGAAAAAAAAGTGTAGCCAAATTGACTTTACATTTTATGTACTTTCAGAATACGTAATGTATTAGTTTCCTTTTACTTTCTAGGGTTTATGGTTAATTTTCTTTTTGAAGGGGAGGGTATAACTAGGATACCGTTTCCATTGAAAAATAAATTAGAAGAAAGGACACAGTCAAATAACTACTCACTGTGAGGACATTGTCACTTTTCCACACTGAATCCAGGTACTGCTCTGGCAAAAATCCACAGTTCTGGTTTTCATAAACTCTGTAAAACATATTATTTATGTTACAAATGCAAATCTGTATCTGTAATGTACGATTACATTTATTAATTAAAATTCTAAACAATAAAAACAGCTCTATTTAATCTTCATTAGTATTTGGGCCATGGAGAGTGTTATTTCAGTACTGTCAGAGTTGTAGTTCAAAAGTAATTGAAAGTATCCCCCCTCCCTCCCCTTTTACTGATGTAACACTGCTCACCTCAGAACAGAAATAAGGTGTCCAGATAGCTTGCAGGAAGGGGCAATCTTCAATTAACATAAGGGAAAAACCTGTCATAGGGGGCAGGTTTTTCATTGTTCTCACAGTAATAAGATTGTCCCTTGATGTGAGCTGTCTGATCTTAAGACCAGATTCTACATCTGAGGGGAGGTGGCTTACACTAGGTAAAAGGTGTGGGAGTTCAATTAATCTTGAACTACAACTCTGACAATATTGAAATAACACTCTCCATGGCCCCAATACTATGAAGATTAAATGAAGCTGCTTTTTGTGCTGCTTGCAAACCAGGCACACTTTTTAGACCATTCCAAGGAAGTCATTCATTTTAAATAATGTGATTGCGGCTCTGTTGCAGAGCCTTTGTGTTGGCCGACATGGATCTCCTGCTGACAGCTTTACAGCTGAGAGAAGGACACATCAAATTTTGAATGCATTATTAACACTTTAAAAGAAACAGGGAAAGTTGTAAATTCAGTTTTTTTTTTTTTTTACAGGCCAAATGGTCTACACATTAATATGAAACTGTCACTTTATAACAATATGTGATTTGGAAAAAGCTTTCCAAATGTTAATCATTATTTTTATTTAAAACAATAGTTTCTGAGATACTTCACTTTATGTGTCGGTTGATGGAAATCTGACAGGCATGCCTGGCAGATAGATACAAAGGGGGAAGAATTATAAAACGGGGAATTATAAAGACGCAGTTTTACTAAAATTAAACTTACTCTAAGAAGGCATCCCCCCCATAGAGCCTTATGTATGAACGCAAAGTGCACCAAATCTGGGACAAACATTTATACCGATTTAAATTGGTTTTAATCCCCTGAATACTAGATGTCTCCATTGCATTCTTTAATATGTGTTAGAAGATCTATCATTGAAGGAGATAATTCCTCATTTAAGTAAATTGTTGTTTATTTGTCCCTTATGTTTGCCCCGGAATTGTTGAGCTTTGCCTTTATATATTAGGTTCTAACAGTACACACTAATCTATGTTACCAACTGTCACATCCTGCTGGCCTGTATTAGCTCATTTGCAGAACTGACAAATAAGTCTAAATATCTCATAAAGCACTTTGCATTGAGTTGCATTCCCCTCTGGCACTCAAAGGGTTAAAACCACCTACTTGTTACAAAGTGACAATTCCACTTTAATGGGAAATGAACACTTATGGACAGTGTTCACATCTCCTGAACTAACTAATTATATATAATTTATTTATTTAAAGTGGAACTTCCACCTCTAAAAGACTTGTAGCCATGTGCTTAAGTTATTAAAATACTATTAGGATTTTTCTTTCCCCCTTACCTACCTCCTAAGATATATACACATTTCATTATTGGCACTTCAGCATTCTGAGGCACATTGAATCTTTGTTACAGCTCTGCAGGACTTCCCAGTGCTGTAATTCACCTCCCACCTCCCTCCCAGCCGTGCCAGGAAGCGCGTTCATTCTTCCCTTTGTAGTGGTGTGAATCGCATCTACCTATACAGCAAGCTCCAATTATCATTATACTGAGGTTGCAAGCTCACTATAATGATAAAGGGAGCTTGATGTAATGATAGATGCAACTCACACCACTACAAACTGAAATAAAACACACCAGTCCTAATAGTATTTTAATAACTTAAGCACATGGCTACAAGTCTTTTAGAGGTGAAAGTTCCAATTTAAAAATGTGTTTTTTCCCTCAAGTGTTGCAGAAGAGTATATTATAATTACGTAGAGATGCTGCCTTTATTGCCATTGATGAATAAAAGTAGAAAATATGGCTTATATCCTGCAGTTCCTAATTAACATGTTTTGCCTTGTCCCCCCCCCCACCCCTGTAAAGACTCCTACTTGTCCTCTATCTCAAAGTCATGCAAGTGTCATGCTTTCTTGCTACCCAACTTATTACTCCAACTTACGTTTTGTATTTTCTTGATTTTTAATTCAAATATTCTGTCTACATTAATGGACAAAAACAGGTTTGTGACAACACGAACCCGATACTTGTTGACAATGAGGCACAGCAAGACTGGGTCACCAGCCAAGAGGGTCAGTTTTCTGACTTCTACCCCACTAAAAACAGCTACATTTCTTATAAGTAAACAGCCTTGAAAGCAGGTTTAACCCTATATGTGCTTGCTTGTTATCTGTGCAGTTATCGGATATACCCCATCATATTGTATTTTCTTATGCCACATATATATATTTCTTAGTCTACAACTGTTACATTGATATATATTTCTGAGTCAATTTTGTATACCTTTACATCCCAATTCACCAATTATTATTGTATTTTATATCACATTTTATTTACCTTTAAATAAAATTACATATATTGTTTCACGAATATGAGTAATTGATTCTTTTTAATTAATTCTGTTTACTGTGAAAAAGTGTGCCATACCTAGACTGTGTGCAAGATCTCAAATTAATTTATACTGTTTATTTATTTTATGCGAGATATACAGTGCATGGTCTCCTGTCATATTTTGTAATATCTCTGACAAGGTATTTTTTCTTTTTTCTGAAGGACATTATTTTAAGGTAAATGATAACCTGTATCTTCCTGTCCTATTTCCCCTCACAAATATAAGATGTATATTAATTAGCACGGGCAATCTGTTGCTTACATCAAAGATTCTCAAACAGACAGCAATAATAAACACAAGCAAAATAAGCAACATTCATTAAAACACAGAAGAAAATGTAAACTTAAATATTTAAAAAATACATCCTCCCACAACATATAATATTTTATATAAATAAAATAATATTGTCCCACAGGTATAAAATAAAGTGATGAAATTCCGGGGCAAACCAACTGCCGTATAGGGCCAGGTCTCTGGAGGCAGCTAGCATTCAAATGATGAATGAAGTCTTCTTTTAAATATGTCCCCTATATTGCTGTTGGTTTGTTTCATTACTGTTCCACAACTTCTATACATATAGGAAAAAGAGGGAGATGAATAAAACTTGAGTTATAAAGAAAATCTGTAAAATTGTTTAAAAAAAAGGATATGTATTAGTGTTTAGCAACATTTTTGCTAAATACTAACTTGTCAGTCATCTTTTTCGAAAAGTGGAGTACACACGGCCTTGTCCAAACAAGAACTGTGTCCCAATGTATTTATAAAGAAATTTGCTAACTGCGGCAAAAACAAAGGCCTTTTTTTAGTGATTAAATCTTAACGCCAGGTATAACCTGTTCTTACCCCCTTAAGGGCCAAGGACGTACATATATGTCACGGGGAACAAGTGCATTAAGGACCCATGACTTATATATGCGTCATGGAATTCAGGGGTCCCAGTATGGCTGCATGCCTTTCAGGGACCTCTGATTTCGTTAAAAAAAAAAAAAAATGCACCCATGGTCCACCAATGTATCTTAAACAGGTGAAACCCCAGTATCAAATCTATGTAACTAAATTAACTAATATGTACTACAGCTTTATGTACAACTAATATTTAATTATATCTTGGATGAATTTGAAGTACCTTTCAAAATCACTCATACGTTAGCCCTTGTTTATTTAAAATCTATAGTTTATGAGATACTTAGCTTTATGTATCTGTAAGTTTATGCAGATCAGGAGTACTGACTGGCATCACCTGGTGTGTTAGCTTCTAACATTCCACTCTCCCTCCCAAATGTCACTTCCTACCAGGAAGTATTAGCTACATTTACATAAAGTGACAGATCCATGAAGCTAAATATATTAAATAAAGAATAGCTAACATAAACGCATGTGATAAAATCACCCCAGTCAAAAAGTGCTAGTTCCACTTTATGATTGCAAGCTATTTGGTACAAGGACTGTACACGGAATTTGACAACATACACTGCTACAATATAAAATACGATTATATAGGACAGAAACTTATCTCACCCTCTACTGGAATCATTCACATCCCCTTCTATATCAATATCAACATCTGCTTCCTCAGCCATGATGCTTAGTGTCGGCAAGCGGAGGCTCTCGGGAGTAAAATGTCAATCTCACCCACCAACCTTTACCCACAAGATTGAAATAACATGATGATACCCCCAATATAACCGGGCGATATGGGACCCAATACAGGTCGGTTCATGGCCACAAGCACAGAAAATCAGGGTCCGTAGAAATCAACAGAGTGCGTCAATAAAGAAATAGCCTATCGCAGGAGCGCATGCAACTCTTACACGGCCATCTTAGTGCACCCTAGTTTCATCTGCGGGAAACCACAGAGGAACCGGCGGAAGTTGCGTTGGGGCACATAGGTCTTCTTGCAGGGGAAGTCATCTTAATACACCCAGATTCTTATTCTAGAAATATTTCTATAGTTTTACGTCGAGGTAAAAAAAAAAAAAATACTGGTATAGTTTGATTAATGGAATTGGTTTATATATATATATTTTTTTTTAAAGACTGCAGGTATAGATGAAAAAAGCATGTCAAATGATAAGTAAACCGCTTTCTTTCCTTAGGTGTACCAATATGGTTTAGATATTTCGGTAGTCAGGTACTCTGTAGTTTTATACTAAACTGTTGGCAGTCGGGCGCCGAGTTATTACAGGGAACAATTTTATTGAGTGATCAATAATAGCATTATGCAAACTTAGCCCGGATATTCGGATGTGGAGTCTGTGACCCCAACTTGCCCTTTTTTGCACTATATACAAAGTGGTGGTAAGTATGTGTCCTTGTAGGTGTACAATGACTTACTCAAGGCTTAACACCTTGAGTGCCACTCTGTAAGCAATGCATTGCAAAGCAATGTGTTACGTACCCCTTTGAATGCCAGAGCGGTGTGAAACATATTGCTTGTCAAAGCGACGCTCACCCCCTCTGACACTCAAAGGGTTACGTGTTTGAACGCTTGGGATAAAAGTACGTTTATGTGTGGTGGGATTCTGCATCACCAAGACACTGACAACGTACTCCTGGGTCTCTGTCCATTACGTTCCACTTGCTACAGAAATTCTAAGAAGCAAATCCATACGGTACCATACCTACCAAGTGTCCCTCTTTTAGACCCAAATCCCTCTGTCCTTCTTTCCCACCCTGTTGTCTCTCTTTTTAGGATATCAGATTGTGTGGTGTGTATATAAGTGTATCACATTGCTCTACAGCAATAAAACTTGCATTAATTCTTGTTTAAACATCAGGTTATGTGTTTATAAATTGTTCTGTGTAAATAAAATACTTTGGTCTTGTTATAAGTCATTTATTAGGTTACACACGGAGCTGTCAATATGTCATGAAATAGCCTAAAAATTCTCGCTAATGCCTCACCCCCAGCAAAAACCCCTAAAATAAGGTAACCAGATTTTTAATGTGATAGTAATACTTTATTATGACTACCCCCCATATTGTACATATTTGTAAAATAATGTAATAGCCCCCAGGTTCATCTCTCAAACCTTTATGGTTTGAGAGATAAACGAAGGCAAAGTTCCCCCTCCCTCTCCCTTCCCTGAAGTCAGCATTGTACTGACTGCAGGGATATCCGGTCTGACTTTAATCATGCAGCTCTGCAGCAGAGCCGCGATCGTGTTAGTGACAAAGAATATTATAGAAGACCGTTTCAGTGAAATAATTTTTTGTCACTAACAGGATCTCGGCTCAGCTGCAGAGCCGCAAGCTTATTGTACGACAGACTTCCCCTGCAGTCAGTACAATGTTGACTTCAGGGAAGTGGGAGGGAGGGGGGAACTTTGCTTAGGTTATCTCTCCAACCATAAAGGTCTCAGAGATGAACAAATATGTACAATATGGGGGATAGTAATAATAAAGTGTTACTATCCCTTTCAAATGAAATCCAGGGACATTTTTTTTTCTCCACATGCTATCCACACCCTATCCACCTCCACACCCTGTCCACTTCCACACACTGCCAACACTGTGTCCACCCTCACACCCTGTCCACATACTGCACACAATCTGTCCACCCTCACATCCTAGCCACACTCTGTCCACCCTCATACCCTGTCCACACACTGCCCATATTCTGTCAACCCTTACATCCTGTCCACATGCTGCCCACTCTCACCAGACACTGCCACATCCTGACCACCCTGTCAACCCTCACACCCTGTTCACACAGCCCACCCTACCCCCCTCCACATTGTCCACTTCCACACACTGCCCATCGCCACACAATGTCCACCTGGTCCTCTTCCACACACTGCCCACCTCATCACTGCCCACTTCCACACTTTCCACATTGTCCACCTCAATACTGCCCACCAAAAACTGTCCACCCCCACATTGCCACACTGTCCAACTCCACATTGCCCACCCTGCCCACCTCCAAACCGGCCACACTGTCCACCTCAATACTATCCACCCTACATTGTCCACACTGTCCATCTCCACTTTGCCAATCTCCACACTGCCCACATTGTCCTACTGAACATTGTCCACCCATAGTGTTCCTAGGGAAGATTACCCGGTCACCTTTGCCATTATTTGGTACTATACATTATCTCCAATGTTTTTTTTAAGAGGATATGTGTGAAATATTATTATTATGTCCCCAAGGATAGATGTTTTAAATTAAGCAGAAGTCATACAAGAGTATTATAGATATTCACAGCAGTAGAATTTCTTTTATGATACTGTTACATGCTATTATTTTTCATATATTTAATGGCAAGCAGGAATAGCCCTGACACAATTAGAGATCTTTATTACCAGGGTGGATATCTAATATCGTAGTATACTAATCTGCCAGATAAAAATAGGGTACAAGCTCAATTGTGTTTCAGAGTCATAATTGGACCATGAAGGATTGGAGCAGATAACATTTTTTCACATGCTCACGCTATTCCACCATTAGGAACATTTGTTTATGGGGTATTTATAACATTTAAGCAATTTTTGGTTCTTCTATATGCCAGCATATCAGCTGTTTACTCAGCAATATTGACTGAGTGCTGATATTTTGGAGTGATCTTTGAGTAATGCTTCTCATGGAAATCCTTTTGAGGCATATTTCTAGGGCCTATGGACTAAGCTATATCAAGTTTGACACTTTGCACACTCATTGAACACTGACTTAGCCCTTAAAGTCAATCCCATCATCCCAGTGACACATTTTTTGAGTGGCAAGGCGGATATGCCCCAGCAGTAAATTACACATCTTTAAGTATAGCTCCATGCTATATCAGTTTTAATTCACACTTTTTTGTATATTTTTTGTTTTTAGTGGCAGTGTAATAAAAGTTAGGTTTTATTAGCCCTCTACATTTGTGATCCATGGTGATCTGCTACCCATCATTGCATCTACTTTAGAGAAGAGTGCTAGTACAGCATGGTTATCTTTTGTCCCTTTTTAAATTTATGCAAACACAAAACATGCATTCACTTCAGAAGTTGTACTGGACAGGTGCTCCACCGCTACCTGCGTTACTGCTCTGCCTGCTCTAAGACTACCACTCATGTCCTGCATAATAGTGCCGCACTGCCATCCTACTTACTATAGCCAATGAGAGAGGAGAATCCTGCTGTTTGTTGTAGATGAGGTATTAGTTAACATTAGGTTCTCTCACCCAAAGAATTTGACCCTTCACCCTGAAATTACGGTAAAATTCTGAGCGTTCCCAGTTACGGCCTTGTTGGGACAGAGCTGGTTGTACATCTCTTTGTTCCACAATGAGTTGTGCATCCCTCTGGTCCAGTATCCTTTTCAAAGGTCGCACGCAAAAGAGATGTGACCACATCTCTCATTAACCATGTCGCAATTATAAAAATGGCAACCTGAGAATCTCGCACTGCATGAAAGCACGAGATTCTTGGGTTGTGCTATGAAACGTTGCAATATACTGCTCCAAGTTACCTATATGAAGAATATGAACAATGCATGCTTCCTCTTTTTTTATTCTGTATATACTGGATAGCTAGCCATCATCTTAAAGTTAAATATAATGTGAGTCAATGCAATAAAAGGTGTAAAGACTACCAAAGTTACAGTATTTAAACATTATAGGGAGAAAAAATACCAACTGTAAACAAATAAGGGTCATAATGTGATAACTGTCACCAGATACAGTTGAGATTCACTTTTAAAAGCTGTTTTTTCACCCTTTTACACTGGTCTCGGAGCCTCTCCTTCTCCCACATGAACAGCTCTCTGTCATGCTGTTGTCTGCGCAATAGCTAGGACACCACAGAGTAGGATGGCTACTCTGCCTTCAGCGCAGGGATGACACACATGGGTGAGATGTTCAAAAAGTCATCATTATGAAAAAATTGTTGGAGCATGAGTTGGTGGTAAAAGGACAATATTTTCAGACGTCAGTCCGTCACATTTGAAAATGCTTCTAAAGAATTAAAAATGACGGTAACAAGATTTTGATGAAAATTGACTTTAAAAATTCTGATGTTAAAAACTGTTTTTGATTTTGTCTTTGAATGAAAATTTTCAAAGAAACAAAGACATTGTTTGTCTTTGAAAAGACAATTTGATTCTCACTCCTGCTAACAGTACTTTAATTTGTCTTCTCCAAGTGTAGACCATTTTTATTTTGTGGGGAAAAAATGAAGTTAATCAGACAACAAAGTAACGTTGGAACAAATATTTTTTTCTGAAAACATCTTACATTATGATGTAAAGGGATAGTAATACTTCATTATTACTATCGCCCATGTTGTAGCCCTTAAAATTCTGAATTCAACAATACCAGTGGCATCTCTCAAACCTTCTAGCTGAGATGGGGAATCCGGTCCCGGGACTGGTGGTGGCTCTGCAGGAGTCCTGAGATCGCGTTATAGAAACAGAAATCCTTCACTAAAATGGTCTTCTACGTGTGCTTGGTTTGCAAGCACACGTGGAAAAGCATTTTAGTGAAGGATTTCTGTTTCTATAACAAGATCTCAGCACTGCTGCAGAGCCACCTCCTGTCCCGGGACCGGATTCCCCTTCTCTTAACTAGAACGATGACGTCAGGGGAAAGACAAAAAGAGGGAACTTTGAAAGTGGATATCTCCCAAACCATAAAGGTTTGAGAGATGCCACTGGTATAGTTGAATTCAGAATTTTAAGGGCTACAACATGGGAATAGTAATAATGAAGTATTACTATCCCTTTAAACCATCTCCACTTTTAAGACCGCTTTTTCCCTTTGACGGAGATGGCGGAATTGGATACAAAAATTGACGGAAACATGTCTGAGAATTGATGGATCATGGCGTATGAATTTTTTATTCTGATTACAGAGAATTTCAGTTACCACCACTTTCTGAACATCTCGCCCTCAGTCTGCGTGCAGAGTGACAGAGCGGGGAGAAAGGGAGACCGAGCCCAGAGCAGAGCTCATGGATATTGTGAAAAAGCAGCCGAACCTCAACTGGTTCTGGTGACATTTGTTATCACATTATGACACTTATTTGTCTACAGTTGCTATTGCTCCCTATAATGTTTAAATACTATAACTTTGGCAGTCTTTACACCTTTTATTGCGTTGACTCACATTATATCTAACTATCTGGTCCTCATTACGTTTAAAAGGGAAACTTCTATAAAGTTGAGTGATAACAACATTGGTCAGGAAGAATGTTTATTTTGTTTGATATTGGACGTAAAGATACTGACATTTTTGCTTTTAACCTTTTTTTGTATTTAGGTTGAATACTACGGAAACAAAATGGAAATCCTTTGTCATTTGCAGATCTGCAAACAGAAGAGCTTTTTTTTAAACAGACTGATTTCCACAAGGTTGAAACTTTACAGACAATCCTTGCACTATTCTGTACCGACTTTTAAAAGTGAACCAACATGGAAAAAATGTATATTTTATCAGCAAAAAAAGCATTTAAGCCATCCTACTTCCTTTCTTTCTACAAGATTCTATTTTGCAAAAACTGGTATAAACGGACACCAAGGGTTTATCCTAAATGGACTTCACAAAAAAACCATGATATGCTTTAATCATTTTTATCATAATGGAAATGTACCACCAGCTCTGCCAGTGGCAAATGTATTTGCATCAGCTCAAACCCACATACAGTCCATCAGGCCAATCCACACCTCAGCACGCTTGAATGTCCTCTTACCACCCCATGTGTGGTTGCTTCTTAAACCAGCACAGAAACTCTTTGCAATCATCCTTGGCAGGTAAAATATGTATCTTTCTAAGTAGCTTTCAAAATCATTATCCTATATAATAATCCTATATAATAAAAGGCCAGAAAGTTTGTTACGATGTAGTCATGCGCAGTAGAGACTGCCCGCGTTCGGCCAGTCTTTACTGCGCATGATTGCATCTTGTGAGTGAGGCAGTGCAGTCGCGTGGAGCAGTGAGGTAGTGGCAGTACGCAGAGCATGTCCGGGTAATGTTAACCCTTTGAGTTCCAGAGGGGTACGCAACACGTTGCTTTGTGGCACTGAAAAGATTAGCCCTTTGACTGGCAAAGAGGCATCCCATGCACTGCTTTGCAATGTGTTGAGTACCCCTCTGGCACTCAAAGGGTTAAGAGGCCAGTCCTGCTCTGCGTACTGCCGTTACCTCACTACTCCACGGGCTTTTACACTAGTACCATATAAAACAGAATGCTGACTGACAGCGCTTTCCCAGGAGGTTCTGCAGCAGGCATTGGTCTGCCCCCTGTGACAGACTGTGAGATGCAGTGTGGAACAGAATTACAACATCCTAGGGAAAAATAGTCCAGCCATGCCAAATTGCAAAGTACAGTCACCTTCCTGATCTAGCTTTCAGGAGAAACACAAACCCATTGGTATTGGACAGGGATAATATTTATTGGAATAGTATGAGATAATCATTAGTAGAAGTCCTTCATACAGCAATCAGGCTTGTATATGAGGAATAATAGCATTTAATTGTTGTTCAGCATGCATTACGTTTTGGGAAA
Source organism: Rhinophrynus dorsalis (assembly GCA_037306005.1). Taxonomy (NCBI): domain Eukaryota; kingdom Metazoa; phylum Chordata; class Amphibia; order Anura; family Rhinophrynidae; genus Rhinophrynus; species Rhinophrynus dorsalis. Next base: position 236,218,816 of record CM074722.1, on the reverse strand, counting down.
TAGCACTAATGGGACTATTCATAAGGTGAAATGAATGAAAAGTTTAGTGGTCGACAGTTCTATCCTATGCTGGCCTTCTTAAGAAAGGTCCAGCATGGGACATACATGAAGTGCTGTTTCCTCAAATAAATAAATATACATACAATAACAGTAATGGCACAGAGAAACCTGCTCTGTTTAACCCTTTGAGGGGTATCCAATGCATTTATGAATAACGCTTATGGTACCCTTATAGCAGGTAACTGAGTGGCAGAGGCATATCCAGTGCATTGCAAGGTATGCGTTGGGTAGCCCTCTGCCACTCAAAGATTTAACCATTTGAGTGCCAAAGAAGTATGTAGTAGATACCTCTCTGGCACTGAACAGGTTAAAGAAACCCCCGTGCATAAGGGACCCCTCTGCCATTGTGGCACTGAAAAGATTAGCCCTTTGACTGTCAAATATGCATCCCATGCACTGCAGTGCCTTGGTTACCTAACGGGTACTGAAAGGGTTAAAAAAAAAAGTGCAGAGCCTTATGCCACTGAAAGGGTTAACCTTTTGAGTGCCAGAGAGGTATGGGCTGCAATAGATTTCTGTCACTGAAAAGAGTTGACCCTTTCACTGCCAAAGGGGGTATAAACTGCATTGCAATGTGTTGTGTACCTCTCTGGAATTGACAAGGTTAAAAAAAAATCCCCCATATGGTGAGAACCCATCTGCCACTGAAAGGGTTAACCCATTCACTGTCAATTTGGTTCCAGTGCATCACAATTTGGTGCTCCTCGAATCTGTTACTTCATATTATTATTCTAGACCTGCAGGAAGTGGAAGGAAGGAAAGGAAGTGGACAAACTCCAGCTGGCTCTTAACCCTTGGAATGCCACAGGGGTGAGTAATGCACATCCCTATGGCATTCAGTGCTGTCCATGGTGCTGAAAGCCTTCTCTATATTCCCATACTGGCTGGGTAGGGAAGCACAGAGAATGGTATTCAGAATTGTCCAGTGTTGGTAATGAGTAAGTGGAGAAGATCCATTCCACACCGACAGCACTTCGAAAATCCTGTATAATAGGGACCTTCTTCAACCCTCCCCTTCTATCCAACAATTTTTGTGAATATGTCGATGTGTGTGCAGATTGAATTGTCGGAGTGATTCGAACACATCGACAATATCATTCCGACACCACATCGACATTTAGTGCACCTAGGCCAAGGTGTTTATTGTATATTCTAGCAAGCACACATATACTAATTTTACCCATCTGATGTAATCCCCATGTCGAAGGTAATGATGCCATGCTTTGAACACTTTTTTTTAACCCTTTTAGTGCCAGAGGGGAATGCAAAAGGGGCTTTTAACCTACAGAATTGCTCCCATTTTGTGTATATATATATATATATATATATATATATATATATATATATATATATATATATACATACACCCTAAAATAGTAGTGTAATATGCCACAGTATGAGACTTTACCAGTTAAAAGTGCTAACTGGGTATACAAAACTAGGATGGAAAATCCATCAGCTCCCCCTCTTTGCATCATAAATTAATTGGAGAATATGCAGGAAGCACCATTCTGCTCCTGTTGTTTGTGCAGTTTTTCCTACAGTGTCCACCATGGATGGTGTGTTGCACCAGAAAAGGAAGGGAACTGATTATGAAAGGAAAGAAAAATGCAGAAGCATTAGGAAATTAATAGTTTGCACCCTTGATGCCAAGAGTTCAAGTAACATGGACATATTCTTCTTGGCTAGTGCCCATTTGCTATCCTCATCATCTGGCATAGTAACATATTGTGGTATACTTCACTGATATTTCAGAGAACCTTTGTGCATGTAATATGTAAGTACATTTTCAAGTGGAACACCTTCCCATTTAAAGTAATATTGTTAGCACTTTAATCACTACTCATGTATATTGAGACTCACTTAAAGGGATAGAAATACTTTGTTTTATCTTTATTTTATTTTGAAGACATTAAAAAAACATGAAGAACCATATAAGTCTTATCTCTCAAACCTTTATGGTTTGAGAGATATTCACAAGCAAAGTTTCCCCTCACTGACCAAGATGGTCAAGTTTGCCATCTAGCTGTCAGATTTGGAATCCGGTCTACGGACCGGCCGTGGCTATACAGTAAAGCCGAGATCGCAAGATATAAGAAGAACTACTTCATTCGAATAGTCTACAAAGTATGCCTGGTTTGCAAGCACACTTTTTAGACCCTTCCAATTAAATAGTTATTTTCATATCTTGCGATCACGGCTCTTTTGAAGAGCCAGCGGGTGATCTGAGGACTGGATTCCAAATCTGACAGCTAGATGGCAGACTTGACTGTTTTGGTCTGTGAGGGGAAACTTTGCTTGTGAATATCTCTCAAACCAAAAAGGTTTGATAGCTAAGACTTATATTGTTCTACATGTTTTTTTAATGCCTACAAAATAAAGATAAAACAAAGTATTACTATCCCTTTAACAAGGAGAACTGAGGGGACAGATGCACTAAAGTTTGATACATATATAATGGGGAATTCTTTTTAACTTTGGCAAATAGGACATGCTTCACCATATGCACTAAGAATTTGGTATGCAAGAAATGTGATGGAGGCATCGTTCATTAGAATATGATGTTGGCTTAAAGCTCACCTAAGTGTTGTAACTGTATAAGTCTGCAGTTAGGTTAATACATAGACTAATGGTGTATTTCAAAACTACCTCTTCATAGCTGTCTATTATAAATCTCCACCATTTCAGTCTTATGTGAGGTTTCATGTTAGATTGTTATGGAGAAGTTTGAAGTACACTTAAATATATAAAACTTTGAAATGTGACAAACATTTAAATACTCTTATATGGGGTACTTTGAAATGCACTTCATATGAGACCTTTTAAATACACATATATGGAGAACTATGAAATACCGTAAGTACTCCAGAATTCTAAAGTTACACATGAGGTGGTGTATTTGAATAAATGTACTCTGATGCTTGCATAGAAAGCTATGGTGCTATGGTCAATTGTCCATTCTTAACGCTTATGGCAATAGTCACATTAAACGGGAACTTTTGCCTCTTAACGTACATCTTCTTTTTTTTAAGTTCTATCTTAGTTAATGTTCCATCTGGTTTTTTTTTTGTTTTTTTTTATATATAATACAGTCAATACCGAGCTTTTCCCTTTTAAAAATAAGCCGGTGACTTCAGTTAAGGACAGACTGGTGTATAGCTCTGTACCTCAGCCTGTCAATCTTCTTCTCTTCCCCTCCTTTCCCCTCCCCAGTAGTGCCTCGTTCAGTGGTCCTCCAATGATGGTGGATTCCTTCATGTGATCTGGAGTGCTCTCTTGCCAATGAGAGAGCTCCAGCTCACATGGAGGCAGCCTCTGTCAGAGTTCTAAGATAGAACTTTAAAATGTACTTTAATAGAGGTGAGAATACCAATGTAACGTGAAAACATGACCCCTGCAATATGAAAAAGCCTCATTAATTCAAATTTCAATAGGCAAATAACCATTGGAGAAGAAGACATTGACAGCAAATATATGGATATGTAAGTGTATGATTATACAAATAAAATGTCAAAAGTTGTTTAATCCTTTGAATGCCACTGGGATATCCAACGCATTGCTTTGCAATACGTTGGATACCCCTCTGGTACTCAAAAAGGTTAATGCATATGGAAAAATAGACTTGGGTCACATCTGTCAGTATATCACTAAACAGGGCCCTTATTATTCCATTCTACATCTACCCCTGCAGTAATTCTTGGACTTACCAAATGCTCTATAGGGGATAATAAAAATGCCCAATGATTTAAATGGATGATTATACCTACTGAATCCTAAGGAGGTCCCAACACATTTCGAAAGAATGCTTTGGAGACCTCTAGCATTGTAGGCATTAAAAGCCCTGTTTAAATCAATGGAAATGTTGGGAATGTTTATTTCCCCCATAAGGTACAGTTTGTTTGCCCTAGAGTTAGTCCAGTCCCTCTTAGTATATCAACCTCATTTGTATGTTGGATCATATGCATAAAGAAACTGAAAATTATGGGTCGATCCAACTGTGGTATATGGAGCAAATAAACAATTGCATTTATTTAATTGGAAATTCTTATACATCACTGTGGTGCACTTGGTTTGTCCCAGAATTGATCCTCTCTTTATTTTACATATAGCCCACAGTGTTCCCAATTTCTAAGACACTATATTGGTTAACTTTTATTCCCCCCAGGAGTGTGAGAAAATGGTGGCGAGCTCTTCCAGCTAATAAGCAGGAGCTATTTAAAGAGAATGTAAAAAGAAACAAGTGGAAGCTGGTTCTAAGTGTCGGAGCTCTGGGGATCATTTTCATTCTGTTTTATTCTACTCACCTGGAGGAAAGCCCCATCACTGGACGCAGTCGGCTCTTGCTCTTTAGAAAGGAGCATTATGACCTACTCACCAAAGTGGAATATGAAAGTGTAAGTATGAGCCATGGTGTTTGTGTCAAGGAAATGGCGCTACATATGCTTATGTATGATATAATTTTGGAATTTGAGCTAACGAATCTCTACTCTGGAGAAAAAAATAATTGCAGAATTACAGTTTGACTCATAGGTTGCTGGAGACCTTTCGTGCATCCAGGGGGCCAATAAGAGTCTAATTATTAACCATTTAATGACCCATGATTTGGCTGGACCTTCACACCTGTCAGGGTGTTAACCCTTTGAGTGCCAGAGGGGTACGAATACAGAACACATCTTTGCAAGAAAAAAGTGTTGTGGTTCTCTGGAGCACCCCACCCCCAGACTGTGTGGTCCTTAAGGGATTAAGAGAAAAGTAGATAAACTTTGCATACTCATGTTTATTAGGATAAATATCTTTATTTTACATTATCCTTCCAGAAAGGGTGGGCAATGTAAGGCGCTCCAGCTGCTGCAGACTACAAATCCTATCATCAGTGGGTGGTGGGGGATGATGAGTGTAAACTGGCAGTAGCTGGAGGGCCTGACGTTGCCCACCACTGGCTTATGGGAAGGGTTGACAATTGGTTCTTCAGCTGTTTTCAAATGTCTGCTCAATGGCTGACATAGCCTGGTGGTAGTTGTAGTCTGACAACTGACTTAGATTGCCTACTCCTATGCTGTAAGCCAATTGATTATGAATGGACGGCAATACAGAAATGGTTAAAATATTACGAAAGTAAAGATGAGATAATCTCTGCTTTGCTGATGAGAGATTTGAATCATACTTTATAGGGATTAAGGTGAAGAGAAAGGTGAAGAAAACCAGCTACACCATAGGGGAGAACTAAAGATTTCCATTGATTTGAAAGGAGTTGAATCCCGGTGAATGTTAAATAGGTCTCCAACTTAAAACATGTTTAGTTGGTTTTATAGAGACTTTAGATCTGCCTATATGTTGTAGTAGCCATGTTTTTGAGAAATCAACCTTTAGATTGTAATGACATCTTGTGGCACCTTATGCTAAATCCCTGCACAATATGCTAATTATTTCTATTTGAGGTCAGGATCATTGTTGCTGTACTATTAGAAATTACCCCAGTGTGTGGGTTCTATTTAATTCATAGGACAGTGTGTGGTAATATTTGCTCAGCACAGAAACTAATAGTTCTACACTGTTTCACCAACATTTATATTAATGGCTAGACTCCATAGAGGCAGTTTTAATTATCTTTAAGATTAACTAAACTTATTTTAAGATTTTAGCATGACAGGTCCATAACAGGAAGGCATTTGAGTAGGTAGGCTTCAGTGAAGATGTCAGATCTTACGTGATACCAAAAATAATTGGCCTCATCTGATTGTAATGTTATTTATCAATATACAAGAAAGAAAAATAGCATGCAAATGACTCTAAGAGTCTCTGAATCTCCAACCCACACCATACTGTGCTGTTTTCAGGATCCTGCCTGTAGAATTCAGAATTTTGTACCACACCTCTTACAGTCTGACTCTCTTTCCAACAGTTGTCCTCACTTCTCATTCACCACTTTGAAAATCCAGCATGCAAGGAAAAAGAAGTGTGTGTGTGTGGCTTTTTTATATAAGCTTAAATGGCAGTTTGACTTCTTGATGTCCCTGAAGAAGTTAAGGAAATTGCTTGGATCACTACATATTTTTATTTATTGTATATTCTTAATAAAAACACTTTACAGTGAATGTTTTCTAGTACCCCTACTCATGAGCTAGCAAGAAGAGTCTTGGTATCCTCTCAGCTCTTCCTTCCACTTTTTTTTATCTCCCCGCTTCTTTCCCCCTTGTGGTGTTTTGTTGTATTGGTGATTGAGGAAAGAGGACAACTGAGAAGTTGGATGGAGAGTGACACTGTACAAAGGTGTGGTACAAAACTCTGAATTCTAGATGCAGGATTGGTCTCTTGATTCTGTAAACTGCCCCTTCCGGATGTGGGTTGGAAGTAATTGTCACCTGGAGACACGAACAGGCTTATTTGCACTGTGTTTCTTTCTTGAATATTCTTCCAGTGTTTCTGAACCTCCTGACCAAGCTTTCTACACCTTCACTGCTCTCTTTGAGTACCCAGTATTTGATCTTTGGGTCATCTTAAACGTTTTGTGAAGGACTTGCTGTGATCATCTAATTATTGTCCTACTGAATACTCTTCAGGCACATTACCTAGTGTTGGTAATATTTTTGAGCTTTTTTTTAAGCCCTTGCCTGCTGGAGGGGTCTCCAGTGCATTGCACAACAGTCATGCCATCTAACATTTAATTGGGCAATAAAGGTATACTGTCAGTCACAAACATACACAAACACACACACACATATGTTATGCAGCATTGTGCACAGTTAGACTTCTTCATTTAGAGATCTCACCCAGGTGCTGCCTAGTAACATGGGTTACAATAACCAATGTGATTAGTAGTGTGATGGCACTGCATTCCAGATTGTGTACAAATTGATTCCAGTGGATGAGTGATCCAGTCGGTCAGTAGCAGCTGTGGTTGTTAACCCTTTGAGTGCCAGAGTGGTACGCAATGCATTGCAAAGCAATGCGTTGCGTACCACTCTGGCACTCAAAGGGTTAACCAATTAGACTGCAACCACTGGCCAATAAGAGGGCGCGTTGTCTGTTTTTTATTACTGATATAGGGTACTAGCAAGAACAAGGTGATAAATGGTGCATATCAATTTTGGATGTTAGAGCTCCTCAGAAAGCAGTGCTTTACTGGCCAAAATTATATGGTTGGAAGGTGTGAGCAATACATTGGAGACCTTTCTGGCATCCAATGAGTTAATCCTGGAAAACAAATTATTCTATTATGAAATTAACTAGTTGAAGAGCCCGTTACATGGGACACAGTGCCACCGCCACCTGGTCGCGGGGCAGTCACGCACAGTAGAGACTGCCCGCGCCATGGCTGATACAAAGCTGGACTCTCCTTCGGTATCAGCCGCGGCGCGGGCAGTCTCTACTGCGCATGACTGCAGCACACGCAGCAGTGTCTACTGCGCATGTCGCGGTGTTACACACGATTTAGCTAATTATTTTATAGGATATTCCATATTTTCCTTCTAATTGTAGTTTTATTTCTGCAGATCTGCCAAGCCCCATCAAATAAATGGCTTATGATTTGTGTGACATTGATTTAATCTCTACCCACTATTTTTTAACCAGTATTAATATTATTGGCACTTTTGTAAAATAAGAAGGGACTTAAACTGTCATCTACTTAAGGAATAGAAAATGGATACCGTATTTGTGTTGTTAAGTACCAGCTGTGAACAATTCTCCTTGATGAAAAGCTAATGAATTTTGAAAGAACTACTTTGTGCAAAAAAAAAAAAAAAAAAAAAAAAAAAAAACATTTTTCAAGGCCAAACTAGTAAAACAGCATGACATTAATGTGCTAATAAAGACACTTGAGTTTTTCTTGCAACAGCTTTGAAAAAAATATGGAAGTTGAGTCAAGCGGTTAAATTCCAGATATTCTTTTGGATAATAAGACAATGTAACAAAATGTCTTTATACTGGACATAAAAGATAAGCCATTGTTGTGAATATGTTTATTCAATTGAAGTGTGACAACTGTACTAGATTATTATCTGACTACCATGTGTCAGCGTTTTGCTCGTTAACCCTTTGGATGCTAGAGACATCTCCAGTGCTTTGCCTCACAATGTGTTGAGAGATGTCTTTAGCTCTAAGGGGTTAACTGGGTTCAGTATGAACCACTTCAATGATAGACTGAGGGATTGCATTGCAATTTACTTGATAGTGTCTGTTATATATTGGGTGTTTTCTGGGCCTCACACAATGGTTAATTACTGTAGCAGTATTCTGCTTTACTTGAGATATTGTTACAACTTTATTAATTTCAGTATTTGCCCTATCCATTAAAGGTACACTAAGGCCTAAAAATAAAATAGATTGAAATAACTTTTAATATTTCATACTTGCAGCTATCATATGCATGTGCAGAGTCTGGCTCTCCTGCTCTTTCTCTCCAGTTTAACCCTTTGCATGCCAGATAAGTACTTTCTGGGTCTTCCTGGGGGCTGTGACTGCAGTTATTTTTTAAACAGTTTCTATCTAGATTTAAGTACTTTCTCTGGACATGTCTGACCCCAAAGGGCATATGAGGAAAACCAATCCCAAGGATTCAGGGGCTTCTTCATGCAATTCTGGGCTTCCAAAGGAATACTCTGGGTCTTTATGTCTCTCCTGTACTGTGGCCTCTACAAACCCCCCTGGGCCATCCAGAACTGATCAAGAGCCAGCTTGGGTCAAAACTCTGATGACCTCAGGGACATCAGTTCCCTCATTCATTCAGAGGTCTTCCACTCCTGGCGACCCACGACCACACTCAGTTAGGTTGATCCTGTTTTTAGGGGACATTCTCAGATAGTTGGAGAAGCATCTGATGAGGATATTGATTTAGAAGAAGACAATATGGAGTCTTCCTTTTCTTTTGGGGATCACTATGAGGCTAACCCTGTCCCCTCTGTGGAGGCGCTCATTACAGTGTTTTGGAGACCATTCAGTTCTCTGAGGCCTCTGATGGGAGATCTGCCTCTCCGGATATTTTATGAAGGCTCATGAAATACGTTCCTGCCTCCCCTCCAAGACTAGGTTCACTTAGAAGAGTGGAAGACCCCATAAATTAAGCTTTTTCTTAAAAAGCTTATCTAAAACTTTACACCTTTATGTACGACGGAGGCTGTAGCTCAGTGCCCCCCCCCAACCACTGACTCTCTATATCACGTTTAGCCAAAAATACAGCTCTTCCATTGGCAGATGCTGCTGGTCTTAAGGATTAGGCTGACAAGTACTTCTAAAAGCTAATTTTGTGGCACAGGGACAGAGCTCTGTGGCCCATTTTTGTTTCACCATGGGTTTATAGGGCTATAGCTGTCCGGGGTGAACAGCTTTCTGAAGCCATACACTCTGATGTTCCTAAGGAAGACCTTTTAATTATGTTTGCCAATATTTTGGAAGCTAATGTGCATCTTTCTGAAGTCTCATTTGATGCTTCTAGATTTTCTGAAAAGCTCTCTCTGTCGCTGTGCACTGTACCTTGTGGATAAAGATTCGATCTGCGGACCAATCTGACAAGAAGTCACTGGTTTCTCTGCCACTTGCTAAATATTTATTTTTTTTACAAGGAAGGCACATGGATTTCTTCCCCCCTCCATTTTGGGGTGCAGAGGGTTCAAACTCTAAGTCTGAAAAACCAACCTCTGCATGACTTGCGGAGTCCTGGTTCATCATTGCTTGTAAGGGGTTGTCTTTTCATTTTTCAAGATGCCGGTGCATCTTCTGTGATGACCAGTGGGTTTTGCAGATTGTTTCAGAAGAGTACCGCATAGATTCCAAGTCCTTTCCTCCTCAACGCTTCTTTTTGTCAAAGGTTCCTCGCTGCACCATATCCTCTCTGCTGGACAAGCAGGTTCTAGTTACAGTCTTTAGTTACAGTCCCAGCCCAAGACCTCTTTTCAGATTTTTACTTCAGCCTTTTTGTAGCTCTCAAGAAGGTGACTGCCGTTCTATTCTGGACTTGAAAGGCCTCAACCGCTACGTGGTTGCTATGTGCTTCAAGAGGGACTCTTTGTTCATCTCAATCCATCCAAATAATCAGCGCTTCTCTCATTTTGCTTTTACATGCAGTCATTACGAGTTTGCTGTACCGCCCATCAGTCTGGCTTCCGTTTCAAGAATCTTCACAAAGATCATGGCAGCTTTGGCCACATACATCCACTTACAAGGCATTTCTCTGACTCCATATCTGGACGATCCACTGATTAAGGCTCCTTCAGAAGAAATTGAAGAGATACATATCCAAGAGTGTGCCCGCATTCTGTTGCACCACTGTTGAATTCTTAATCTCAAGATATATTCCCCAATTCTATCCCAGGTCCTTTTCTTTCTGTAAGTGAAGTTCAACACCTTTCAAGGACAAGTATTTCTACCAGAGGACAAGATACAGATCATTTTCAAGGACGTGTTGCGGGCATTGGCATGGCCATCTGAGATAATAAGGAATTACATGAGAATCCTAGGATGCCTAATGTCTATCTAAAAGGCGGTTCCCTGTGCTCAGTTCCACACGCAGGGAACTCCAGCTGGACAGTCTCAGAAACTGGTCCCGACAATGTTCTCACCTGTCTCACTCCATGACCCTCTCTCCACAAATGACCCTCTTCATTAGTGGCTTCATCATCCGTCCTCATCTGATTCTGACTTCCCTTTGTAATTCCAAAATGGAATCTGGTCGCAACTGATGCCACCCTTAGAGGCTGTGGTGCAACACTGGGTTTCTTGACAGCTTTGTGATTAGGGAGAAGAGTGTCCTGTCATTCAATATCCTGCAGATTTGTGTCATTGATCTGGCACATTTTCACTGGTCTCAAGTACTAACGGTTACTCCAGTCTGACTACAGTCAAACAATTCAACAGCAGTGGCTTACATCAACCACCAGGGAGGGACTTGAAGTGAGTCAAACTGGAAGGAAGTACAGGAGCTTCTCCATTGTGCTGAAATTCACGTTACAGCTGTCCCAGCAGTCCATATACTAGTGTAGAAAACGTAGTCACGCAGTTTCTCAGCCATCAAGAATTGGATCAAGAAAACCGAGAGATGAACCAGGAAGTGTTTGAACAGATAGTTGAATGTTGTGGATTTTCCAGTAGTGGAACCTGTGAGAACAGGAAGGCCCCTCTGTCCTTCACAAAGGAACCCTTGGCCTTTGCAAGGGACATGATGCCCATTCCATGGAACTTCCATCTTTCCTATGTGTATCCTCCAATTCCTCTCATTCCCAGTGTGAAAATAGATCACAATAGAGAAGACCCTAGTCAGCCTGATTGCTGTCTGGATTGATTTGCAGATCTTCTTAATTTATCCATCCAGGAGATGTTCTAACTCCCTCCAATACCGCATCTCCTTCCCCAGGACCCCAACTGTTACCAGAATGTGGAAAGACTGCATTTGACAACATGGTTCTTGAAACCACCATCCTGAGATGGAAAGGTTCCTTCAACAATGTTATTTTTACCATGATCCAGGCTAAGATGCCTGTCTCTTTTAAAGGGTACCATAGGATCTACGTGTACTGATAACAATGTGTCTGTCCTGGATTTTCGATCTTCCTACTGTTCTGGCCTTCCTGCAAGATGGTGTGAAAAGCAGTCTTAGTCTGAGCTCTATTAAAGGGTATCTCTCACCCCTATAAAGGTTTGCCTCTATGTAACCTTCTTATAACGTTAACATGTAATCTGTTATTTTTTTTATTTAATGAAGGCTATAGCGAGATTTACAGTTTTAAAAGTGAGCCAGTGACATAACTTCTGATCAGACTGCAGCAAAATGCTTCCCCTCCCCATGTAGTGCCTTGTTCCAACCTCCTCCGATGAAGGTGGATTCCTCCGTGTGAGCTGGAGCGGCCTTTTGCCTGTGAGACTGCTCCAGCTCACACGGAGGACTCCTCCATCATAAAGCTATGATAATTTATGTGGAAGGTGATTTTGTCATATGAGTTGGACCCAATATGGCCTCAAGTTTCATGACAAACCGTTGAAACCACATGCAAAATAGTGCAAGAATTATAAACTTATCTGGAAGACAAATTGTCCCAGATCAGATAAATAGAATTTAACTATTTATCTGCTTTTTTCACTATGCATACCTTCTGGATGAGGCACAAAATTGTGAATACATTTCCCAGTAAGAGTTTACATTTACCACAATATAATCATGCGCAATAGAATAATACATGTTTATAGAAAAGCCAAGACAATATGAATTAAATAAATGCAACATATACTATAAAGATTATGATGGCAACATCATGTTTGCTACACAATACAGCACTGCAGGGATTAACCAAAAACTATGCATTGTAAAAGAAGGTTCACTATTGAAATGTCACCACCTTCAGGGTGACTGTCGATATAGCGAGTTAAAAATGTCACAAGAACCAAAACGGCAACATCAGAATGTTGAGGAAATCAACAGATCGACATTCTGATGTTTCTTGCTAAATGGCCGCCAGAGTGCAACATTTAATGTACACATCTTCATCTGTGCCTTAACCCACTGAGTGCCAGTGAGTTCTGCAATGCATTGCAAAGAGTTGTGAACCCCTCTGGCACTCAAAGAGTAAATGAGCATGAAATGAAATGAAAACATTTTAGTGCCTTCCTTTAGATATAACTGTAGAGAAAAAGAAAATGGAATCTGCATTGCAAAGCATTGCAGACCTCTCTGGCACTTAGTGGGTTAAGGCACAGATGGAGACATATGTACATTGAATCTCACACATCTGTTTGGTGACCATTTAGCAAGCAACATCAGAATGTCAGTCTGTTGATTGGCTTGACATTCTGATGTTACTGTTTTGATTCCTGCAAAATATTTAACTCGCTATATAGACGGTCATCCTGTAGATTGCGACATTTCAATAGGATACCATAAACAAACAGCCTTTACTATAATCCAAGATGGTGGGCATCCCTTCTTCTGTCAGGATTTTCATATGTGACTGTCCTAACAGATCAATCACTAACACCTCAATACCACTACACATGCAATGATACCAGCATACACGAAACAAAATAATCTCTCAAGGAACTAAATACCAATAGAGAAGCAGAGGGACAACTTTCCAGATAGCAATGCAAGGGTTAATAATAAAATCAACAGATCAAAGGCGCATCACTGACCATCTCAGAAACAACATTATTCTGTATCATCTACATACACTTGCAACAATGTGCATAGCACATTCCACAGCATTTACACAATAAACAAATATGTGGCTCTGCAGGTGTCAGTAATTACAGCTAAAACCGATTCAGCAGCTCCTATGTGATCACACAGTATTAATTATTATATATATATATGTAACAGCTCACCTAGATATGACGCTTCGGCATCATTCCACGCGTCGTTTTGAGTGTTTGGTCTGGGTGCACTTGGCGTCTGTAGTGGCCACCCGCATCATCTAGCTAGGCAGTTCAGTGGCTCTGGATGACGCGGGATGGGTGCAGGCGTTTGACGCATCTCGCTAGATGGGTCAATTACGGGAGCGAGACTGCGTATTGACTCAGGCCTCAACTTTATACAGGGAAATCTGTCTGTCTCCTCCTAGCTACTTCCTGGTTCTTGGTATTTAAGGGAACTGGATTTCTATCCATTTACCATTACATTGTTATCTAGTGCAGTTGTATTTCGCTTGTATCCTGATATCCTGTGTATGACCCTGGCTTGTCTGACCATCCATCCTGGTGCTGACCTGTGGCTCTGTCTGACTCTTATCTGTGCACTCCCAATCTGTTTGGACATCCAATCTGGTGCAGACCTGTGGCTCTGGCTGACTATCCGCTCCGTGTATGACTCTGGCTTGTCTGGCTATCCAACCTGGTGCTGACCTGGGGCTCTGTCCAGCTACCCTCTGTGCTGCCTCTTGTTTAGTAGATATCCTAAATGGTGCAGACTCTACCTTTACTGACAGCAGGCGTGAGTCAGTAGTCTCCCTTGTTGCCTTCCCTTTCGCGAGACGGCCTTCTCCTTCCTGACTGCAGGAGTGAGTCAGTTTTCTCCCCGGTTACCATCCTTAGGGGAGATCATTTGGGTCGCTATTCCTATCTGGCGTATGAGACTACCATTGGCTTCGGCCTAGTCTCTGCAGTCTGGGAACTTGGAGGCATCCTCCTATTTCTGATAGTCCCTGCCTCTTTGGTTACCCTCTGCTCCATCCGGAGATTTGCTATTTTATTTATTGCTATTAATTTTTACAATTCTAATAAAGGAGAATTTTACTATACTGTCTGACTCTTGTCTTGCTTGCAAACCATGACAATACGTAAGGGTCATGACAACAGAAGGTAATAGTGATTCACCTTTTCAGAGTATACTGGACAGGATGCAAGATCAAGACCAACGCATCAATCATTTGCCCTTGGCGGTGTAAACCTTGCTTAGCCGTACGAATCACTTGGAATGCTCTAAACTGCAACCGGTGGCCACTCCAGCTCCTTCCCTGACACCGGCAGTTCAGATGGCGTCTGATGCAGGTGTGGTCAGAGGGTTATCTGGATCCCTTCCACTCCCACAGCGTTACAGTGGGGATCCTGAGCTGCGTTGCGGCTTTTTGAACCAACTGGGCATATACCTAGAAATTATTCCGTATGCCTTCCCTAGTGAGCGCAGTAGGGTTGGCCTGATGATTTCGTTCTTGTCTGGCAAGGCATTGGCATGGGGTAATCTTTTATAGGAGATGGACAAACCCATAATCTAGAACTATAATGAATTTGTGGCATCCTTTAAACGTGTCTTTGATGTGCCTGGTCGCGTGACCTCGGCTTCGAAACAACTTTTGACCATCTGCCAGTGCAATCGTACAGTGGCGGATTATGCTATTGAATTCCGGACCCTGGCAGCCGAGGTCGGGTGGAATAATGAGGCTCTTGTAGCTGCCTTTTCCCAAGGGCTTGGTGACTATATGAAGGATGAGATTGCTGCCCGTGAATTACTTAAGGGGTTGGATAAACTAATCTCATTTATCATCCTAATAGACGCTTTGGTTCGGGAGAGACCCTCATTTAAGGAGTGCCTGTGGAGGCATCCTTTCAGAACAACACCTCACTTAACTTGCCCACCCAGTCCTCCCTCACCTCCCATGCCTCCTGGTTCCAATTCAGGGGGTGGTGAACCAATGCAGGTTGGGGCCACCCGGCTTTCTGTGGAGGAGAGGGCCTTTCGTAGGAGGGAGGGACTGTGTCTATAATGTGGGAGACCTGGATACTTATTAAGGTCATGCCCGTATCACGGTGCCCGTGCTATGCTGGTGGCATTCTGTCAGTTTTGCTACTGCTGACGCTTATTGGCTGTAGTGGCTTTGTCCCGCCCAGTATTTGTCCTTAAATACTGGGCCTTGTCACTTCTCTGGTGCCCTTTTGTGGTGTTTCTGTTACCAGCGCTTGTTCCAGTTCTCGTGTGATCTCTGTGTACCGACCCGGACTGCCTGACTACTCTGCTGTATCCGTTCCTGCTCTGTGTACCGACCAGGACTGCCTGACTACTTTGCTATCTTGTTCCTGCTCTGTGTACCGACCCGGCCCGGCTGACGTTCCTGCTGTGTGTACCGACTCGGATTGGCTGACGTTCCTGCTCTGTGTACCGACTCGGATTGGCTGACGTTCCTGCTCCGTGTACCAACCCGGCCTGGCTGACGTCCCTGCTCTGTGTACTGACTCGGATTGGCTGACGTTCCTGCTCTGTGTACCGACCCGGCCTGGCTGACGTTCCTGCTCTGTGTACCGGCCCGGTTGGGCTCCATTGCCCGTGTATCAAGACCTCCCTGCGGTCCCATCCGGTCCTCGGTTTGGGGTCCTCTCTATCTCCGGAACAGAGTCACTGTTGTTATTCCTGCAGTCTAGTCTCGGTAATCTGCCTGTGTCACGCGGGCGACATTCCGGTGTGTATCTTCCATCTGTGCACCACGGTATGCTTGACCCTTCTTCCTGCTATAATGCTGAGGTTGGTCTTACTCTGGGCACCTCAGGCTGTTCTCTCGATCAGGCAGTCGACATTGGTCTGAGCGTTCCTTAACCCCTTCGGGGAAGGTGCCATATTCCACCGGCTTTCTGTTCGTGCAGTCTCCGTTGGGTGCCCTTCCGGGCATACAGTCACAGTCCTCTGTTACTGCTACGGCAGTCCACAAGCCTGTCCTGGGCCTAACATTACTCGCTATTTGTGCACTCTCTGCAGATTGAGAGTCTTAAGGGCCTCGCGCTATTAGGGCCTGTCAGCCATCCTGGCCTAATAGTAACCCATTCATTGCTGCCTCGTTTGAGAATCACACAAACTTTACCTGACCTGTGTCAGTATATTGTTGTTGCTGAATTGTACATATACTGGATCCGTGTGGGTATATATTACTGTAACCTGTCCTGTGTCAGTACTATATTGTGTGTATATATTACTGGACCCGTGAGGGTTATTGTTTTTCTGAGTTTGTTCAATAAAACTGTGTTTTACCTAACCTACTGTGTCTGAGCGTTGAATAAAACCGTTACAGCCCGGGATGTCTGGGAAATGCCCGCAACTAAGATCCTGTCGGGGACAGATCTTAGGTGGTATCTCTCAGTCCCTCGAGGCTATGCAGGATAAACCAATGCTTGAAGTGGTCTTTACCTGGGCCAATGATTCTGTCTCAGTTTCTGCATTAACAGACTCTGGTGCTGTAGGGTACTTTATGGATGTGGAATTTGGTGCTCAGAATTGTATTCCATTACTGTCTCGGACCTCTCCTTTGGCTGTTGAAGCCATTGATGGCAGACCCCTTCTGCCATCACACATTTCATGAAACTTCTCCACTTACCCTGAGGGTGGGGGCCCTCCATAAAGAAACCCTGAAGTTTCAGGTAATCAACTCTCCTCATCATGCCATCATCCTAGGGTTTCCTTGGTTGCAGGCGCATAACCCTAGGATTGATTGGAAGACTTGCAAAATATTGTGTTGGGGTCCACAGTGTGACAAGTCTTGTCGCTCCCGGTTCAGCTGGCATGTGCTGAGTCTTCTGGCCTACCAGAGGCCTGTTCTAAGTTAGCTGATGTATTTAATAAAATCCAGGCCGGGGAGTTACCTCCTCATAGGCCTTATGATTGCTCGGTGGAGCTACTACCTGGTACAACTCCTCCTAGGGGCTGTATATACCCTCTGTCTGTGGAAGAAAACAAGGCCATGGAAGAACAAGTCTCCGATGCTGTGGTGAGGGGCATCATTCACAAATCCACATCCCCTGCTGGGGCTGTTTTTTTTTTGTTAAAAAGAAAGACGGAGAGTTGCGTCCATGTATTGACTTCTGTAGGTTGAACAAATTGATGGTCAAAAACGCTTATTCGGTACCTCTGATTACGGAATTATTTGACCGTCTTAAAGGTTCCAAGATATTCACAAAGCTTGATTTGAGGGAGGCTTACAATCTGGTCAGAATGAAAGAGGGCCACGAATGGAAGACAGCGTTTAACACCTGGAGCAGGCATTATGAGTACCTTGTCATGCTCTTTGGTCTCTGCAATGCTCCTGCTGTCTTCCAGGAATTTATCAATGATGTACTGTGAGACCTATTACAAAGTTGTGTGGTGGTCTATCAGGATGACATCCTCATTCATTCTACTATGACTCATCATTCAGATGTATTTAAAGTCCTGCAACTACTGAGAGAGAATAACTTGTTTTGCAAGTTGGAGAAATGCGAATTCCACAAACCTCAGGTGACCTTTCTGGGGTACATTATTTCCTCATTTGGGTTCGCCATGGACCCCCAGAAATTATCCGCAGTGTTGCAATGGCCTCGTCCTGTGGGGCTTAAATCTATTCAAAGATTTTTGGGCTTCGCCAATTACTATTGGAAGTTTATAAAAAAAAATGTCAACTATTGTCAAGCCTATCACTGATATGACCCGTAAAGGTCCTAAGGTCACTGACTGGTCTCCCAGTGCGTTGCTTGCCTTTGAAGACCTCAAGGCAGCATTTGCAGTGGCTCCTATTTTGGTGCACCCAAATCCCGCCCTGCCCTTTACCCTGGAAGTCGATGCATCTGCTATTGGAGTAGGCGCCCTCCTTTCTCAACGCTTGGCCCCGGGGGAGGCCTTACACCCTTGTGGCTACTTTTCCAGAAAACTATCTAAGGCTAAGATGGTATATCAGATTGGGGCCAGAGAATTACTGGCCACCATACTGGCACTGAAAGAATGACAACACCTCTTAGAAGGTACCAGTTCCACGATCTTGATTCTTACGGGTCATAAGAATCTAACGTACTTATCCGAGGCTAAACGCTTGTCGTCCCATCAAGCTAGATGGGCATTGTTCCTATCCAGGTTCAATTACATGGTTTCCTACCTTCCAGGCTCTAAGAATGTTAAGGCTGATGCCCTATCACGCCAATTTTGCAACTTATCCAAGGAGGAGGTTCCTCCCACACCAATTATTACAGCTTATCGGATTCTTGCCACAAGCCTTCGATCAGATTGTGCTGCTTTTACCGCAGCATGATCTACTTGTGCTCAGAATAAGTCACCTTGACATTTGCCTGCCTGTCTCCTTCAACCTTTAGCCAAAGGGGAACGTCCCTGGTCTCATCTGTCCATAGACTTTATGGTTGATCTTCTAGCATCTTCAGGCTTCACGGTCATCCTGATGATCGTAGACAAATTCTCTAAGATGGCTTACTTTATACCAATTAAAGGCCTACCATCCATGCAGGAATTGGTGGTGGCATTCACTAAGGAGGTCTTTTAACTTCATAGCATACCCAGGGTTATGGTCTCGGACAGAGGTAGCCGGTTCGTGTCTCGGTTCTGGAGATGCTTTTGTGCCCAGATGGGGATACAGCTAGCATTGTCCTCCACATACCACCCTCAGTCTAACGGTGCAGCTGAGAGGTCTAACCAAGCCTTAGAGCAATTTCTCCATTGCTATATTTCTGACCACCATGATAATTGGGCTACACTGTTACCTTGGGCGGAGTTTGCCCAGAATAGTGCCATGAACTCTTCCTCACAGAGTTCTCCATTCTTGATCGACTATGGGTTTCAACCCTCTGTCCTTCCCAAGGCCTTTCCAGGCACAGGAGATTCCGGCTCTTGATGAGCAATTGAGGGCACTCCGTTCCTCTTGGCTTTGGGTACAGCATACCCTACGTGGTTCCGTGCAGCAGCAGAAGAGACAAGCAGACCGTAGGCATTTGCCGGCACCTACCTTCCAGGTGGGGGAGAGGGTGTGGCTGTCATCCTAGAATCTTAACCTCCAGGTTCCCTGTAATAAGCGGGCTCCTCGATTCGTGGGTCCATTCCGTGTGTTGTACAGGATCAACCCTGTGGCTTGTGCTCTGGAGCTTCCATGTGCATTCACAATGTGTTCCATGTTTCCTTGCTGAAACCCTTACGTTGTTATCTAGTGCAGCTGTATTTTGCTTTTATCCTGATATCCTGTGTATGACCGTGGCTTGTCTGACCATCCATCTTGGTGCTGACCGGTGGCTCTGTCTGACGCTTCTCTGTGCACTCCCTATCTGTTTGGACACCCAATCTGGTGCAGACCTGTGGCTCTGGCTGACTACCCGCTCCGTGTATGACTCTGGCTTGTCTGGCTATCCAACCTGGTGCTGACCTGGGGCTCTGTCCAGCTACCCACTGTGCTGCCTCTTGTTTAGTAGATATCCTAAATGGTGCAGACTCTACCTTTACTGACAGCAGGCGTGAGTCAGTAGTCTCCCTTGTTGCCTTCCCTTTCGCGAGACGGCCTTCTCCTTCCTGACTGCAGGAGTGAGTCAGTTTTCTCCCCGGTTACCATCCTTAGGGGAGATTGTCTGACTATCCAACATGGTGCTGATCTGGGACTCTGTCCAGCTACCCTCTGTGTTGGCTCCTGTTTAGTGGATATCCTAGCTGGTGCAGACCTGTGGCTCTGGCAGACTCTACCTTTACTGACAGCAGACGTGAGTCAGTAGTCTTCCTTTTTGCCTTCCCTTTTGGGAGACGGCCTTCTCCTGCCGTCTCCTACAGGTGTGAGTCAGTTTTCTCCCCGGTTACCATCCTTAGGGGAGATCGTTTGGGTCGCTATTCCTATCTGAAGTATGAGACTACCATTGGCTTCGGCCAAGTCTCTGCAGTCTGGGAACTTGGAGGCATCCTCCTATTACTGATAGAGTCCCTGCCTCTTTGGTTACCCTCTGCTCCATCCGGAGATTTGCTATTTTATTTATTGCTATTCATTTTTACGATTCTAATAAAGGTCAATTTTACTGTACTGTCGACTTGCTTGCAAACCGTGACAATATATTGGTGGTACTGTGCAGCTTCTACAATATTCTAACTCTTACAGCACAAACGGCTACAAGGTGGCAGTCCCCATTAGGTCGGCCAAGTCTACTTGGTAATGTCACTATGGCAACCCCAGAATGAATTGTGTTATAATAACTCCAGAAGCTTTATAGGATTTATAGAATTGTATAGTTACCAGTTCTACATCAAGGTGTGGTTGTCCCAGGCTCAGCCAGATTCAGCATAGATCAGGTACAGAAACAAGAAAATTCAGCTAAAATGTCCCCTTTCCCCTCTCTGCTCATGCTTTTATTAACAACTAGTTGAAGAGCCCATGTACACAGGCCACAGCAGCACCCAGCAACGGCCGCGGTGCAGTCATGCACAGTAGAGACTGCCCACGCCGCGGCTGATACGGAGCGGGGCGCTCCCAATTTAGACCGTAGTCCTTTCTGCACACTTTCCTGGGACCAAGTGAAAGGTGAGCATGACTGCAGTGCGCGCAGCCGTCTCTACTGTGCATGATGGCTTCTGACAAACATACTTAGCAAATTATTATATATGATAATTCCTTATCATAAAGTTGCAACCCATCCTTCCTGATAGGCTAAGTCTCTAGAGAATTAGAATATGAGGTCATACTAAATTCCCAAAAGATAACTTTATATGAATCAAAACTTAATGGAAGCAATCTTTTCTACCAGAATATGGCTCTAAAAGACTATAATTGCATGAATAGATATACAAGGACAGTCTACCTATAAATTAATATTAAAAGGATAGTAATACTTCAAAATTACTAATCCCTGGTTTGTAGCCATTAAAAAAGAAAAAAAATGCCCACAGTGGCATCTCTCAAACCCTTATGGTATGGTATGGATAGTAATTTTGAAGTATTACTATCCCCTTAATTGGAGAAGATTTAGATAAAGGGCATCTTTAAAAGAATACAAAGCATGTTACTGCTTTACAAGAAGTGCAAGTGTCACTGAGATAACATTCATAAGAACCCTGTGAAAGGGGCCTACAGAAAAAAATAACGTTATCTCAAAATGTGTCCTTGTACTGTTTCAGAATCTCTCGCTAAACATTTTTAGGGAAATTAAACTTATTTCTCTTAAACGCACAGGCTTAAAATAATATAATAGCAGACAAAATGGCTTCTATAGACCATATTAATCATGCGCTACTCAATGTTAGGACAGACTGCCATTTTGGAAGGCTGATTCCCTCTTTGTCATTCCTGAGGGTCATAGGTGGGGTCAGGCAGCATCCAAAGTTTACTATTGCTTCTTGGATAAAGGCTACTATATGCCAAGCATGTTGTCAGGAAGAGACCTGTTCCTTTGAAAGTAATAGTGCCTTTCACCCAAGTGGGTGCCTCGTGGTCCTACAAAAAAACAGACCTTTGCTGAGCAGCTGTGCAAGGCTGCTACATGGCCAATGTTTTGGCCTTGGCTGAGGCCAACTTTGGCCAGAAGGTCCCTCAGGCAGATGTGCCTGTTTAAGAAAATCCAGTTATTGACAACTGGGTAGTGAAGGAGTTGAAACTGTGCCACTTCTTAGTTTTTTATTTAACCTCTTAACCCCTTAGTGACAGCCGCGTTCGTACGTGGCTGTCACCTTAATGCCGCGGAACTTTTTTTTTTTTTTTTTAAATGATTCTGGAGTCTCCGAACGAAGTGCAGCCGCACAGAGAACCGGACTTCCGTGGCTTACCAGGTACGTCCTCTGTCACTAAGTGACAGTTTTTGCGGGACGTACCTGGTAAGTCAATTGTCGCTATGGGGTTAAATAAATGTTCTTGTTTGCAAAGAAGCTCTACAAAATACAAATAATTAAAGAGCTTTCTTTCACTGTATTCGCCCCAGTGAACGTGCTTCCATGATTTTAGGGCTCCTATGGTTGTTACAGGTACTTCCTGAGACTTGGTGATATTTAACCCTTTAAAGACCAGAGAAGTGGGCGACACATTGTAAAGCAATGCTTTGTGTGCCCATCTGATCTGTAACCATTAGAGATGAACGCTACACATTGCAGAGCAATGTTTTGCGTACACCCTGGCACTCAAAGGGTTAAAAAGTTGAATGCATTTTAGATTATTTTTAGCTGTTATTTGCTCTTTAAACCTCCGAGTTCCAGTTCATACAAGATGTTGAACACCCCTTTGACACGCAGAGGGTTTATGCTTTGTAGGAATGCAGAATTAGGTATTAAAGGGATTATAATGTAAAGGGATTGTAATGTAAAGGGATTGTAATGTTGGAAAAAACTGGATCGCTGAGTCTTCTTTATAGTAAAAGTAACACATTGCACTATTTTAAAAAACTTACATTTCTGTAGTTCATAAGATATTAAATGTAGAAGGATTCCTGCCTCCCCTTCTGGCCACATCTGTGACGACAACCTTATCTGGATGTGGGCCGTGCTCCAGGAAGCGGCCGCATCCGCTCTCTCTGCCGCTTACCTGGATCTGGGCTCTCGCAAGAGTGTTCTCTCGTCATAGGTTTTCTCCCTCGAGTGACGTGCGTACGCTGTCCTTATTAATGGTATCGTTGGGCTGTCACTCTTCTTTGCCCACTACTGGGGATATATTGCCGCTCCGATTCCTACACTAGACGCCTTTACGTGGTGCTAGAGACTGGTACAGTCTCTGGTTTGACCGTTGTTTTGGCTGCAGTATCCTCTGGCTCCAGACCCTTGGCTTGACTGACTCTCCCCTTTGGCTTCTGATCATTTGCTTGGCTGATTACCCTCTTTGGCTCTTGATCATTGGCTTGGCTGACTACCGTGCTTGGCTTCTGACCCTTGATATATATATATATATATATATATATATATATATATATATATATATATACTAGTTGAACAGCCCGTTACACGGGCCACAGTGCCTCTGGCAGCCGGTCGCGGGGCAGTCACACGCAGTGGAGACTGCTCGCGCCTCGGCTGATACAGAGCCTCTGGCAGCCGGTCGCGGGGCAGTCACACGCAGTGGAGACTGCCCGCGCCTCGGCTGATACAGAGCTGGACGCTCCTTTGGAGCGCCCAGCTCTGTATCAGCCGCGGCGCGGGCAGTCTCTACTGCGCATGACTGCCGCACGTGCAGCAGTGTCTACTGCGCATGTCGGGCGTTACACACAACTTAGCGAATTATTATATAGGATATAACATATAACAAACTGATACATGGCTTGAGAAAGATCCCGGGGAGAGGATCGAAACATTGCTGTTTGTGTCTCACATTGTTTACTGATATGCTGTGAAGCTGCTTTAAATACATTGACAAGTTTTATACCCATATCTGTGAGTGCGTCCATTTCCTTTATATCTATTTTATATATATATATATATATATATATATATATATATATATATAATTTTTTTTTTTTTTTTTTTTTTTTCCTTGTGTATAATACGCACCCCCAGTGACAGCCTTGTTCCCCATGGCTGTGTATGTGGGTTTGATGTGCTAGCGCCCAATATGAATCATCAGCAGCCTCTCTAGAGCACACCGTATACTGGAAGGACCTGTGGGCTATATGTTTACAGTATTGCTACTTGTAGTGACTAGCTAGTAAAACACTGAACAGTTGCAAGTTTTATTTTATTTATATTTTTTTATGTTGCCTTTTAAAATAAATTATGGTATTCCTATACCCTTGTTAGATCAAAAATTATTGCTGAAAGGAAGCTACCTTTATGCCCTTGGACTTGGGTCAGCAATATGGTTATCTGATCACTATAAATCTCAATACATATTAAAGGGAGAATAACACTTCATATTTAAAAAAATATACTGTAGGGTTTATCCTCCTGAGTAAAACAAGAGAGGTGCTTTATTCAAATGTTAATGCCCCTTAAACTTGCATTTTTTGGTGGAATATCACAGTGGCCTGAATGTTACTGTGGCGCTGTTGCTACACCCACCTATGGACACCTCTGCTCAGTTGACCATAAACCTCCTTAGGATGGTGTAGAAACAGTGCCACTGTAACATTTCAGGCCATTGTGAGAATGCAACTAACAAATTCAAGTTTAAGCTGCATTAATTTTTTTGTTTTACTCAGGAAGATAACTCCTGCAATATATATTTCTTTAACATATGAAGTGTTACTATCCCTTTTAAATACATACTGTATGGATACATGGGAACCGCTGCAGCCCTATAGCATGCATTTCCCATAAGCCTTCAGGTTTAAAGTTATGTGATGGCAACTATAGGCAGCATGCTATGAAAGTAATATAATATTTAGCAAATTTAGACAACCTTAAACCTTTGATTTCCAGAAGGGCACCCAAAGCCTTATTTCACAGTCCGTCAGACATCCCTTTTCTGTTCAATTGGTTAAATTCTGTCCTTTCACATGAAGGCATGAGTCTGGGAAGCATTACAGATTATCCACCCCAAACCAATAATAAAACCAATTACTTCTTTTTTGTTAGAGTGACTGAACATGCAGCTTTGTGTGCTTTTTTTTCTTGTAGTCATTGCAAATGTATTCTCCTTCAGTCTAATTTCTGCTGAAAAGATAAACTACCTCACAAGTGTCTTCATGAAATAGCCCTCTCAGGGTCTTCCACTTCAGGGAGCCAACACTGAATTATTCACAGCATACTTTAAACCTGCAGAAATATATTAAAATGAAAATAGAATCAAAGATGAAAGTAGGGAATATGCTGAGCTGTCTTTTTACAGATTCTAGGTATCTTTTCTTGTTACCTTTGCAGCTGATTGAAGAGTTTAAGGATATTATGCTTCCTGAGAAGGATCCACGTTATCAGCTTGTCCAGAGGATTGTAGACCATCTTATCGCATGCAATGGTGACCTGCCAGGAACATCTGAGATTGAATGGGTTGTGCATGTCGTGGATAGACCCGACATTAATGCTTTTGTGTTACCGGTGAGTTAAAAAAGATTGCCAATTTATTACTTTAGTGTGCAAAAACCATGTGTTCTTATCTATTTAAACATCATTTACCACTAGCAAATATTTGCAAACAAATTATTTTTTTGTGTCTGAACATGCTCTAAAATCTGTTATAACCTGAAATCTATTAAAATGTAGATAGCTAGATTTAAATGAATGCTAACAAGTCTTAAAGTGATAGTAACACTTAATTGTAAAAAAAAAATATATACACACATATATATATATATATATATATATATATATATATATATATATAATATTTGCACAGCTTTGCCTATGCGGTTAATATAACAACAACAAAAAAAATCCCATGCAGTTCCAAGTGCAACTAAATAAATATATAATGTTTTATAGGAGTAGCCATTATGTGCAGCCCAATGCATTTGATACATGTCTGGCACTAATAGGGTTAAAAAAAACTTAAAATGAATTTATGTGTAGGACTATTTTCCCCTGATATACAGATGAATGCAGAAAGTACGCAATGTTTTTAATGACTGGATTGTTGAATTTTTAGTGTTTATCCCTTTCAGATCCAAAAAGGTGTGCAACGCATTGCACAGCACTGTTACACAACTGTCCATCAGTGAGCGTGTCTGTGAGAGCATGAGACTGTGTGAGAGTGTTTTACGTGTAGTGTGTGATTTGCGTGTAGCGTATAGCATATTGTGTTTTGCATTTAATGTATAGAATTTTCTCATATATATGGCTTTGCATATTGTGCATAACATTTTGCGTGTTCTTGTACAGTTTTTGTGTATTGCATATACAGTGCCTTGCAAAAGTATTCACCTCCTTGGTATTTTTCCAATTTTGTTGCATTACAACCAAGAATTTCCCTGTATTTAGCTCCATCCATCATTCCTTCAATTCTGACCAGTTTCCCAGTCCCTGCCGATGAAAAACATCCCCACAGCATGATGCTGCCACCACCATGCTTCACTGTGGGTGTTCGCGGGGTGATGAGAGGTGTTGGGTTTGCTCCAGACATAGCGTTTTCCTTGATGGCCAAAAAGCTCAGTTTTAGTCTCATCTGACCAGAGTACCTTCTTCCATATGTTTGGGGAGTCTCTCACATGCCTTTTGGTGAACAGCAAACTTGTTTGCTTATTTTTTTCTTTAAGTAATGGCTTTCTTGTGGCCACTCTTCCGTGAAGCCCAGCTCTATGGAGTGTACGGCTTAAAGTGGTTCTATTGACAGATACTCCAATCTCTGATGTGGAGCTTTGCAGCTACTTTAGGGTTATCTTTGGTCTCTTTGTTGCCTCTCCTTGCAGGTTTGTTGTGGTGCCATATTCTTTCCATTTTTTAATAATGGATTTCATGGTGCTCCGTGGGATGTTCAAAGTTTAGAATATTTTTTTATAACCGAACCCTGATCTGTACTTCTCCACAACTTTGTCCCTGACCTGTTTGGAGAACTCCTTGGTGTTCATGGTGCCTCTTGCTTGGTGGTGTTGCAGACTCTGGGGACTTTTAGAACAGATTAAAAAAAAAAGTTATTTTCTTCATTCACTTTACCAATTTGGACTATTTTGTGCATGTCCATTACATGAAATCCAAATTAAAATCCATTTTAATTCCAGGTTGTAAAGCAACAAAATAGAAAAAATGCCAAGGGGGGTGAGTACTTTTGCAAGGCACTGTACGGTATTGTGTGTAGCGTATTGCAACTGTGTTTCTCCTTGTCTTTTTCTAAGTAAATGGGCTAAACCTACATGGCTGACCACAGCTGTTTTTTTATGTGGTTCTTCATCATGTAAATGCTGTGATGTGGCAAAGATCTCAAAAAATTTTGTATGCGCTATACATGGAGCCAGCTATCCTACTTCCGATTTCATTAATTGTAATACACAGTATGTTGTTTATTTATTTACTTGTTTAGTATGTTCCATTCAGTATGTAGGACTTAGTATTTGCCCACTTAAGTATAGAGTAAGTGAACATCTTTACCAGATTATCAGGGATGAGCAAACTTCAGCTATATTGAAGTGTGAGATTTCAGGTGTTGCTCCTTTCAGAGCATTGAGAGAGTGAAAGTGCCTTGGAGAGGAGACAACATTTTGGAGCACATTAATAAAAAAGAATGTAACAAGAAAGGAGAAAGGGCACCCAATGGTATAGTAAAATCTGGCAAATGGTAATAAATGAAAGATATATATAAATATACTCACAAGAATAGATGCCAGTTAAAATGAAAACTGACAAATGCGCATTCGGAGAAAATACACCTGTCTCTGCTCAGGGTTACTGTAGTGCCAGGACTTCAAACACACTGCAAATGAAAATACTCCACACAGCTCCTCAAATCAAATATATTAGAAATTTAATAAAATAATAATATAATAAATTCAACAGAATATAAGAAATAAAATCAGTGAATATAGATACAGAAGCAATCTAACACGTTTTGTGGCTATACAAGCCACTTGATCAAAGATACAGTAAAAAAACTTCTGACCTAAAAAGATGGAGCCGGTGTTATACAAACATTTAAATAACGTCCGCTTGGCCATAATATGACCAGCAAACCAGGCGTCAGAGAATGATCTATCCATTGTAGTGGATAGAACCAGACGAGCCTCCAACGATCGAGGCTACGTCAGCATGCAAAAAGAGAAGGAGCCAATCGGCAATAAAAAATAAAGCATGGATAGTCACGTGATCGCAACTAAACGCGATCTCAGTGACAATGTAAACATTCCCAGTATCAGTGACCATATCTTAACCAAGCAGGAGGAAATATGACAAATATAAGTCTAAACAATAATCATAATAAACTTGAAACAGAAAATTAAATAGATTATAAGCTATTGCTTCACATAATAAAAAGAACAGCTATTCATATGTGAGGAAGAGGCGATCTTTGCTGGCACTATGGTACATTTATAACAACAAAAACAGTGACAGATGTTATACACTGATAAAATGATAAATAGAACATTAGTCTAAAAACTGTTAACGCCTCCCAAATATGTACCAAGTGCTTGCTTTGAAATCACACTAACCTCATATAAGATCGCGTTAAATACCACATGACAAAATTGACATCAATATCAAAACAATAATCAACATATATTATATAAATCAAAAATCTATCTCCGTTAGGTAAAACAAAAATATCCACCATCTGATAATGGTGTTGAATAATAATATCTACTCAATACTATATATCATTATAATCATTTCTAAAATGGTCATTTGAATAACAAGATGCTGAAACTACTTGAAGTGTAATATTTTGAAAACTGTGATTCTGATCAATATTAAAGAACTCCTAATTCGGGACCTATTTAGTGCCCTATTTGTAAGGATATTTGGACATGAATAAAAGTGAATAAATTTACTATTTCACCCTAAGGTGTATATTAATGTGTTCTAGCTAACTACCATAATATTCCAGAGGAAGAAAAAAGAGAAAAAAGGGGGAATGAAGTGGGGGGGTAGGTGAAGAAATACAGGAAACCACATCGTCCAGGGCACCTAAACAATGGGTCCAAACCCTGACGTTGTGGGAAAAAAAATTCTTTCTTGTTACATTCTATGGTTTATCGTTTGGGGAGAGCGATCTGGAGAGGAGCGGCCCATTTGCTTAAAGAAGCCTACAAATTGGTTAATTTGGGGTAACCATATATCCCCTCAAGTGCTTTAGCTGTTTCCCACATAAGTGTTGGAACAGCAATTTATCTTGTGAGTACTTCACATTAGGGTGAGCGGTGAAGGTGTTCTTTGTTATCCAGGTTCAACACAAGGGGCTTTAACCCCTTAGCTGCTGGTTTTGCATCTTTTGGGGGGGGTTCTGACACTTTTCATACTGGTCCGGTGTTTTTTTTTTTTTTGGGGGGAGGTTCATATTCTGACATGTTCTAGGGATGTTTCATGCATTTTTATTTTACTGTTTCAATTTTGTAAAATTTGAGTTCCGCGCGCTTTACCGCATAGGCGCCATTGCTCCATTCACTCCTATGGGACTATACAGTTTGGGACATATCTCTGCAACCACTTAACCTAGCGACTTCAGAGATGGCTCATTTTTCTTGTCTGCCCATGCTCTATCATCCGGTTCATGTTTCTAGTATGTTGGGGGGCTCAGGGGCTTTGGGCACTGTTTGGGTACTTTTTCTGGGAAAACTACATTTCCCATAAGCGCTCGTTTTGCGTGCTTGTTGCTGATTGGCTCCCACCGCGGCAGCCATTTTGTGCTATTTCCAGAACAAGTATCCTACGCAGGGCTTGGACTCTCCTTCTCTCCTCTGCTGATTAACCCTTCACCTGCCAGATAAGTCTAGTTTAGCAATTTCTGGGGTGAAACTTTAATTCTACACACTGTACTTGGGTGATTTCTTTTATTATAGGTTATTTGACACTGTGAGAATGTCTATACCATTGGAGCTTTGGGCCAGACCTAAGACTAAGGATGCTGGGGTCTCTTTATCCCCTATTGCACATTGCTCTTCCTGTCATTCAGGGTTACCTAGAGAATTCTCAGGTCATTTATGCCCAGCATGTTCTGATGTCCCTGAGAGTCTCCCAGGGACCTATTTAGCACCTTACTTGCTTTCCACCTAACCCCACTCTTGACCTCCTTGCGTCTGAAGAGTGGAAATCTCTTGACAGGAAACCTTCTGTGTCCAAGAAATTTGCCAAGCTTTCCTCCTTTTCTGAGACAGCGCTTGCTCAGTGGGTTCATCCTCCCAAGGTGGATGCTCCTATCTCCAGGCTATCTAAGTCTACTGCCTTGCCAGTTTCTGATGTGTCCGCTCTGAAAGACTGGACTGACAAGAAACTTGAGGTCTCCCTCAAGTCCATTTTTGCCACTGCTGGCACTGCCAGGAGTCCAGAATTTGCGTCAGCATGGTTGAACCAAGCCATTGCGGTCTGGACTGAACAGCTCTCCCTGGCTGTTCGTCAGGGTGCTCCTACTTCGGATATGTTGTGCCTTCTTGCCAACATTTTTGAGACACAGCACTATGTTTCTGCTGCCTTATTTGATGCCATCCGTTTGGTGGCCAGGGTTTCCACCATGTCTGTGGTTGCCAGACGGGCTCTTTGGCTCAAGATCTGGTCTGCTGACGCTGCTTCCAAGAAAGCATTGCTTTCCTTGCCTTTTCAGGGTACTTCCTTGTTTGGGCCAGATCTTAAAATATCTGATCAGTGAGGCCACTGGGGGTAAGAGTACCCTTCTACTTAAGGTCCCCAGGAAGAAAACGCCGTTTAAGGTATTTTTGTTCCTTTCACACTGAGACATGTCTGGCGAACCAGACGGTTCCCCCAGCTCCTCGTGCCTCCTCCAAGCCCAAACAGCAATTGAAGCAATGGCTTCCAAGCCTTCTTCGGCATGACTCACTGAGCCCAGGTCCCCTCTCTGCTGTGGGTGGCCATCTGCGTCACTACCACAGCGTCTGGGAGGATTCAGTGGCGGACCCATGGGTTTTACAGGTGGTGGCGGAAGGATACAGGATCCCTTTCGTCTCTCTTCCTCCATTTTGTTTCTTTCCTTCTCATATACCTCAGGGTACAGATAAACGCCAGCTGTTAAACAGCGCTATTCAGGCTCTTTTGGACAAGGATGTTCTAGAGCCGGTTCCAGTTCAGGACAGAGGTATGGGTTTTTACTCGAACCTCTTTGTGGTCTCCAAAAAGGACGGCGGTTGTCGCCCTATTTTGGATTTGAAGGAACTCAATTCCTTTGTGATCCGAACTCATTATCACCAGGAGTCTTTACGGACGGTGATTGCTGCTATGTCCCCGGGAGAATTCCTTGCTTCTCTGGATCTTCAGGATGCGCATTTACACATCGCCATTCATCCAGTGATCCGGCAATGTCTCAGATTTGCCTGCGACAGAGGGCACCTTCAGTTTTCAGCTCTTCCCTTTGGTCTGACTACAGCTCCTCAAGTCTTCAACCATGTCCTGGGAGCCTTAGTGTCTGTTCTCCACTGGGACTGCATCAGAGTTACTCCATACATGAACAACCTGCATCTGAAAGCCCCCTGGAACTTCTTCATCAGCAGGTTCAGCTATGCATTCACGCTCTCACCCATCACGGGTGGATCATCAACGTGGACAAGTGAGATCTTGTCCCATCCCAGCGTCTGGTCTTCCTGGGCCTTCTCTTCGACACTCAGAAGAGCATGGTGTTTCTCACGGACGAGGTAGCTCACCAGATCGCCCACAGGGTTTCTGCGGTCCTGTCTCAAGATCCAGTTCCAGCCAAGAAGCTGTCCTCTCTAGTGGGGAAATTCATCTCCACCATAGAAGTGGTCCTGTTTGCCATGGCACACTCCAGGGAACGCCAGAGGTTTGTGATCCAGGTGTGCAAGTGTCAGCCGGATCTTCTGAAGATGTCAGTATCCCTCCCTCTTCATGTGCTTGTCGTGGTGGCTCGACCTCTCCAATCTGCTGAAGGGTGAGTCCTTCCTGGTATCCTTCTGGACCACGGTGATGACGGACACCATCCTTTCTGGCTGGGGAGCGGTCCTGGGTTGCCTGAGTGGTCAGGGTCGGTGGTCTCCAGAGGAATCTCTCCTTCCTATCAACGTGTTGGAGCTTCGGATGATATTTTATGCCCTTGGACGTCTCAGCTGGACGACTGTCCAGTCTGGGTACAGTCCGACAATGCCACAGCTATGGCTTACATCAACAAGCAGGGTGGAACAAGAAGTCTCGTCGCTTGGTTTGAGGTCAAGGCTATTTTGTCCTTGGCAGAAGAACACGTTCCTGCCATATCCGCAGTGCACATTCCTGGCGTAGACAACGTCATGGCGGACCCCCTCAGTCGACACACAGTGGACAGCAGAGAGTGGGAACTGCACCCAGAGGTGTTCACCCTCATTGTTCAGAAGTGGGGTCTTCCTTACTTCGACCTGATGGCGACAAGACACAACAGGAAGCTTCCGAGGTTCTGCTCTCTGTGGAGGGACCTTCTAGCTCTGGCGGTGGATGCAATGTCCATTCCTTGGTTGTTTCCTCTGGCCTATATCTTTCCTCTCTTCCCAGTGTTGCACAGGGTGTTACGGAAATTGTGACTGGAATGCTGTCTAGTCATTCTGATTGCTCCATACTGGCCTCTCCAAGCTTGGTTTCTAGAGTTGCTGGATCTGTCAGTGGCGGAGCCATCCCGGCTCCCTTGCTGTTCTGATCTTCTTCTACAGGGTTACCTGTGGAAGGAGGATGTTCATCTGCTAGCCTTGATGGCTTGGAAATTGAATCCTCAATATTGAAGAAGAAAGGTTTTTCTTCTGGAGCGGTGGCTACTATGCTCAGTGCCTTCAAACCTGTTTCTTCCAAGATCTACCATTGTGTCTGGTCGACTTTTCTGTCTTGGTGTGCTGACAAGGACCTGTCTTAGGAATTTGATGTACCTATGGTCCCTGCCTTTTTGCAGGGCGGTGTGGATAAAGGCCTCTGTTTGAGTTTCTTTAAGGTTCAGACTTCTGCTATCTCTGTTTTCTTCCAGAGGCGCATTGCCATCCTTCCTGATGTCAAGGTTTTCTTCCAGGGCGTTGCTCATACTTGTCCTGCCTTCAATAATCCCGCTCCTCCGTGGGATCTTAACTTGGTTTTGTGTGTTCTTCAGAGCCCTCCATTTGAGTCCTTGGCTACTATTCCTCTATGCCTGTTGACATGGAAAATGGCCTTTCTCCTGACGATCGTGTCCGTTCCCCGTGTCGCCGAGTTACATGCTCTGTCCTGTAAGCCACCTTTTTTGATGTTTCACAAGGACAAGGCGGTGCTTCGCTCTTCTCAGGAGTTTGTTGCGAAGGTGGTTTCGGAGTTCCACATCAATCAGGAGACTTTCTGCCCTGACCCCACCTCTGACAAAGAGAAAGATCTCCACTTGTTGGATGTGGTGCTTTGTCTCAAATTTTATGTACATTGCACTGAGTCTATCAGGCATTATTACGCGCTGTTCATCATTCCTGAGGGTCCCAGGCCAGGAAGACCTGCGTCCAAAGTGACTATTGCTTCTTGGATCAAGTTCACTATTCGTAAGACTTACGACCTGAGGAAGAAGCCTGTCCACTTTCGGGTCATGGCTCATTCAACAAGATCTGTTGGGGCTTCTTGGGCTTACAAGAATCAGGCCTCTGCTGATCAGTTGTACAAGGCTGCCACTTTGTCGCCTGTGCACACCTTTTCGAAGCACTACAGTGGTGATGTACTGGCATCGGCTAACGCCAGCTTTGGGAGGAAAATCCTGGAGGCCGTCTTGCCTGTCTAGGATCTTCTTGGGTTGTTGGTGCTTCCTTCACTTTTGAGCCCTGTTGGCTCTAGTTCAGTGTGGTGTGTAACAGTTTGGGGGTTGTTACCCCTGTTCAGTGTCCGCTGACTCTTCATTGTTTTGTTGGGCTATCTCTGATCTAATGGTTCATATCTGCTCTGGTGACTTTAGGGGCCTTGCGCCTGGTCCTTGCTTTCCTTCAAACCTCTGGGAAACTCAATGGTTGGACATCCCAAAGTTACCTGTAACCTGTATTGGAAGACAGAGAAAAGAGGATTTTAGTCTTACCTGTTAAATCCTTTTCTCTTAGTCCATACAGGTTACTGGTCTCCCACCCTGTCAAGGGACCATGCCTGGCTGTCCTGTGGCAGAATGTGGGGGTCCTTCGGGGTCATGCTCACAGGAGTCTTCTTTCCCTTCCACTATCTAGTCAATAGTTCGTGTCTCAAATCTTTCTGGAGCTGGTTGGCTAGCTGCAGCCAAGGAGGGAAGGTAGGCCCCACCCCCTACATACAATTCTAGAATTGTTCCTGCCTACAATTAAAGGGGCGGATCGCCTACCCAAAGTTACCAGTAACCTGTATGGAGTAAGAGATAAGTATATAACAGGTAAGACTAAAATTCTCTTTTCTAGGGTTTAATTGACTCCATTAAAGGATTGGCAGTTTTTCACTTTTCCAATTTTATAACCGATTATTCCAATTCTGTCTGATGTTTTACTTTGCATTTATTTGCGGTTGTTTTTCATCTTTGTTATGTCTATGGCTAAGTGCTAGATGTAGCGCAAAGCTCATAAAACCTTTGCTGGGGGTCTTGTTCATTATTGTCCCACCTACATGCTACTTTTTGATTGCTTTTAATACTTTCAATAAAAGTTTTTGTTTTATCAAGCTGACATCGCTCACCTTTCTGTCCTCAAGTACTGCTACAAACTTCTACTTCAATGCATTGCAAAGCACAGTGTTACACAACTGTTCATCAGTGAGTGCATGTGTGAGAGCATGTGTGTGTGATTATGAAACTGTTTGAGCGTATAAGACAGCGTGAGCTTGTTTTGCATATAACGTATAGCATATTGTGTATAACATATAAAATTTTGCTTATAGTGTACAGAATTTTGCATATAGAGTATTGCATATTGCGTATAACATTTTGCATATTGCATAAAGCGTTTTGCGCATTGCATTTTGTGTAGTGCATATACCATTTTGCGTATTTGTGTACAGCATTTTGTGTATTGCATGTAGCATTTTGAGTATAGAGAATAGTGTACAGAGTTTTGCATATTGCATTTCTTGTATAGCATTTTGTGAATATAGTGTTTTGCATATAGCCTCTTGTGTTTTGCATATTGCGTATAGTGTTTTGCAAGTAGCTTTTTACGTATTTCATAGAGCCTATTAATAGTATTATCATTATCATTCTTTATTTATATAGCGCCACCTGCATCCGCAGAGCTGTACAATAGGGATAGCGTTTTACGTATAGTGTTTTGTGTATAGCGTTTTGCATATAGCTTTTTGCATAGAGTTTTGAGTACAGCAATTTGAATATTGCGTATAATGTTTTGCACATTGTGTATAGCGTGTCGTGTATAGTGTTTTGAGTTTAGACTTTTACGCATAGCTTTTGTTTAAAGTATTTGAGTATTGTGTTTTACATATTGAGTGTAGTGTTGTGCAAGTATTGCATGCATATTGTATGATTGTGTTTTGTGTATTCTGTGTGTGTGTGTATGCGCGTGTACATATTGCATGTTGTTGTGTATGTGAGTATGTGTGTATATGCTTGTGTTCATTGCTGCCCCTGCATCTCCTTGCAGAGATTTTGATAGGAGTGACCAAGGGTGGACCAATGGAACAGGCAGTATAGAGGCAATTTCAATTACTGCCTCCCCTGGGTGTGTGTGCCATGGCTGCAGAATTTTGGTCACATGACCTCTTTTCTGCTTTTATTAGTATGTGCGTGTGTGTGTGTATATATATATATATATATATATATATATATATATATATATATACATATATATATATGTATATATATATAGATAGATATAGATATATCCTTCTGAGTACAACAAGGGTATTCCCACTGCTGAGAGGTGTTTTATTGAAAAGTTAATGCAGCTCAAACTTGAATATTTGAGGTGCAGTATTGCAATGGCCTGAAAGTTACATTGGATCTGTTACTAAACCTTTCAATGCACAACTCTGATCAGTTGACTATAAACCTCCAGAGGATGGTGTTGAAGCAGTGCCACTGTAAAATATCAGACTATTGAGATACGGCCTCTAAAAAATTCAAGTCTGAGCTGCAATCACTGTAATAAAATTTCAATAAAACACCTCTCAGTAGTGGCAGTACCCTTGTTTTACTCAGGAGGATAGACTCTACAGTATATAGGTCTTTGCATATTAAATGTTACTATGCCTTTAATAATAACCACCCACTTGCTATAATCTGGCAGAAAATCATAATAACCACTTTGAATGAATTCTATATGGACTGTTTCTCTAAAATTACTTTTTCATTAATATCAGACATGCTTCTATATTACAGGATTAAAGGTTGCCAAACACCTCCCTCTGAAAGCTTTTAAGGACAGCAGAATAGGAGTTGTCTTTGGGTCCTTGGATCCTGCAAAAAAGAAGATTCATGTTAGCCTCTATGGACACGATATGCAGTGTGGATTCAAAATTCATTTTAGAGAAACAATCCACTCAGAATTGATTCATAGTGTCCTCCTAGGCTTTTTCTGCACAGATTAAAATAATCTGTGTGCCTTTAATTATGTAGCTTGTTAACCACGTGAATGCTAAAGAGGTCTCCAACTTTCAAGGGTTTACAAGGAATTAAAAATGCAGATAGCTCCTTTGAGACTAGAAAGTTAAATTTCTCTTTACAGAGACTAACGTCTCATATTTGTCATTTCATCTAAATTATAACATAATTTGAATTTTTCACTTCTTAAACTTGCATAAACAAATAGGTCCAAAAGTCAGGTGTAGCTGACACATTTAAGTGCAGATTTTAAGACTCCTGCACCAATGAGAGCACAAATAGTGGCTATCAGTATATTATATTAGAAAGTATATATACCAATTTCAATGCAGATTTGCATCACAGACACCTAGATAAGATGCCTTTAGCACCACCCATAGCCACACTCCTACTCTGCTGTCATTTTGCATTAGTCTTTTTACTCTGAGGCCTTTGCTTTCAGCAGCCCTCCACTATATATTTGACAGTCTACCTCCAGTTTGCAGTCTTATCCCTTTTTCTCTTCTGTAGTGAGTCTGTTTTCCTTCTCTGGCTCCACATCTCCTTGACTTCTGCGGGCAGCGCTCCCCACTCTCACTACCAGCAGCATTGCCATCGGCTGTGGTCCTAGCCCACATTTCTACTGCAAACACTTCAGCTCCTACAGGTGTTGGCAATATTTCCCTGACTGTAAATTAAGAGTCAGGGTTGTTCAACTAACACATTTGCAGGCCCTCTAGGAGTGGTGTCCTACTCAGGGTGCAGTCTCTTTTAACCCACTAGTGCCCTTCACATTCAGACCTTTTGATTCAAGGTTTGCTGTGTCACCTAGAGGTGTAGAAGTTGGATTTGATGGATTGGCTCTTGAGGCCAGCATCTTGAGAAAGAAGGATTTTGCTGCCTCTATTATTGTTACTATTCTAGAGACTCTAAAGCTTCCAAGGTATATCACACAGGGTATGATCCCTGTTCCATAAGTGGTTTGAGGATAAGGGGGTCTTGGCCACAACCTTTTTGCCTTTTGATTGTGTTGACTTTTCTTCAGCATGATCTTCACAAAGGGCTTGATCTTAGTTCTATTTTAATTTAATTTACATTTCATCTCTTTCTGTAGTTTTTCAGAGGTGCATTTCCTTACTACCTGAGGGCAAACTTTTGTCCAAGTGGTAGCGCATGCCTACCCTGTCTCTTAGGATTTGAGCCTGGTTCTGGGAGTGCTTCATAAGGCTTGTTTAGCCCTTGTGTTCATTTTTCCTGCTTTTCTTCACTCTCAAGACACTCTTTCTCTTGGCTATTTTGTTGGTTTTGAGGGAGGCTGAACTTCAGGCTTGTATGGTCTTCCATTTTAATTGGGTGGTCCTAAAGACGTCATAGGGTTCCTGGCTTCCGTCTCTCTGTCCGGCTCTATCTCATGGACAGGAGCAGGAACTTCATCTCTTGGATGTAGTTAGGTAAGTACTCTGTTCATCGCATGCAGCCTTTTTGGAAATATGATTCTGTTTTACTCATTCATGTGGACACTCGTACAGGCTAGGCTTTGGCTAAGGTGACAGTGGTTTCTTGGATTAAGGAGACCATTTGCCATGCATATGTCTGCATGAAGAAGCTGTTACTCTTTCGGGTTATGGCGCATTCCACCGGGTTGGTGGGCAAATCTCAGGCCTATAAGAATCAGACCTCTCCTGAGCAGCTGTGTAAGGTGGCTGTGTGGTCGTCCCATCACACATTTGTCAAAAACTGCTGTGTTAATGTGCCTGCTTTGGCTGAAACCAGCTTTGGCTGGAGAATTCTGCATGCCATTGTCCATGTGTAGGTGTCCTTCATGTTTTTTCCTTTTGACCAATAATATGTTGGTTCCTCTTCTTTAGTTTTTAGAGTTGTGCCCGTAGTCTCCTGATGTTCATGATGTACTAGTCCATTTCTTTTAGAACTGGTCAGTGTTCAAGGGGATTTTCTGCTTCCCTCCTTAGAATCTTGGTGGATGCTTCGGCATATCTACATGATTCCTTTGTTCCAAATAGGATGTAGGGGAAAAGGAGCTTTTTTTGTACGTACCAGTAAATACTTTCCTCTTAGTCCATATGGATGGTTCAAGTCTCGGGCAGGGTTTTCTGAGCATGTCCAAATAGAGGTAAAGTGCTGCAAGGTGGAAGTCTCCACCTCAGAGACCTATTTTTTTTATTGCCCTGCCCACTAGGATGAGGAATCTTTACCCCATGGTTCCTGTGTTCCAAATGTACTAAGAGAAAAGGATTTATCGGTAAGTACATAAAAATCCTCTTATATCATACACTTTGAGGCTGGTGCACTAAGATGAAATGGATCAATTTTGGGGTAAACAAACTGCACCACAGTGAACAAATAAAAACACCCATTGGTTAAAATGTTTTTAACCTCTTGACTGTTAAAAGCCCCATTTATATCAAATGGAATTTTGGAAATTTTAATTTGTTCCAGGATTGCTCATTGTGTTTAATTTTGAGACTTTCATCTGTGAGATGTTAAA
Source organism: Rhinophrynus dorsalis (assembly GCA_037306005.1). Lineage (NCBI taxonomy): Eukaryota > Metazoa > Chordata > Amphibia > Anura > Rhinophrynidae > Rhinophrynus > Rhinophrynus dorsalis. Next base: position 236,180,104 of record CM074722.1, on the reverse strand, counting down.
GAGATAGTAATGTTTGCAATAAAGTAGCTCACCGAGTCTTCTTTATTGTAAATCTAACACATTGCTCTATGTTTAGCAACTTACTTTTATGTAGCTCAAAAGATATTAAGTGTAAAAAAGATCCCCCTCCCGGCCCTTCTGGCTGCGTCACGCTGCCTCTCTCTCTGGCCCAGACAGATGCAGCAAGGGACAGACTTAAGTAAGCAAAGGAAAATTCTGCCCTGCTTCGTGAAGGGGGTAGGATTTTCCTAATACTTACTCACTGAAGTTTGCCCCTGACTGCATCCATCTGGTCTTGGGACCAGACTGCAGATTCAGTGGGAGGCAGCCAGAAGGGGAGGGAGGGGTATCTTCCAACATTTAATATCTTTTGAACTGCATAAAAGTTGCTGAACATAGTGTAATGTGTTAGATATACAATAAAGAAGACTCGGCGATCTACTTTATTGCAAACACTAGTATGAAAGACCGTATACATGGGCTAAAGTGCCACCCAGCGGCCTTGACTTCTGTCCTGGAGCAGAGACAGGCGGTGGGCCTTTCAGCGCTCCTGTAAGACTACCTATGGTTGGAGCGACCAGGAAAATGAGGAGTACCTAGAGAGTGAACAGGGGACTCCTCCAACAAGGGATTACTGAGTAAGCTGCTTGAGTGCGAGGATTGGGAACGGAGCTAGGGAGCGTGGGTTGCCTAGACCAGAGTTGTGCTGTGGCTAAGCCACCTGTAGCTGCTGGCCTCGAAGCCAGATGTTGTGGTCCCCAGCAGTGGAGCCGCTGGGAGACCCCGGATAACCCCAACCTAGACAAACTATGCTAAGTAATCCCCAGGGAGAATAGACAAACCCTCCAAACAGGAACCAAGGTACTCACTCACAGTTCAGGAGCTGGTAGACAATCCGGATCATACAAAGGAAGACTGGCAACTGGAGCAGGCAGAGGCTGGGTCACACCGTCCGGATCATACACAGGAAAACTGGCAACTGGAGCAGGCAGAGGCTGGGTCAGACAGTCCGGATCATACATATGAAGACTGAAACAAAGATGCTGGATTTGCATGGAAATGCAGACTGGACGCTATAATAACGCGTCCAACAGAGCATGGAAGCGGACTAAAAAGGCCCCCAGCCGGAAGTAAACTGAAAGTGAGGCGTGGATGCCGGCTGGACCATAGAGAGGAGAAGGGGAAGGGGTCCGCTGGCCTCGCGCATGCGCACCACCTCAGGAAACGGGTGCATGCGTATAGGACGCATCCAAGACCAGTGGCACGGCAAGAAGCCGTAAACAGCAGCAAGAAATGTAGCGAGGGGGTAAGCGAGGCATGACACCAACCCCCACTCAACGGCTGCCACCGGAGGCCGCTAGGACGGCCGGTCAGGGAAGCTCAGATGGAAGCGGTGGAGCAAGGACGGGGCATGGACATCCCGCACCAGAACCCAGGAGCGTTCCTCCGGACTGTAACCCTTCCAGTTTACCAGGTACTGCAGATGTCCCCGTACCCTTTGGGAGTCCAGAATGCCATCAATAACGTACTCCTCCTGTCCCTGGACAGTGACAGGGGGAGGAGCAGGGGAACAGGGTGAGGAAACCTGGCTGGCACCCAAGGCTTGAGTCGGGAGACATGAAACACGGGATGGATACATAGAGACCAGGACAAGGCCAAACAATAGACCACCGGAGAGAGGCACTTGGCCACTCAAAATGGTCCTAAAAAAGCGTGGGCCGAGCTTGGGCGAAGGCTGACGAATGTGGATGTTGTGTGTGGACAACCAAACCTTCTCACCCGGGGCAAAGACCGGAGCTGGGCCACAATGGAGGTCGGCAGCTGCCTTCTGGCGTATCTGAGAGGACAACAAAGAGGTGCGAAGAGAGGACCAGTGCTGGGCCAGGGAAAGGACCCTAGTTTCTGCTGAAGGCACGAGAGAGCAGCCAGGAGATAGCAGAAGAGTCCGTGGGTTATAGCCTAGAGCAGCAAAAAAGGGTGAGCAGCCCGAAGATGTCTGCAGCAGAGAATTATAAGACAGTTCAGCCAACGGGAAGAGCGCCACCCAATTGTCTTGCCTATTGTTGCAATGGGTACAGAGATATGTCTCCAGTGATTGATTCAGACGCTCAGTCTGCCCATTAGTCTGGGGATGGTCGCCGGAGGAGAACTGGAGCCGAATTCCAAGTCTAGCACAGACAGCTCTCCAAAACCTGGAAAAAAAACTGGGAACCTCTATCGGAGGTAATGTGAAGAGGAATGCCATGGAGACAAATAATGTGTGCAAGAAACAAGTCTACCATCTCGGCAGATGTAGGCAGTTTGGGAAGGGGAACAAAATGCCCCTGTTTCGTAAAATGATCAACGATCACCCAGATATCGGTCATATCCTGGGAAGCAGGCAGATCCACAGTGAAGTCCATGGCTAGTTGAGTCCACGGCAAGGAGGGAACAGGCAGTGGATGGAGTAGACCAAGAGGCCGAGAGCGAGGGGTCTTCATTTTGGCACAGACAGGACATGAGCTCACCAGGGCCTCAACGTCAGCCCGAGAACCAGGCCAACGGAAATATCTGGACAGCAGATGGTGAGTGTGTTTCACTCCGGGGTGTACAGCTAGAGAACAGTGGTGCGCCCACAGAAGAACCTCTGTGCTGTAGCGACTGGGGACAAACAGGGTCGGACATGGAATGGAAGAACCCGCACAAGGAGCCTGCTGTTGGGCATCTTTGATGGCAGTCAAAACAGTAGAGGATATAGCAGCCAAGACACGAGAGGAAGGAAGAATAGTGTGAGTAGCGGATGGAGTGGAGAGAAGTGGCTCATGGAGACGAGATAAGGCATCTGCTTTGGTATTCTTACTGCCAGTAATGCAGGATATTTTATAATTGAACCTGGCAAAAAATAGGGACCACTGGGCCTGTCGGGGATTGAGCCGTTTGGCTGAGGCCAGGTAAGCCAAATTCTGGTAGTCGGTGAGGATGGTAACCTCGTGGGGAGACCCCTCCAGAAGGTAACGCCACTTCTCAAGGACTAATTTTATAGCCAATAGTTCCCGATTGCCGGTATCATTGTTCTGCTCCGTAAGAGTGAATCGCCGAGAGAAAAAGGAACAAGGATGAGTTTTACCAGTGAGAGAACTCCGCTGGGATAGAACAGCTCCAGCGGCGACCTCCGAGGCATCCACCTCCAGGATGAAGGGAAAAAGCGGGTCTGGATAACTTAGGATTGGAGCGGAGGAGAAGGCCGACTTCAGAGTAGAAAAAGCCTCCAAGGCTGTGGCAGGCCAGTAGGCAGTATTATCCCCTTTTTTGGTAAGGGCCGTGATGGGGGCAATGATATGGAAGAACCCTTTAATAAATTTTCTATAATAATTAGAGAAGCCAATGAATCTCTGAATGGCCTTGAGGCTAACTGGTAAAGGCCATTCCGAAACAGCTCTGGCTGAGAATATCATCCAAATAAACCACAACTGTAGTCAGAAGGAGATCCCTGAAAATGTCATTGACAAACGCCTGGAAGACTGCTGGGGCATTATGAAGCCCGAAGGGCATCACGAGGTACTCGTAATGCCCAAACCGGGTCTTAAAGCAGTCTTCCATTCCTCCCCTTCAAGCATACGGATAAGATTGTACGCACCCCGAAGGTCAAGTCTGGTGAATATAGTAGAACCCCTAAGGCAGTCCAGGAGTTCAGAGATGAGGGGCAGAGGACAGCAGTTACGGCGTGTGATGGCATTCAGACCCCTATAATCGATACAGAGCCTGGGGGAGCCATCTTTTTTGGATACAAAAACCTCCGACTGGAGAAGTGGAAGGGCAGATAAAACCGCAAGCCAGGCTGTCACTGATGTACTCCTCAAGGCTCCTGTTTTTGGGAATGGAAAGAGGATAGGTACGGCTGCGAGGAGGCAGGGTACCGGGAAGTAAATCGATAGTACAGTCAAAGGGCCGGTGAGGAGGCAAAATTTCAGCTTTCTGCTTGCAGAAAACGTTGGTATAGGCCTGGTAAGGCTCGGGTACGCAGACAGGTGGGAGATCAGAAGCCGGCTTAAACCCCTCAGAAACAGTGGAGACGGCACACGTAGTGGGAAAGGAAAGTGTACCCATGAGCCAATCTATGGTAGGATTGACCTTGCGCAGCCAGGGATACCCTAATATAAGGGGAGTATGAGGTGCTGAAATGAGATCACAAACCACTCGACCTACATGACCAGACGAGGTCCGAAGAGTAAGGGGAGTGGTGGATTTGGTGATATACCCTGAACTGAGAGGAGTGCCGTCGAAGGCCACTACTCGGATAGGAGTGCTATGGGACACCAAAGGTATGCCATGACTGAGAGCGAAGTCGGTATCCAGAAAAAGACCCGCAGCCCCAGAGTTAATAAAGGCCAGGAGGGACACAGAAGAACCAGAAGACCAGGACAAAGTGACCGGAACGGAAAGCGGCTGGGAGGTGGATAAGGGGACAGAAGGCCGATTTAGAGAGAATCCCCTACTCACTAAGTCCTGCTGTTTCCCGATTTATTAGGGCAAAAACGTGCTTGATGTCCAGGAGCGCCGCAATAAAGGCACAGACCCTGAGAATGCCTTCCGGACTGCTTTTCTTCAGAGAGACTAAAAACTCTTCCAATCTCCATGGATTCTGATACCGGCTCAGTGGAGACTGGGGGCTGGGATTTAGGAGCCAGATGGACCGCTGGACTAGGAGGAGGATGGCGATTACGGTCCTGCTCCTCCTCCTGCCGTCATTCGAGAACCCAGTGTTCCAACGTGGAACAAAGCGCAATAAGGTCCTCGAGGGAACGAGGTATGGGGCGTGTAGTAAGCTCATCCTTTAACCTTTCACACAGCCCCTTGCGGAAACTGGCCTTAAGAGCGCTGTCTGACCAGTCCGTATCGTAGGCAAGGGTGCGGAACTCAACAGCGTACTGGCTAAGGGGACGTTGACCCTGTTGGATCTCCAGCAGGGCGGCTTCAGCTTGTTCCCGTCTACCCGGCGCATCAAAAACAGCACGTAACGCCGCAAGAAAGGCGTCAAAGTCTTCCATAAGAGTAGACTGGCGGTCTAACAGGGGAGACCCAAGCCAGGGCTTGTCCTTGAAGGAGGGACACGACGAAGGCAATCCTCGCCTGATGCGACGCATAGGTCTCGGGCAAGTAACGAAAATGGAGAAGACACTGGTTGAGGAACCCCTGCAGTTCCTTCGGATTCCCGTCATAGCGTGGCGGCAAGGGCAAGCGTGCCACAACCACCGGTGGCGAGACCACTGTTGCAGGAGAGGCAGAAGCAGAACTGGAAATTTCCAGTCTCTGCTGCAATTGCTGCAGCATACTGGTGATAGAATCCAATTTTTGGTCTAAATGGATGATCTGTCCAGCGTGTTGCTCCAAAGCAGCACCTTGTTTCAATAAAGTAGAAGACAGATCTTTGGGGTCCATGACCAGAAAGAGTGGCATTATTATAATGTAAGACTACCTACGGTTGGAGCGACCAGGAAAATGAGGAGTACCTAGAGAGTGAACAGGGGACTCCTCCAACAAGGGATTACAGAGTAAGCTGCTGGAGTGAGAGGCTTGGGAATGGAGCTAGGGAGCATGGGTTGCCTAGACCAGAGTTGTGCTGCGGCTAAGCCACCTGTAGGTGCTGGCCTCGAAGCCAGATGTTGTGGTCCCCAGCAGTGGAGCCGCTGGGAGACCCCGGATAACCCCAACCTAGACAAACTATGCTAAGTAATCCCCAGGGAGAATAGACAAACCCTCCAAACAGGAACCAAGGTACTCACTCACAGTTCAGGAGCTGGTAGACAATCCGGATCATACAAAGGAAGACTGGCAACTGGAGCAGGCAGAGGCTGGGTCACACCGTCCGGATCATACATAGGAAGACTGGCAACTGGAGCAGGCAGAGACTGGGTCAGACGGTCCGGATCATACACAGAAAGACTGAAATAAAGATGCTGGATTCGCATGGAAATGCAGACTGGACGCTATAATAACGCGTCCAACAGAGCACGGAAGTGAACTAAAAAGACCCCCACCCGGAAGTAAACTGAAAGTGAGGAGTGGATGTCGGCCGGACCATAGAGAGGAGAAAGGGACGCGGTCCGCCGGCCTCAGGCATGCGCACCACCTCAGGAAACAGGTGCATGCGTATAGGGCGCGTCCAAGACCAGAGGCACGGCAAGAAGCCATAACAGCAGAAAGAAACAGAGAGAGGGGGTAAGCAAGGCATGACAGCTCCCCGCTTCGGATCAGTGCATTCGGACAGTCTCTACTGCGCATGACTGCATTGTTCCATCAGTCTCTACTGCGCATGTGCAGTTACACACACAGGGAGCTTCGCAGTCTAGCGTTTTATATTATTATAGATTACTATGCCTTTAGAAAATGTGTTGAAGCTACAGGATGGCAACTGCAAAGATAAACCAAATGAAAACTGTCATCCTGTATTGTTTCACTACTCAAAGAGAAATTTAAAATAAATGTAGGCAAAGCACGCACACAGTGTGACACAAAAAATATTGTCAATCAAGTCATGCTGTATTTACAGTGAACATGTTTTCTCAAAAAGCTGGATAATAATCAGCAAAAGAAGCAGTAGCTCTTTTGTGGAGGTATAAAGGTTTCAGAATATTAGTGGTCGCTTTGAAGATCGACAGCTACAGATATTGGAACAAAGAGGAGATACTGTACAGTCCTTATTCTTTAAATAGCAAGAGAATCACTGAGATGAACAGGTGTAATTAATCTTAAAAAAAGCCATCTTAAGGTACAAGGCTATACCTTTTAATTCTGTTTTAGGTCTTATACCCCGTACTCCATTTCTGTCAGGCACAGATATGTGTTGGAAAGTGATGATGTTAAAATAAAGGTTTCGTTTGTCTACACATCCAAAAGTTTAGGTGATATTTATGTATTGCCCATGGGGAATATCCAACAGCTCATCCAACAGCAATAAGTCCACATGATTTTTATACGTTCATAGCACATATACATTTATAATCTGCAGCTAAAAATGTACTTTATCCATTTTTTTAGACTTATTTGGAGACAACACAAAGTGGTGAACAAAAATGTTTTGTTCAGGCTCTAGACATTTAAACTGCTATTCATGTGGAACTATAACACAAATTAAAGTTACCCCCAAATGATTATGCACATAACAATAAGTATATCCATAATAGTATTATCCGGAATAAGTCCAGCGTTATGAAGAAATCAAACTCATTCTGAGTCGGTCAGGCAGACATCAGAGCAGACATCTTGACAAAGAGACATCAGCGCATCTGCGCTGTCCGTCCCGGTCTCCTGTAGGAGGAGTTGCATTGTACCTTAAGGTACAGCAAGTGACAGATGCCGCAGGCAAGAAAATGCCTCTACAGCAAGCTGCTTGCCTGACTGACGAATTGGATTTCTCAGTAACGCTGGACTTATTCCGGATAATACTTACATGGATATACTTATCTTTACGTACATCATTAATTCGGGGTAACGTTTAATTTTTTTGACAGTCCACTTTCAACATAATATCCTTATTATCAAAATGTGAAATTAGTTTGGATGCTTCAGACTGCTGATTCAGGGACCCAGAGGCAGAACTACTGCCTTTGCAAGGCTTTTGGGCCTAGAGCTGGAGAAAGTAATTAGCCATTCTACTGGGGGCAAGAATGCTCTTTTGGCTCAGGTTACCCCCAATCATTCCTGATTTCCACTGAAGATGTGTGGCTTTTGTTACACCCCCACTATTACAGATGTGCTTCCAGGACGTCTGCATCTCTTTCGCAGTACATGGACCCTTTCTGTGACAAACCCGTGGGTGTTAAAGGGGATTTCATAAAATTATCGCATATATTTCACACAGTGATTAGGATCTAAATGAGGGACTGTTCCTCCTAAAGAGGCACACTTGGAAGGTATGTGGTTCTAAGCCCTGGAGCACCAGAAACAACACATTGCTTAGCAATGTGTTGTATTGTCCTCCTGTCCTCAAGAGGTTAATCAAATATGACCAAACTACTGTTCATGCTGCTTAATCATTCATACAGTGACAGAGTTTACAATTACTTTTCATGCATGCCATGGTAATCACATGCTGTCTATTGCCATTTCACTACATTTTGTATTATATTATGTCTTACAGAATGGGCAAGTCTTTGTTTTCACTGGCATGCTGGAAGCTGTGGCAGACACTCACCAACTCTCCTTTATTTTGGGACATGAGATGGCACATGCTCTTCTTGAACATACAGTAAGTACAAGTTATATGATACCCGTTTTTCTCAAACAGAAACAAACGTATTAGCATATTTCTGATAATCTACATTTTTTAATATTTTTTTTTTTAGATTTCTTTATTGAGATTATTGTTATATTAACAGTTTTTTGAAAAATCACTTATAGGAAGGAGTAAAAAATTTGAGACAAAATTCTGACGCAAACTAATTGTACCACATAGGACAAATGACAATTGAGAAAATTTCCATTATTTTCAGTAGAGATTTTAACCTCTTGAATGCGAGACAGGTCTCCATTGTATTGCAACAACCTTGTTGCAAGTGGTGGTGGGATTGATTCAGATGGCCAGTCCATGAATATTATTGATATGTTCTCACTTAGGTTTTCTGTTAATAGAGGTTGAGGTGAGTATCACGTCCTTTGTGTGATCTGCTGGAGGTTATGCACTATAGTGTGATAAAGAGATGATATAGTAGAGATGACTTCCCCAATGGTATCACTTCCACAATTTCTGTGTTAGTTTGTAAAGCCAATGCACTAAGATTTGTCTCACTAGAGAAATTGTAGTGCATAGGCTCAATATTCTAACATAGGAATTGGAGAAGTGATATTACTGGAGAAGTCATCTCCACTTTATCACCTTTTATCACACCTTAGTGCGTACCCTCCTGCTGTGCTGCATCTTTACTGCATTTTTGTTTGAGTAAATTAACCCTTTGAGTGCCAGAGGCTTTGCAATGCATTCCGCACATCTCTGGCACTCAAAGGGTTAAAAATTCAGCTTGTTACACTTTGGTACTTTTTTGTGAGGCATTGATCACCTAGTATGAAAGGCACCATAGTCCAACAGTTTCTCTTTCCATTTGAGCAACCACTAACACACCATCCCTTCATTGGTGTCGTCTGTGTGAAAGGGAGCTAAAAGTTTACTTTAATGAAGAAAAAAAGAAGAGGCGCATCAATGTTTCTCTCCTTTTACTGGATTGCAGCAGCTATGTGTGATATATCTGTGGCCACCAGCCAAGACAAAACCGTGTAGGGATAGTAGAATAGTGCAGAGTAATAGAGCCCCAGGTTGCTGACACCTCTAGTTACACCTATGGTTTATGTTAATTCAACAGTAGGAGGGGGAGTTTTGAAAAGCTTTCACTTTGCTTCATTGGTGGGTTGTTACTTAAAGAAGCATAATGTTAATTTTAAATTACAGCCCACAAGAGGCCGCAGCAGATGACTTTTTCCAATTTTACAAGTTGTCTTGAAACTTGTGCTTTTTATTTTTTTATTAAATTAGATCTGCCTATGTACACGCCTAACTGATATTTGGGCAAAAAAAACTAATTATTTGGTTCCCAGTTAGAATTTTGCCTGCATGCCCTATATCTAATTGCCTTCTAATTGCCTTCTTTAATAGTGAATACAAAGCCCATTGTAGTTAATCATTGGTACCCCTACCTAAAGCCAGAGGTTACCCTATTCTTGGTCTCTATAAAAACTACATCACTGGTAATACAGCCAATAAGATGTTCACTCTAAGAGGGAGTATATGAATTCATACATTGTGTTGCTGGTGATGGAATTTTAATAATAAAACATTGTTTTCCAATATTCACAGTATATGAACTCATTTCATACATGATAAGCTGCTGTGTAAAGTGACAGAGGTTTCTGCAGTTGTAGTGTAAGTGTACTCTGTATGATTCCGCTCTCCTCGGAGAATGGTCCCTGTGTAAAGATAACTGGTTTGGTGGACAGTTATGCATCAGCTAAATCAGTATTTCAACTGCCACTGTATAGAACTGTTATCCATCTGTCTACACATGTAATAGAACTATTGCCCTCAGGGCCCATTAACAGACCAGTATTGAGGATTTTTTTTCTAGATCTCAGTGATTAATGCACTTGTGCTGTAGCAAAGCAATACTCATATCTGTTAGTTGGTCCTGTGGGCACAGGTTGAGAACCAATGCATTAGAATCAAATTAAGCTTTATTATTTTCTTTATATACTTTTAAGTGTTATCTTTCCTTAAAAATAATGATAATAATAATATTAATCAAAATGAAACTATTGATAGAACAGAAGAAAAATGAGGTTGACTTTATGCCCAATGCCACATTTTATTGTAACAGAGCAGGGATATGGTATGAGAAAAAATGGCTGGAGATCTCTGTTCTATAACACAAGTTCACACGTTGGTATGGGCTATAAAAAAGTAATTGGGTCATTTTATAGCAATAATATATTTCCATCTGTCTGGTCAAGGGAAGTGGTGAATGATGAAGCTGCTCTGGATCAATAGTTGTGCCTGGATTCTCTTGGCAGACTTCATAATATTTATGGGCAGTAGCGTGCATTGTCAGTCTACAGCAACAGTGGGCACCTGCCCACTAAAGCTGTTTTGGACTACAACTCCCATCGGCCAGCTGAAGTGATGGGAGTTGTAGTTCGAAACACCTGGCAGACAGCAGATTGGCCTTCCCTGTCTACAGCATTTAAACAATTGGAATGTGTACAGTGAGGATAATGATGAGCACAGAAGTGAATGCGATTATATTGTTGACTTCAGAGGGGATTTGTTATCCCTGCAAGCATTTTATTGCATATGATGATTCAGAGCATGTCTGAAAATGGGCTGGAAGAAACCTCTTTCCAGAAAGCCTTAACGGTAAAGAAATGCAATGAAGACAATAACAACCAATAGTAACATTAGAATCTATAGTCATGATATTTATATATTGCAATACAAATCTGTTTATAGGAGAAATCATCATCTGCCAGAGAAAATGCACCTCTTTCTCTGCTTGGCTCTGACTTTCCTGTTAACATGTTTTATTGCTAGAACAGCACTGTATTGGTATGTGTGTACTGCAGGATTCACCCAGTAGAGACCATAGCTGTGTTGTTATCTTGTAAATTCTTTTCTTTATGTCCATAGGGAATTCACAGTTCTAGTGAGATAACTGAGACGCATACACTTGTCTTCGAGCTCTGTGTTTAAGTGAAAAGTACTGTAATCCGAGCTGATTTTCATCCAGGCCAGTGGCCTGGTACCTTTTTGTTTAACCTTGCATTAAATGAGATCAGCAGAGTGCACCATTATGCGCCATCAGTGGAGGCAATAATCATTAAGACTGACAAAAATGTGAATGTTGAATTTCAAATGCATGCATATAGAATTTGCTTTGAACAGTATGTTTGTTTTTGAGACATAAAACATACTATATATCTATGTATTTTAAGAATTCCTTACATGCTTCACAAATGTCATATAAACTTAGATGTCCCTTTAAAATTCGAACTGCATGTTACGGGTGCCTCGGCCAAACAATAAAAAAAAAAATACAAACAAAAACAACTATTGAAGCTATACTGAATTTAGCCCCAAGTGGGGAAAAATCTTTCCTGACTCTAAGAGTCATAGGAGTATCTGCCATACCTCCTGAGGGATTCCTTGAACATCTCATCCATCTGCACCCACTGTAAACCCTGTAACCCCAGCTGTCCAGCCCCACAACCATAGCATTGCGCTGTGTAACTTGCTGCCCAGTACACAAATGAGTAGACCAATATTAATGCTGTATTAGACTGTCAACTGTTGTGGAAAAACATAAGCAGCTATATTATTCAACAATAAAGAAAAGATGTTAAACATATTCAGGATGATCATTTTATATGCCATCCACCTCCCCCAGCTGTTTTAAATGGCTTTCTGAATGACCTGCATTGCTGCGGAAGTTACTGTGCCTATCCTGAATGAATTTATATCATGCAACCGTGTGACCAAAGTACCCTCCCTTGATGGCATGACTGCAGGAAGTGCTTAATTACCCTAAATGAAGCTACAAACAAACATTTTGAGTATCACCCACTGAGAACAATCAAAATAAAGTGTTTTGTTTTAAGGTATAGTGGCCTCTCAGGTGGTACTCAAATCATATATTTTTTTCTCCCATCTCTGAGAGAAAATGTTCATATCCATATCAGACTGGTCCAACCCACAGACAGCCCAGCTCCTAAATATCAGGCAAATCCTCTGCATGAGAGAAACAGCACAACCACAGACACATGTTTCAGTCTATGTGGGCCTCATATGTGTGAAGCAGCTGATTCCGTCTAGGCACATGGAGAGCAAGGACTGTCTGTAGATGGGACCAGTCCTTTATGAATATGTAAATGTCAGCAACAAAATGTGACTTTGCAGCTCCTGAGAGGCTGCTTTAGAAGCAAACACTTATTTTTGTTTGCTCTTGGAGTGCATCACACTCTTTGTTTTCTAGTCTCCCTAAGTGGAAGGGTATCCCATGCATTGACTCTTGCTTCCTTGTGCCCACTTTAAATCAATGGACATTTTCATTTTTTCTTGTCTGTGGTTTGTTCTGGAATTGCTCATCATTTTCTTTCTACATAAGGCCTCCTGTAAAATGTTTTTCTCGTTTGCCCAAAGTGGTACACAGGAACCATGGGGTAAAGCATCCTCTGGCCAGGACAGCTGGGCACTTGCCTTAATAGGGTCTCTGGAGGCAGAGACACCCTCTGTACTCCACTTTACCCCCAACCAGACATGCTCAGTTTTAAAAGTGACCTCAACGCAAGTGCATTAGGTTAAGGATTCTCTTGGACTTCTTTTTATTTTCTTAACTTATATGGTGGTGTGTAATGCCTATTAGGCAGGCATTTTCAATGTGGCCTGTTTTTTTTTCCCCGTGCCTTAGAGAATACGAAGGGGAGGTTCTATGTTTATCCTCTTCCTGTAACGTGCAACACACAAAGCTGGATTCTTCTTGCATTCTTGCTTTTACCCCTTTCCCTCCTGCTGAAGACGATTTTGATTTATCCTTTACTCCTGGGGACTCTTTTGAGAAAGACGCTGACCCAGGTGCATTACTGCCACAGACCCAGAAAGAGCACTCTGAAACAGGTTAAACATATGCACATACATACTTGCATACGTGTATATGTAAACTAATAGAAATGATGCATGTGAATCCGGAGGTGAGTAAGGACCAGGCAGATAAGCGCCTGGATTCTCTCTTAAAGGGATAGTAATGTTTCACAATAAAAGCAGCTCCAATTAATCTTCATAGTATTTGGGCCATGGAGAGTGTTATTTCAATACTGGTCAGAGTTGTAGTTCAAGAGTAATTGAATGAAAAAGTATCCCCCTCCCTCCACTTATATTGATGTAACACTGCTCACATCAGAGCAGCAAGACTGTCCGGATGGATTGCAGAGAGGAACAATCTTCAGTGAGCATAAGGAAAAACCTGCTAAAGATCTGGTCGTCTGAACAGCCTTCCAAGAAGTCATTGTTGTCCCTCCCATTCATAGGCAAGCAGTTGTTTGGCCCAGAATTGGAGGCCATTAGCCTTGCTACTATAGGTGAAAGTGCTCTTTTTACTACAGATTACCCTCAAATTTTCCCTTTTTCCATGAAAGATGAGTGGTTTTGGTGTCTGCTCCTATTGCAGCCCAAACGCGCCCAACACCAAAATCCAAACAGGCATGAACAAGCAAGATTCCTGTCCAAAAGCCTCCAAATGACATGAACAATGACATGACATGATTCGCAGGCAATCGGTGGTCATCTGTGTCTCTTTCGCAATACTTTGTCTCTCTCCATGGAAGGGTATCTCATAGACTTCAATTCCCTTCCTCCACATCACTATTTCAGGTCTAGGGTCCCTCGCAATCCTGTGAGGGTCCATTTGCTGGTTTCTTCCCCAGTGGTCATTCTGTTGTTGGTTCCTGTTCCTCCTCAAAGCCTGTCTATACCCTTAAATTGTAAAGAACTGTGTACACTTGTGCCGCTATATAAATAAACATATTCATGCATTAATTAAAGTGCACTGTCCTCCTGGCCAAAGGATACTTTACATCATGGATCATGTGCTCTACATTTGACTAAAAAGAGAGAGACATTTTACCAAGAGGAAAGGATTTATCAGTAAGTACCAAAACATCCCACCTAATGGGGGATTACACAGCTCCATATAAGCTACAGAAAAAAAGACTAACTAAGAGAATCTTTGCCCTATTTTACCTCCTTTGTGGTCACTTTAAAGATGAGTATGTCTTTGGAGAAAAGTGGAATAGGGTGGGAATCTCCACCTCCAGAGAGGCTTTTAAGTCAAGAGCCATGCCCTCCTGACTGGAAAATACTTTCTCTCTCGTCCGATATAGGTTACTGGTAACTTTGGGTAGGCGACCGCCTCTTTAAGTAGGCAGGAACAATTCTTGAAGAGAATGCTGGGTGGAGCCTACCCTCTCTCCTTAGCTTAGTACAGTGTAGATAGAGATTGCACATGTTTCTTGCATTCTGCCCTAAGTGTTATATTCAGTTAGCAAAAATGGAGCAGTTGTGCAGTAATGCACATGCACCATGGGGACAAATAAAAAAATGTCCCATTGGTTAAAGTGGAACTACCACCGCTAAAAAACTTGAGCTCCAATAATATCCCATCTGATGACTAGCTGCTCAGTAGCGCTAGTCGCCAGAATTATTACCTTGTTAAATAGAATTATTCATTGTTCATGGGCTGACACGCAGGACAGAGCGCAGACATCTTTCCATAGTGACGTCTGCAGCCTGTGCTGTCAGTCCCTTTTGGAGCCAAACGGCTCCTAGCAACTCCTCCTACAGCTGGCTGGGACTGACAGCGAAGGCGTGTAGATGTCACTTTGGAAAGATGTCTGCGCTCCGTCCTGCCTGTCAGCCGGGGAACAATGGATAATTCTATTTAACAAGGTAATAATTCTGGCGACTAGCACTACTGAGCAGCTAGTCGCCAGATGGGGAATTATTGGAGCTCAAGTTTTTAGCGGTGGTAGTTCCGCTTTAAAATGGACCTTGTAATCTCTTGAATGCTAGTCTCCAACACATTGTGATGATTCATTGGAGACCTCTGGCATTCAATGTGCACACTTTACATAGAAATATTCAGGGATGACAAATTACTGGTACTGTAAAAATATTGTGTGATTTCTGTTGCAGGCTGAAATGGCCAGTGTGAGCCACTTTTTGGACTTCCTTTTCCTAATTTCTCTTGCCATGATCTGGGCTCTCTGTCCCCTGGACAGCCTGGCAATTTTCAGTCAGTGGATCCAATCCAAACTAAAAGAGGTAAGAATGATGTTCTGTTTAGTATCACCATGTGATTGATATGGAGGAGCTTGGAATTATATTATTTGCTATTTGAAAGAAAAACCTTTTGGGTTAGTGTAGTTGAAAATAAAGCATTCAATAAGCTAAATAGGTGCAGTTCTGGAGCAAAGAACTGTACTACATTTAAGAAACTTACTAGGCTTCAGAACACGCATGAGCATTTGCTAGTTACTGGTCAAGAAGAATTTTGTACTTTTTCTCCCACCCGTCCGAGATAGTATAATGTTCAATTTCTCATAGCTTATCGTTCTGTACATTTGTGTGAGAGAGAAAACAGCAACATTTTCAAGCTAGAGGACATGGGGAAAGAGAGAGAGTAGAGCTGAAGTGTTCTTTTGAGAGTCGTGTGTGTGTGTGTGTGTGTGTGTGTGTGTGTGTGAGAGAGAGAGAGAGGAGAGAGTTGGGAGGAGTGTTAAGGGAAAAAGGAGAATTACCAAAAAACAAGAACAAAATTCTTTTTGACTGATAAGTGAGACAAGCAGGTAATTATCATCCAAGTTCTGTGCTCAGCTTGGTGAGACAGACTGACAGATATGCTTTGTAAACTGACACGTAAAAGACAGACATATGCAATGGACACTTACTCGTACAATCACAAGAAGAGGAACTTACATTTTGACTGAGGTGTGGTGGTGCTGCATGCCTCCTGCAGCTACTGTCAACTGCTGATTCTGGAGCTAACAGTGTTATCATCATCCTGTATTGTAAAAATTAAGACTGCAGTGATGTTGGGAGAGAGAGAGAGAGAGAGAGAGAAAATTGCTGCCGAATTTGACAGTAGCTACATGCAGATAGACTGGCAAAGAGCACAAGAAAGAGTAGCAGTTGCAGGGAGTGTGCATATTATTTTTTTTAATTCTTTTAAATACTAGACAGGGGGGACAGTTAATTTAAAGAAAAAAATCTACGATAGGTGCCAGAGACAGACTGGCACCATGATGTGGACAACTGAAGTTGACAGTGACAGATACGAGAGAGTGAGAGAGAGAGAGAGAAACGTGCGTGATACAGTAGTTTGAGAAGAGCAAGATATCACTCCACATTCAAACAGGTCTGTTATGTACTTTACTGTAAAATCAACAGGAGTAAGGGTAAATGAAAGGGGGGGTGAGTATGACAAAATGACTAACTACACTATTTACAGTTCTTATTCATAAACTGTATTAAGGGAGTTTTCATTAATCAGTCACATGCTTAAAGGGATAGTAATGTTTCAAAATAAAAGCAGCTCCAAATTATCATCATAGTATTTGGGCCATGGTCAGTGTTAGTTCAATACTGTCAGAGTTGTAGTTCAAGAGTAATTGAATGATAAAATATCCCCCTCCCGCCCCTTTTACTGATGTAACACTGCTCACCTCAGAACAGATGGTGGTGTCCATATGGCTTGGACAATCTTCAATTATCATAAGGGAAAAACCTGTCAAGGGGGGCAGGGATTTCATTGTTCTGACAGTAAGAAGATTGTCCCATGCTGTTAGCTGTCTGGTCTTAAGACCAGATTCCACATCTGAAGGGAGGTGGCTTACACTAGGTAAAAGGGATGGGCAGGGGATATTTTATCTTTCAATTACTTTTGAACTACAACTCTGAAAGTATTGAAATAATACTCTCTACAGCCCAAATACTATGCAGATTAATTGGAGCTGCTTTTATTTTGAAACATTACTATCCCTTTAATTTATTTATTCTAGTCACCCATAGTGCTGCCTCACCAGAGTGACTGAACTTTTAAAGGCATAGTAATGTTTCATAATAAAAGCAGCTCTAATTAATCATCATAGTATTTGGACCTTGGAGAGTGTTATTTCAATTCTGTCAGAGTTGTAGTTCAAGAGTAATTGAATTACAAACTATCCCCCTCCCTCCCCTTTTACTTATGTAACACTGCTCAGCCAGAGCAGAAGGGAGGTGCCCAGGTAGATTGCAGAGAGGGACAATCTTCAGTTAAGATAAGGGAAAAAGCTGAAAAACTTGTCAAGGGGGGCAGGGATTTTATTGTTCTCATAGGAAGAAGATTGTCCCCTGCTGTTATCTGTCTGGTCTATGGACCAGATTCCACATTTGAGAAGAGATGGCTTACACTAGGTAAAAAGGGCGGGAGGGGGAAACTTTATCCTTCAATGACTCTTTAACCACAACTCTGACAGTATTGAAATAACACTCTCTATGGCTCAGATACTATGAAGATTAATTGGAGCTGCTGTTTCTGTGAAACATCACTATCCCTTTAAGTCAGAAAGAAGAAGAAGGGAATGTGTTGGTCACTTGGTGCACTTATATATAAAATTAACATTTTATTTTATTGGTTTTTCTAAAACTTATATGGCTTTTCCTGCTGAGTAAAACAAGGGTATTCCCACTGGTGGGAGTTGTTTTATTCAAAACTTATAACCTGTCAATATCATTGTTCTGCCATCTCTCCTAGAGTGACTCTATTGGTCTTCTGCTGTTCATTTTTGTTTTGCTACACCTGTCAGTCATGGCTACCTTTTTTATGCCCTTCTCTTCCCCTGCTCTGTGTACAGTGTTCCAGTTGATTAGTTCTTGCCTCTGCATCTAGTACTCTGAATCCGACTGTTGTTCTCATCTGTCTTCCCTTTGGCCTACCAATTTGGTTATTTTGTTGATCTCTTGTTGCCGACTTCTGAGCTTCTGGACCATTCTTCTGTTTGCTGACCTCAGTGCTGTTGACAATCCCTCCGTCTACTGATTCAGACTTCACAGCTTTCCCTTTGCTGCCAATTCTACCAGAAAGTATTTTCTCCGCAGTAATAGAGTTTTCTGTTATTCCTACTGCTACTGGTTCAGATACCTCTGGATCTGCTTCCTAATCTTGGAATTCCTGTCTCCGGGTGCTATTTTACCTAGCTTCTGGTTCTCCCCAGCTCTCATTATCTAGTGCTTTCAAGCCACGTACCTGCTACCTTTCTTCATCTACTTTGTCTCTTTCTGTCTGCTGCATTTTTCTGCTGTCTTCTGGCATCTTGCCCTGCCTCAAAGTTGCTTAAAGCGGAACTATCATGCTAATAACATTGCCCCCCAATATATTTCTAACCTAGTGATAAGCAAAGCCGTCTTGATCTTAATGTTATTAGCATGATAGTTCCACTTTAACCTTGCTGCCATTTACCTGTGAAGTGTTGTACTGCCTGGAATGTCTAAATATTCTGAAATTCCTATTGGACAGTTGTCTATCTCTGTTAAGGTCACCTGTTTCTCTGGTAGAGGCATTCTAGCCACAGCTAGACCTAACTAGTTAGTCCTCGCCCCCTAGCCCTGCTCTCCAGTGCCGTTCCCAAGCTTTAACTCTCCAGCTCTCAGGGTAAGCCTTCACTCTACCCCAGTTGGATTATCCAGAGCAGACCACCAGCTCCATTGGTGTATGCTATCCAGCCTTGCAGCTGGCATCTTTAGTTCTGCCCTTGCTGTGGCAAAACCCTGCAGCAGGTCGCCTTAGAGTCCTAGCTCTGCTGCCTAGCAATGAACCCCAGCAGTTGCTTTCCTGTGAGTTTTCAATTTTCCTGTGGCTCTCTACCCATGTTAGGTAGGGAGAGTTGAAACTGCACTGCATAACCATTCAAATTGTGACAAACTGATAAAGCTGTTAGTGTCACCGTCAATAACTCAGCCCTCCCATAGAGTGTACTAGAATAAGTGACTGAACACCAGGTGAACTGAGTGGACAACAGAACACTAATTTAAAGAAAGAAAAAAAAACAACAGTTTAAAATGTAATAACTCTGAGACTGTGCGTTTCCTATCAGAGAAAGTACCCTTGCTTTACTCAGCAGCGAAAGTCCCATAATATATGTTGTTTGAATTATTTGGTAAAAAAAAGTTTACTTCTCCTTTAAGCTTCCTGTGTCATTTTTCCCCCATGGAACCGCATGCATTCTTCAAAAAACCCTAGGTCAGAGTTTCTCATCCATGGTCCTCCAGTACCTCTAACAGTGTAGGTTTTAAGGATTTGCCTGTTTGAGAATAAGTGAACTACATACATAGTAACATAGCTGATGAGGCTGAAAAAAGACATGTGTCCATCAAGTCCAGCCCATGCCAAAAACACCCCTGTTGATCCAGAGGAAGGCAAAAAAAACCCCCATCTGGAGCAATTTCTCATTTAGCCCCAAGTGGGTAAAAAAAATCCTTCCTGACTCCAAAAGGCAGATATTTCCCTGGATCAACATCCTATCTGCTTTGAAGCCATCTGTTATAATTTTCAATATTGTTCTGTGTTAGATAGGCATCCATTACCTTTTTGAAAGCAGCTGCATTATCTGCAAGTACAGCATGCTGAGGCAAAGAATTCCATAGCTTTACAGCCCTTACTGTAAAGAATCCCTGACTTTGCTTTAGTCAAATGCGCCTGTCCTCTAGTCTTAATGGATGACCTCTTGTTCTTAGCTCCGCTCTTTGTGTAAATAATTAATTTGCTAGTTTTTTGTATTGACCTTGAATGTATTTGTAAATGGTAATCATATCACCCCTTAGAGGTCTCTCTAATGGCTAGTCTCTCTTTATAACTCAGATCCTCCAATCCCATTGTCAGTTTTGTTGCACATCTCTGCACCTTTTCCAGTTCAACAATGTCTTTTTTAAGAACCGGCCCCCAAAATTGTACTCCATATTCTAGATGAGGCCTAACCAAGGATTTATACAGAGGTAGGATAATATTAGCATCCCTTGCATCAACACCTCTTTTTAGGCAGGCTAGTACCCTATTTGCTCTTGCAGCAGCTGAGTGACTGTACACTGCTGTGAAGTCTATCTCTATCAGCATTCCTAAATCTTTCTTTAATCAGGATTCCCCGAGTATTTTCCCATTTAGTGTACATGTAGCAAGCCCAAATGCATAACCTTACATTTATCTACATTAAATGTCATCTGACACTTTTCTGTCCATTAACTCAGTTTATCTAAATCCTTCTGCAGAGAAAAAACATCCAGCTTTGTACGTATTTCCTACCATAGCTTAGTGTCATCAGCAAAGATTAAGATGCTACTTTCAATTCCCACTTCTAGATCATTAATAAACAAATTAAAAAGCATTGGGCCCAGGACTGAACCCTGTCGCACCCCACTTATAACTTTAGAACAATTTGAAAAAGTTCCATTTACAACTCTCTGCCATCTATCATTTAACCAGTTTTCAATCCATGTACAGATAATACCGCCCAAACCGAAGCCTTTTAATTGATGCAATAACCTGTTGTGAGGCACTGTATCAAAGGCTTTTGCAAAATCCAAGTATACTACATCTACAGCATTTTCCCTGTCCAAATTACTACTCTCTCTTTCATAAAATGCAAGTAAATTAGTCTGACATGATTTATTCTTCATGAAACCATGCTGATTCCTACTAATAATATTGTTTATCTTCATATAGTTCTGAGTAGTGTCAGTTAGTAACCCTTCTAGTATCTTACCCACTATGGAAGCCAAACTCACAGGTCTATAATTTCCTTTTTTGGAGCTTGCTCCTTTTTTAAACAATGGAACTACATCAGCTATGATGAAAGTGAATCAATAAATATTAAGTATAATGGTCTTGCTAATCAGAATGAAAGATTCACTTAATTACATACACATGTATGCAAGTATGTATGTGCTGTAGTTGTATCCATATGTATAGCCTTTTTCTGGAAGCTGTTTCTGGGTCAGTGGCAGTAATACTTCGGGGCGGTAGTAGGGTGGACACTCCTTTAGCGGACACCTTCAGATTCAGACTTGTGTGTCTTTTCTATTACAGCATGGTTGGGGTTTTTCAGTTTCAAGAAATATTTTCTGATTCTCTCCCAGGTTCTTCCCTTTCTTGGTATGAGCTTCAACACTCTTCTGGGGAGGGTCCTTCTGCCAGAAGACAGGATTCTGTTGTTGCCTCACCAGGTGTCTCAGGCCCTGCTCTGCCCATTCGCAGTGGTGCAGTATTATATGAAGGTGCTGGGATATCTGGTTTCTGACCTGGATGTAGTCCTATATCCAAGAGCTGCAACTGGAGATTCTCAGGAATTAGTCCTGGCATCAGTGTCATCTCTCCCGTGTCATTTACCAGTCTGACCATAACAAAGTCACATTTTTGTTGGTGGTTGAAGGATTTTTGATGTTTTTAAAGCGGAACTATCATGCTAATAACAGTGTTTTTACAGCAATACCACTGATTTATTGAGCTTAAGATCAAGAAGGCTTTGCATGTCGCTAGGTTAGAAATATATTGAGGGGCAATGTTGTTAGCATTATTGTTCCGCTTTAAGTAGTTAATCACATATGGCTTTTATATCGTCTTGTCTGCCTTGATACTTTCACATCGTGGAAAAGGTCATCACAGCAGTTCGCAAATTGGGTTCTGTAGCTGGGAGAACCAGCATCACCAATCCCCACTAGTCTTAAAAACCAGGATTCATTATTTGGAACCAGTTGGATATTCTAAGTGAATACCACTGTTTGCTACCTTCAGGATACATGTTGTAATATTGTAACAGTGCCGCTCTCCTCGCATTCTTGTTTGTTTTGTGTTTTCAAGTCCCACCTGGAGGTCGTGGTTTTTGAGTGATCGAGTGGCTGCCTTCAAGCTATCTGTGTGGAGGCAGAGTTAATATCCTCCACATTCTCTATTTGTCATTGGTATTTCCCTGATGGCATATTTAAAATTTGAGTATGTTTATATTTGGATATCTTATTTAATAATATGAACATTCTACACCATATGTTTCTCCCCTCTTTCTAGTCTTTTTGGTTACAACGCATGCCAGCCTAACAGACTGGGGTGCCATCTTGAGCCTTCAGACAGCTCAAGGTCTTTGGACCGGAGGAGAGTCTTCTGTCTATCAATGTTCTGGAGCCTCTGTTGATTCGCCTGATTTTGGGATGTTGGACTCAGTCCATCCAGCGATCCCCTATGTGTATCCAGCACAACAAGGCAATGGCAGTAAAGTACATCTACCATCAGAACCAGAAGTGCAGCTGCATGTTCTGAGGTTTGGCTGATCCTCAAGGGTGGAGGATCATCCACGGCTTTTTTCACTGTTCATAATTTTTGTAGTGGATGCAGTGGTCATACTGTGGCACTTTCTCATGAGATATATGTTTCCACCTTTCCCCCTTAATCCCAGAGTGCTGCAGAAAATCAGGATGAAGCAGGTTCATACCTTTCTGATCACCCCAGTCTAGCACTGTCGGGCCTGGTTTTCTGATCTTCTCACATTGTCCATGTCATAGCCATTTTGGCTCCATCTACATCCAGTCCTCTTGATTTGGGGTCCATTGTGGTATCCAGAGATGGAGAAGCTGGCTTTGATGGCTTGGATATTGAAGTCCACATTCTGAGGAATAAGGTTTTTTTTTTACTCTGAATCTGTTTTAACCTTCTTTTTCTTTTGTGAGTGTGGCCATCTCTCTACATCTCTTTATACATGTGTGTGTGTGTGTAAAAGTGATGGAATGTTACTGCCACATTCTATGGAGGACTGTAGCCAGTGGCTCACCTTTCCAGTATAATGCATTCAAATAACTGTCTGTACACTAGAGGAGTTATCCACAATGGTGTGATAAAGGTCAAATGAAATCTTCAGTGTGATGAACTCTCCATTTCCTGTGTTATTTTATAGAAACTATACAATAAGTGATCTACAGCTTGTGAGATCTTACTGTATAGGCTCCATAGAATAACAATTTATCTTACTTTCATAATCCCCTTCCACCCCCGGTGAACTATCTGGAGAACAGTTGACACTGTTAATAAATAACTGTTAATAACATATAATATCAAGTGTTTAAATTTACTCAGCCTGGGGAGCCTCGTAAGAGAAAGCACACTTTGTGTGTATTTGAACACTTGCACCTAAAATATATTTTATGAGGTTGTTATCTAGGTGTGTGCCACTGTCTACTCTATTGATTTTATATATATATATATATATATATATATATATATATATATATATATATGTAATCATAATTAAGGTTTACTCCACAGAACGGTAAAGAAGGAATGGGTAACCTTTGTCTTTCTTGTTATTTTGACTATAGCTCCAACTAAGGATGATGGGAGCTGAAGTCTAAAACTATCCTGAGGGGTCACCCACCATTTAAGTAAAAGTTTTAAATAATGGGACTCAAAAGTCCATGCTGACAAATTTTATTGATTCTTTTCATTATTACCAAGCAGCTTAGTGGGACTGCAGCTGTAGTCTGTTAATGACAATGTCCCAGAGCAAACCACCTTCAGTTACTGCACTATGACATGACCATGCCAAGGTGTTCTGCTGTGCTCAAGGGGCTTTAAAAGTCACACAGACAGTAAAACTGTTAGCCTGAAGCATTATTTCACAATCAAGGTGACATTTGGAAACCTAAAGGGAATAATTGGCAATTATTGCCATCCAAATGTGTTTTATTATAACCTTGGCATTCCTTTAAGTGAGGAACAGAAACTAAACGGCTTTCAAATCCAGAGCTGTGTTCAGTTTCATGGCAACGATGTAAGTACTTATGTGTAATACTGCCCTTTGTGAAACTCCTATTGACTGCTCTCTAAAGAAAAATGTCAATAATACTTTGCAAAAATACTGTGTGGTCAGCATTAGATCTGACAGGTCACAGTAAAAAAGATGTAAAATCTGAATAACAATCATATATTATATGCTAACACAGCACTAAGTAAAGTCTAAATTTGTTCTTTGCCTTTCTCTGAAAGCAGCTGAGTGTCCATCATGGGGTTATTTTTGCATTTTGAATCGTTTCTAAATTTTATTGTATTTCTTTTTTTTGTTAAGTTAATAAAACATCTTATTATGATACAATTTCCAAAATGTTATCACTTACAGTGGAATTTGTTCGATTTTCTGTTCATGTTCTTTATACTTGATACACCTCTGGTCTTCAATGGGTTAACCCTTTGAGTGCCAGAGGGGTATGCAATGCTTTGCTTTGCAATGCGTTGCATATCCCTCTGGCACTCAAAGGGTTAATTTCTTCCATTTTTAAATGTTTTGTTATTATGCCATAAGATACGTATTTTGTGCTATAAAAGTAAAATGTTGCACTTAGTAGGTCCTATGGACAAAAACAAAAGTGGAGCCATTCTAGGACAAAGCAACTACTCCTTAGGGAACAAAGAAACATTTCCAAAATTGCCATTGATTTCACAGGGCTCTTTAAGCAACTGAGTATTAGAAAGGTCTCCAACACATTGCTTTGCTCTAGCACCCAAGGGGTTAAAACCACAATTTCACTGTCGTCCAATACAGGTCACTGGTACTCTGGGAGGCGATCCGCCCCTTTAATAGGCAGGAACAATTATGCAAATGACTGCAGTGGGCGGAGCCTCCCCTCCTACTTAAGCTGCCTTCAGGCCAGAGCCACTAGATTGATTTGTTCCTGTGTGCTGTGCACACCAGGTGGAGAACATCTTTGCATTCATCTTAGTGTTTTGTTATTTTTATTCAAATATGGAATACCACCATTAGGAAGGTAACCATGGCTGTGCATTGCCCTCCTTAAAGTGGCTAGTGCAGCTTCCAGGGATTTTCTGTGGACCTTATGCCCTGAAGAGGGAACAGCTTGAGTCAAGCAGCTTCCCTGCTGAGGAATTTACCTCTGGTCTATTCCCACTTTATCATGGTCACCTGAAGACAGAAGTCCTGCAGAAAGGTGAGCCACCCCTTGAGTGCTGAAGGTCCACTTGTCCCCACAGTTTCCCTTGATGGGCTTGTATTTGGGAGTTGCATTGCACTCCAGCACTCATAGGGTGTTTTTATTTGCATTTATTATGTTTATGCAATTTCTGTGGTATTCTCTGGGTTCTGGAGCTTTGGGTGTAATTTTATTTATGTTTCTCATGTTTTGGGTTACTGTTTAGCACTTTTTAAAGTTTAGTGGGACTTTATTAAAATTTAGTGTTCCGCGCCTTTAAGCGCGCCTTTTCCCGCTTAGACGCCATTGCTCCTTTACTCTCTATGGGATTTCACAGTGTGGGACATATCTCTGCAACCGCTTGTCACAGCAACTTCAGAGATGGCTCATTTTACTTCTAAGCTCCTGCTCTATCATCCGGTGTATGTTTACAGGGTGTGGGAAGTTCAGGGGGGCTTCGGGCACTGTTTGGGGTACTTCTGAGAGAAAACTACATTTCCCATGAGCGCCCGGTTCGCGCACGTTTCTGATTGGCTGACCTGACGGCCGCCATTTTGTGGTGTTCTTTCTCAGCGAGTATACTACGCAGGGACAGAGCCTTCTCTCCTCTCAGCAGATTAACCCTTCGCTGGCCAGATAAGTCCGTTTTTAGGCATTTCTGGGGTGAAACTTTAATCTTTCACACTTTTACTGGGTGATATTGTTTAGTGGTGTATATTGACGCTGTGAGCATGTCTACTCCACTGGAGCCAGGGGCGAGAGCCAAGACTAAAGAGGCTGGGGTGTCTGTTCCCCCCATTGCGCTTTGCTCCTCTTGTCACTCTGGGCTGCCTAGAGATTGTTCTGGTGATTTATGCCCTAAATGCACTGATTGTCGTGATAGCAACCCTGGGCTTCCCAGCCATGCTATTGAGCCAACTTGGGTGAAAGAGTTTAAAGCTGCCACTAGGGATCTCAGATCCACACTCCAACTCTTTCCCTCTCAGGTACAGGGGGCTCTCCAGGTTTGGCAGACCCCCTCTACTATCAGGACTTCCCTGCCTAAGCCACAGGGAGCTCCTGATGTGTCTGATTCTTCTGAAGAAGAACTATTACAGGATTCTGATGCTGAGGAAGGCACTGTTATTGAGTCTAACAGGTCCATTGGGGACCCTTATGAATGTGACCCTGAGGTTTCTGCTGAGGGTCTGATTAGAGCTGTGTTAACTACGCTCAACCTTCCTCTGACTCAGGAATCTACTCATGATCCAACTGACGTTTTCCAAAAACCATCTAAGGCGGTTGTATGTTTTCCAACTAACCCTACCCTTGCCCGTCTAGTCTCTGAGGCGTGGAGGACTCCTGACAAATCCTCCTCAGTGTCTAAAAAGTTTGCTAAACTTTACCCTTTTCCTGAGACTGAACTGGCAAAATGGGTTCATCCTCCCAAGGTGGATGCTCCTGTTTCCAGGCTGTCCAAATCTACTGCTTTAGCTGTCTCTGATGCCTCTGCCCTGCAGGATTGGACGGACAAAAAGCTAGAACTTTCTCTTTTTTTGCCTCCATTGGCACTGCCATGCGTCCAACCTTTGCAGTGGTGTGGGTTAATAGAGCTATTGCGGCCTGGACTGAACGACTGACTGAGGCAGTCCGCCAGGATGCACCGGTATCTGAGCAGTTGCAGCTACTTGCTAACATTACTGAAGCACAAAATTATGTTGCTGATGCTGCCTTTGATGCTGTGCGCATGATGGTGAGGGCCTCCACTTCTTCTGTGGTGGCCAGACTTGCCCTTTGACTGAAAATTTGGTCTGCTGATACAGCCTCTAAGAAAGCCTTGCTTTCCTTACCCTTTCAGGGGAACTTGCTATTTGGTTCTGAACTTAAGGAAATGATCAGCGAGGCTACTGGTGGTAAAAGTACTCTTCTACCCTCAGTCTTCAAGAAGAAGTTTCCAGCCAAACGCAATCTGTCCTTTCGTTCCTTTCAGACTGAGACACGCTCCACGTCCCAGACCGGTTCGTCCGCTGCGCGCTCCTCCTCCAAGCCCAAGCAGTCCTGGAAGCCCAAAGTTGCCCCCAAGGCCAAAACCTCCAAGACTGCTTCGGCATGACTCACCGAACCCAGGTCCGCATCCGGCAGTGGGTGGACGTCTCCGCATCTTTCGCCGGACTTGGGAGGAGTCAGTGGTGGACCCATGGGTCATTCAGGTGGTATCAGAGGGATACAGGATCCCTTTCTCTTCCCTTCCTCCTTTTCGGTTACATTTTACTCGTCCTTCTCAGGAACCTACAAAAAAACGTCTGTTCGACGACGCTATTCACGATCTCTTGGACAAGGAGGTCCTGGAGTTGGTTCCTCCAGAGGACACAGGTTCAGGATTTTATTCCAACCTGTTCGTGGTGGCCAAAAAGGACGGAGGTGCTCGTCCCATTTTGGATCTCAAAGATCTCAATTCCTATGTTGTGAGTTCCCACTTCCGCCAGGAGTCCCTGCGCTCTGTGATTGCAGCAATGTCTCCAGGGGAGTTCCTTGCCTCCCTGGACCTTCAGGATGCTTATCTTCACATCCCTATTCATCCAGAGAGCAGGCGGTATCTCAGGATTGCCTGCCACAGGGGACACTTTCAGTTTTCAGCTCTTCCCTTTGGGCTGACTTCGGCCCCTCAGGTCTTTCAGAGGGTGTTGGGTTCCTTGATAGCTGTACTTCATCAAGAAGGTGTCAGGGTGACCCCCTACATGGACGATCTCCTCCTGAAAGCCTCCTCAGAGGAGCTTCTCCAACGACAACTGCAGCTGTGTATTCACACTCTGAACCGTCACGGCTGGATCCTGAATCTGGACAAGTCAGACTTGGTCCCATCTCAGAGGCTCGTTTTCCTGGGTCTCCTGTTCGACACTCGCCAATGCATGGTGTTTCTGCCGGAGGAAGTGGCTCATCAGATAGCCATCCGAGTGGCTGGGATCCTGGAGCTGGACAGAGTTCCAGTGCTGAAGTTGACGTCTCTGGTGGGGAAGTTCATTTCCACGATCGAAGCGGTACCATTTGCCATGGCTCACTCCAGGGAACTTCAGAGGTTTGTGATCCAGACGTGCAAGAATCATCCAGATCATCAGCATCTGTCAGTCTCTCTACCTCCTCATGTGGAATCGAGTCTGCACTGGTGGTTGGATCTCTCTCATCTCCTGAAAGGGAGATCCTTTCAGGTTCCCTGTTGGACCACGGTTACAACGGATGCCAGCATCCGGGCATGGGGTGCTGTGTTGGGTCGTTTCAGTGCTCAGGGGAAATGGGGACTGGAGGAATCTCTTCTCTCCATCAATGTTCTGGAACTGCGTGCCATCCGGCTTGCCCTGAGACACTGGGAGTCTCAGCTAGAAGGTTGTCCAGTCAGAGTGGAGTCCGACAACGCCACCGCAGTGGCCTACATCAACAGGCAAGGCGGCACAAGAAGTTGCACCGCCTGGTTGGAGGTCAAGGATATTTTATCTTGGGCAGAAGATCACGTGCCTGTCATTTCAGCAGTTCACATTCCAGGCGTAGACAACGTCATGGCAGACTTTCTCAGTCTTCACACAGTCGACAGCGGAGAATGGGCTCTTCATCCAGAGGTGTTTCACCTACTCACCCAGAGGTGGGGGGTGCCTGTAGTGGACCTGATGGCTACCAGACACAACAGGAAGGTGGCGGTGTTTTGCTCCCGGTGGAGGGACCCTCTTGCTCTAGCAGTGGATGCATTGTCAATTCCTTGGGATTTTCCTCTGGCTTACATCTTCCCTCCTCTTCCTCTATTGATCAGAGTCATCCAGAAGTTGAAGCAGGAGCGTTGTCCTGTCATCCTGATCGCTCCAAACTGGCCTCGCCAGTCCTGGTATCCGGAGTTGATGGCCATGTCAGTGGCGGAACCGTTTCCACTCCCTGCCCGTCCGGATTTACTTCTTCAAGGATATCTGTGGAAGGAGGATGTTCAGCATCTCCATTTGATGGCATGGCGTTTGAATCCTCGATTCTAGAGAAGAAAGGATTTTCTCCTTCAGTGGTGTCGACGATGCTCAGTGCTCGTAAGCCTGTGTCCTCCAAGATCTATCATCGTATCTGGGCCACCTTTGTGGCTTGGTGTACTGATCTGAAGGTGTCCCTGGACTTTCATCTTCCCACTGTCCTGGCTTTTTTGCAGGACGGTGTTGAAAAAGGGCTCAGTCTGAGTTCCCTCAAAGTCCAGACTTCTGCTTTGTCTGTGTTTTTCCAGGAAAGGATTGCTATCCTTCCTGATGTGAAAGTTTTCTTCCAAGGTGTGACTCATGTTCGGCCTGCCTTTAAGAGTCCTGCTCCCCAGTGGGACCTCAATTTGGTGCTGGGAGTTCTCCAGCGACCCCCGTTTGAATCCTTGGCTTCCATTCCATTACGTCTCTTGACTTGGAAGATGGCCTTCCTTTTGGCTATTGTTTCAGTTCGCCGGGTAGCAGAGTTACAAGCTCTGTCTTGTAAACCTCCTTACCTGGTGTTCCACAAGGATAAGGCTGTGCTTCGCACTACCAAGGAATTCTTACCCAAGGTTGTGTCCGAGTTTCACATCAATCAGGAGATTGTGGTTCCCTCTTTCTGCCCTAATCCTTCATCTGACAAGGAACGAGATCTCCATTTGTTGGATGTGGTGCGTTGCTTCAAGTTTTATGTTCATCGCACCGAGTCTATCAGGAAGTCTGACGCTCTGTTCGTCATTCCTGAGGGGCCTAGGCCAGGGAGACCGGCTTCCAAAGTTACTATTGCCTCTTGGATTAAGGCTACCATTCGTGAAGCCTATAAGTTGCGGAATAAGCATGTTCCCTTCCGGGTGACTGCCCATTCCACCAGATCTATTGGGGCCTCTTGGGCCTACAAGAATCAGGCATCTGCTGATCAACTGTGCAGAGCGGCCACTTGGTCCTCTGTGCACACATTTTCAAAGCACTATCGAGTTGATGTACTGGCCTCGGCTGATGCCAGTTTTGGGAGGAAGGTCCTGGAGGCAGTTTTGCCTGTCTAGGCCTTCTACTCTGTGGTCCTTAGTGCTTCTTTACTGTTGAGCCCGGTTGGCTCTGGTTCTGTGTGCTGTGTTAGTTCAGGGGTTGTTTTCCCCTGGTTGGTGTCCGTTGACACTTACATTCTGGGCTATGTAATTAACTGGTTCATAGCAGTTCTAGTGACTTGGGCCTTGCGCCTGGTCCTTGCCTTACTTCCCGCCTCTGGGTCAGCTCAATGTTTGTACATCCCAGAGTACCAGTGACCTGTATTGGACGACAGTGAAAATAGGATTTTAGTCTTACCTGTTAAATCCTTTTCACTTAGTCCATACAGGTCACTGGTCTCCCACCCTGTCAAGGGACCATGCTTGGCTCTCCTGTGGCATTCAGTGGGAGACCTTTGGGGCATGCTCACAGGAGTCTTCCTTCTTGCTTACCTATGGTCAGTTTTAGTGTCTCAAATCAATCTAGTGGCTCTGGCCTGAAGGCAGCTTAAGTAGGAGGGGAGGCTCCGCCCACTGCAGTCATTTGCATAATTGTTCCTGCCTATTAAAGGGGCGGATCGCCTCCCAGAGTACCAGTGACCTGTATGGACTAAGTGAAAAGGATTTAACAGGTAAGACTAAAATCCTATTTTTAATCAATGGGAGTCAAAAATTGTTAACTGTGATGCCGTTGGTTTGGTGTCCACTAATCTGGATAGAAAATCTTAACCCTTTGAGTGCCAAAGGGGTATGGAAATCATAACTTTGCAATGCATTCCATACCCCTCTGGCACTCAAAAGGTTAATGCCTACCATGAATCAAGTCTGTGCGTACTGGTTCCCTAGAATGAATCACTAAATAGTACTGGATATCATGTCAGTGGAGATGAACATGATTCTTTGTTGCTAGACTCCAGTAATCTAAACTTCCCCCAAACTTCCTATACTTAAGTGGGATGAGTTTGGGACTTTAGCAACAAAGAATGATGTTCACCTCTGTGGATACAGTATTTAAATATGTAATGCAGGGAGTTGTTTCATAGTAACAATTATGGGGGTTTATTATTAAGGTTGTTAATGTTCCTTTAAGGTCCCTGGGCTGGTGTATTTTTTAAAGAAGGGTGGCTTGATGATCTGTCCTATCCGATTGGGCTTGATAAGCATTCCAGGATTATTTGCAGCTGAGTTGTCGATGTTGGGGGCAGCTTTAATTTAAACCAGCTGAAACAGAATGAGGGTGGAGGCAGAGGAGATTCTCAGAGCAGAGAGATGTCACTTGTAGCATCTAAAGCCAGTAGGTAGTGACACTCCACCAGGAACCCAAGATGATAAAGGAGTCAGTGGTCCTGATGAACCAGGCTCTGGTGGACAAAGAAGTCATAGCTGCTTGCAGGTATAACAGTCCTTTCTCTTTCATCCATTGTGCACAACAAGATCCATGTCTTAAAGTATCTTCCTCTAGGAGGCAGGGTGCTTGCAGAATAGTTTTCAGCTTCACTTTATCCTGCCCAGCAGCAGCATTATTTTCAAAGTGCTGTGTGTAAGATAAACAGCAGGGCGAATATTGTCTTAGGTGCTTTTTATTTTCTTAACTTACATGGGTTGTTCATCCTCCATTAGATGGGCTCTTATTCCACTTTTATTTTCTGAATGTAGTAGTGGCCAGACACTGCCCAATTGGGCAGACTAGATGGGCCGAATGGTTCTTATCTGCCGTCAAATTCTATGTTTCTATGTTTCAGACTTGGGGTTGACTAGTATGTTTTAAAAGCCAATCTCCTTTTGTCCTTGTCGTTACTAGGAGCATGAAGACAGAAGAGGATTTCCAGAGTATCTGACTGCATCGGTCCTGTCAGTATGTCCTATCTTTTAGTCTGTCAGCCAACCACAGTCTGAGGTCTGAGGTTCTTCTGGCTGTACCTTCACTCTGGCCCATTACTTTTATTTTATTTAGCTTTTTCTTTTCTTATACTTATTTCTTTCTTGTAACTCTGATTGGGACAAGGGTATTTTTCCTTGGGACATACCACTTTCATTCTGGGGCAGTGGTGCCTGAGACTGCCATCTACATTAAGTAGGCTTTGGCAACTTGTCGGCACTTTCCCATTGTACTTGGTGGACTTTCTTGTTAGGGACCCCTGTAAGGGGGTCCCTCACCAAACTGGGTCCTGTGTAGGTGTCTAGAGAACCACTATTTTGCTGTGGGATCTATAGTTTTTCCTGGGTTTCATTGATTACCTCACCCAGGAGGCACCTGGGTAGGCAGGTTTTCCCATGGGCACCTGGCTTCCTTCCAAGCATTCTTTTTTTCTCTTCAGCAGGCAGATAACTAATTTCTTTTCTTTCTGCTTTTATTCCCTTTACATTTTCTCACTTTTGGAGTGCTTATCATGTCTGACCTCAAAGGAGAAATGAGGAAGTCCAAGGCCACCAGAACTAGGGGGGATTTCTGCAGTGGCCCACTGTACAACTTGTCAGGTTAGTCTCCCCAGGAATCATACTGGTTAATTTTGTCTCTCTTGTTCTTTGGCCTCTTCATAGCCATCCCCAGGGCCCTCTTTTTCTGAGCAGGAACCTTCATTGTTTAAGGTCCTTATTTCTACTACAAATAGTAGTCCTTTATCAGTCAAGTAGGGTGCTCACCTAAAAAGAAAAATCTGTTCTTTTGGGAAGGGGAATTTTCTCCCAGTGGAGGACGATTCCTCTGCTGAAGAGGAGGAAACTGCTGATCATTCCTCCTCCTTTTTCATTTGAGGAAGACCATGTTAGCTTTGTAGAGCATCTTATTCATGCAGTGCTAGAGATGCTTAGGGTCTCTGATGCCTCAGGTTCAGATTCTTCCTCCCTGGTTATTTTTAAACTGCACGATCAGGATCCAGTTCTTTTCCCTCCTTCTATTCCCTTGAACTTTTGTTTCCTTGCAGCTATGCGTTACCCCTCTGGCACTTGATCCTCCTGTTTATTTTACTTCCTATATGGAACACAGGAACTAGGGGGTAAAGCTACCCTCCTCCAGATGGAAGGGCACTTAAAAAAAGCAGGACCTTTGATGGGGAAACTCCCTTCTCTTCCATCTTTACTCCCAACCTCCTGTTTTAAGTGACCTCCCTCAAGATGAGAAGCAAGTCGGCACTGCTTTTATAGATATGGGGCTGTATAATACCCCTTTAGGCAGGTTCCATTTAATTGGCTTCTCTGGAGTTTTATTTCCCAGTGTACAAGTGTATTTCAGGACCATTTCACTGTGTAGGCTGACTTTATTGTAAGTATCTGCCTCATTGCTGAACGTCTCTGAGGTTCTGAACTTTCTAACGGTAGCCTGAAGAAATAAGATTGGTAAGTTATACATTTGAGTGCTATGGTCCTTTTTCTCTGTCCCATTTAGTTCTTGACATGCACCTGAAGTGGAGTTTGTCTGTGTCACGGTTTTAGTGAATGTTCAGACAATTTGGTTAAGGTAAAAACAATGAAGCTTTATTAAACAAATAATAAAGAACAGCAATGCCCTTCACAGGTCTAGACCCAAACAGAGGATAATACTTAGAGTCTGACACAGGTCAGGGTACAATAGCAATAGATATGTACAAAATACAGAAATGCAGAATAAGGACTGGAACAGGAACTGGAACAAAACCTCAGCAGTACTGGTCAGGAGAAGCCCTAGGAGATGTAAGTACTGCAGGGCAGAAATCCCCAATAGAATAGGCTCTACCGGCCTTGCCTGTAACCAGGTAAAGGCAGCCCACGTGACAGCTCGAATCAACACACGGAGGAGATGCCCGGAGGCAACCGGAATAGGCACAGTCTGCACGGAGCCCAACCGGAGGTAATAGTAAGCAGACTGAGTATAGCGCAACCGGAGGCAAATAGACAGTACAGCAGTACAGCAACTCAACTGGAGGCAACGGACCAGTGCCAGATGTTATAGCGCAGCCGGAGATAGCTGTACTGCACCGGCAGTCCAGAAGCGCAACCGGAAGCAACGGATAGGTGCAGACAGACAGGTCGTGCAACCACAAGTGAGTGCTAAGGCACAGGCTGTATAGTAGTACAACCGGAGGTGACAGTGAGGCACAGGCTGTAAAGTAGCGCAACCGGAGGCAACAGATAGGTGCAAACTGACAGGTAGTGCAACCACTAGTGACCGCTAAGGCACAGGCTGTATAGTAGTGCAAACGGAGGCAGCAGTGAGGCACAGGCTGTATAGTAGTGCAGCAGGCAACCGTAAAGCAATGGCTATCAGACACGAGACCAGAGGCAACAGATGCAGTAGCGGTAAGCTAATGCTAGGCGAGTAGCCAATGCCGGGACGGTACCCAGAGAGTGGAAGAGGACCAATGCCTGGATAGACACAGAGAACAGAGTCAGCCCCAGCCTGGATCGGTACACAGAGGGCCGTAGTCAGCCAAAGCCTGGATCGGTACACAGAGAGCAGTAGTCAGCCAAAGCCTGGATCGGCACACAGAGAGCGGTAGTCAGCCAAGCCTGGAATGGTACACAGAGAGCGGTAGTAAGCCAAAGCCAGAATCGGTACATAGAGAGCGGTAGTCAGCCAAGCCTGGATCGGTACACAGAGATCGGTAGTCAGCCAAGCCTGGATTGGTACACAGAGAGCGGTAGTCAGCCAAAGCCGGGATCGGTACACAGTGAGCAGTAGAACGGAATCGGTCACGTGATCGTAGTCAGGCAAGCTGGGTCATAAACAATTCGGGCAGTGAAGACAGGAGCAAGGTCAGATGAAACCGGATCATACACGTAACAGGAACACAGCAACAAACGTCTGGTCAGGAAGCAGCCAAAGCAAACCCAGAAGTAAGAATGTCGCTGAGGCAGAATCACGGCACCGTGATAGTCTGCCTACATTGCACTAAATCCTTATTTCAATCATTATATCCTATCATATAAAGGTGGCTGCTGTTTTGATTAGGGGTTGTTAACCTTTTCAGAGCTAATTTGCACTTTTCTACTTATTAGTGACTTTATCCTTATATGTGGATTGATAGTCTTTATTTTGTTAATGTTTCTTTGGTTTTCACCATGTATTTCTGCTATTTTCAGACTCTATTCTTTATTTTAGTTTTATGTATGTGGTCCCTTTAAGAACAGGCAAATGGCTATTTGTTACATAGATCTCAATGGTAAATCTTTTCTGGGACATATCTCTACACCCTTCACATACAAGGGGCAGAGTGGGCTAAACCACTGACCATTTTCTATCACACGGTTAGCATGGATCATGTTCAAACACTTTAATTTTGCTGCTTTTTCGCAACTGGAGAACCACCGTTTTCTTAGCATAGGTAATGCAGAAATCCTACATTTCCCAAAATCCCTTTTGTCCAAGGTGTTTTAATTAGATAGTGTGGTGCATTGGCAGCCATCTTACTCATTGCATAGGCTTCACAAAGGCTGGCTGTCTTCTTTACCAGTTTTACCTCTTGCAGTCAGATAAATACCTTTTTTGGATATTTCAATGTACTTTGTCTTACTTTTTGCCGGGGGGGGGGGGGCTTTCTGAAAATGTCTGATCTCAAGAAATACATGGAGAAAACCAAACATCACCATATCTCTGATGTCCTCTGTTGCCTCCATTCCTTCAACTATCCAGGGGGTTCTACACCAAATGCCCCACTTTAGACATATTGATCCTGTCTTTAATGGCCACTCTCGGTTGGTGATTCCTCTGCAGAGGAAGTAGATACAGATGTAGAAGACATGGATTCTTCCCTATGAGGCTGCCCCTTGTCCACAGCAGATTGGGTCATCATAACTTTGATGGAGACCCTTCAAGTCTCTGAGGCCTCTGATGTAGGATCTTCCTCAATGGACATCTTCCAAAGGTGCTTCCAATTTTTCCTCCCAACCGCACTTTGATGTTCTCCCTTAATAAATGTATTTCCAATTCATATCCTTTTCTTCTAAGGCTTTAGCGCAATGGGCTTTCCCACCTTCAGTTTCAGCCTAGCTGAGACCACTGCTCTGACATTGGCATATGCTGCAGCCCTTAAGGACCAGACTGATAAATGCCTAGATTTCTCATTAAAGGCAATGTTTGTGGTCACTGGGGTGGCTCTGAGATGTGTCTTTGCTACAGATTACCTTCTGGGGTTAACAACCTTCAGAGGCTGTCCATGGGGATTTTCCTAAGGAGGAACATCTTGCTATGCTGGCCAACGTTTTGGAGGCTATGCATATCTAACTGAAGCAGACTTTTATATCTCAAGATTCTTTGGTAAGTCCTCAGCTTTATCTGTTTCCTCATGTCACTCTCTGTGGATCAAGGTTTGTTCAGCTGACCAGTCTTCAAATTAATCCTTGGTGTCCTTTCCTTATGTGGGCAAACATCGCTTTGGACCATACCTGGGTAAGGTCATCAGTGACACCAGAGGAGGCAATCACACACTTCTAACTCAGATTTCTACAAAATGTAATTTTTTTTCCCAGGAATGTGCATGGATTTTGTTCCTCCTGCCACTTTGTGGTGTGTAGGGTTAAACCTCTTCAGGCCTCCCAAGCCCCCCATGCCCCAAATCCCAAGCAGGCTTGGCAAAACAAGAAGATTGCTTTGAAGCCTAAGGGTGACAAGCCCACCTCCAGAGGATTCTGGTCCATCCCTGCCCATAGGGTTTCATCTCCATCTTTTTCAAGACACTTGAGAGTCTTCAGTAACAGACAGTGGGTTTTGTGGGTCATTTTGGAAGGGTACTGCATAGACTTTTGGCCAGATCGGGCATGTCTGTGTCATACTTGTTGGAAAAACAGGTTTTGATTCTGGTTTCTGCCCAGGAACAGTTTCAGGATTTTACTTCAATCTTTTTGTGGTCCCCAAGAAGGATGGTGGTTATCATCCAAATCTGGTTCTCAAAGGTCTCAACTGTTATGTAGAAGCTTCATGATTCAAGATGGTATCTCTGCAGTGTGCCATCGCAGCAGTCTGCCCAAGAGAGTACCTAGAGCTTCATGATGCTAACCTCCTAGTCCAAATTCATCCAGACCATCAGCACTTCCTTCACTTTGACATTGAGTGCAGTCGTTACAAGTTCACTTCCCATTCTTTTGGCCTACTGTTGGCTCCAATGATCCTCACAAATGTTATGGCCACCCTGGTGTCCTATATCCATTCTCAAGGGATTTCCTTAACCCCCTTACTTAGATGATCTTTTGATCAAAGCTTATCCAGAGGCTATTCTGATCTCACACATTCTGGAATGTTTTCGCATCGTGGAGCAGCATGGTTGGGTTCTCAACCTCAAGAAGTCCTCTCTGGTCCCTTTTCACACTTTGATACCCCTCCAAGGGAGAGTTTTTCTTCCAGAAGACAAATTCCAGACTTTATTCCACATCTGACATTGGAACAATATTTTGTAAAAATGGATTGGACAGTGGCCACCAGAGATGCCAGCCTGAGGGGCTGGGGAGCAACCCTGGGTTCCCTAACAGTTCAAGACCGTTGGACTGTGGTGGAGAGTCTCCTTTCAATCAGTATATTGTGAAATAAGGGCCATTCGTCTGTTGCTTCTGCACTGGTCTCAGGTACAGACGGGAACTCCAGTGAGAATCCAGGTAGGCAGTTTGATGGAGATCGCATACATCAGGAGGAACCTGAAGCATATCAGCTTGGATGGAGGTTCAGGAGCTCCTTCAATGGGTGGAAGCCCATGTATCTGCCACCTCGGTGGTTCACATTCTAGGCATGGAAACGTACTTGAGTCATCAAGAGCTGGATCCTGGAAACTGGGATATTTGAAGAGATTTTCAACTGCTGGGTTCTACCACTAGTGGATCTCATGGCATCCTGAGAAAACAGGAAAGTTCCACTGTTCTACACCAAAGCAAAGGATCTTCTAGCTTTATCCACCCCATGGAACTCATCTGGCCTATGTATTCCCACAAAATCTAAGATAGGAAAAATAAACCTGCACTTCTCCATACAGGAAATAGACTGAAGTTTGCAGCTTCTTCCTTTTATCACTAATATTACACATACATGTCTCTTTAAGTCATTTTCTTTCTTTCTTTATGTATAGGCCTTTAAATGCCTGGTTTGGCTTTTATACACCCTGTCTGTTGGTAATTAATTATTCCTCATGTAGCCTGCGGGGGTGGGAACATTTTACCTATAAGAAGAGCTGGTGGGTCCACAGTCCTCTTAGATGGGTACCCACCCAATGCAGGCAAGTCAGTCTTTTCACCTTTTTTAAATTATTGTTTGTCGTCCTCAGGGCTTTATTTTAATTTAGATAGGGGTTTTCAGGTGTTTAGAGTAGGTACTTGCCATATTTGGAGGTACCTATATGGGGGTTGGCAAGCATAAACCTCTTTAAACTAGTTTAAAGTTTCAACATGTTACACATGCCCAATACAGGGCACACTTTTCATAATTAGAATGGAGGAGCGCAGGTTTGTTTGAGATATATATATCAATCAGTGATACAGCGAGAGAGTTCCTTAGGAAAAATAAAGGCAAAGCTAATTAATGAATAAAACATCTAAAAGTAATAAGTGCAACAATCAACATATACAAAGTTCCGAAGGTTAGTCCCACTGCCGAGATTTGCAACTGTTTCAATATGATGCATACAGAAGTTATTGCAGCACTAACCTGCATTTTTCTGTTTTCTTTCTTGGCAAGGTAACTAAGCAGTTCTGTTGCTTTCTATGGAGATGGTCTATGATCAAAACACTCTAAAGACAGCTGGAGCAACTATGACACCTATTGACATGACAAAATAAAGTGTATAAACATTTTTTAAATTTATCTGTAATAACATTTGAATTAATTTATGATATTGGATAGGTAATGAAGGCAGTGCCTTAATCTTTGCTGATGATACAAAACTAAGTAAGAAAATACACACAGAGCAGGATTTTTTTCCTCTATAAAAAGTTTTGAATTAACTAAATGCATGGACAGATAAGTGGCAGATGCATTTTAATATATGTGTATAAGTAGGAAAAAGGGCCGCTGAAACAAACATGCTACAAATAAAATTGGACTAGAGAAGTTCTCATTAGAGAAGGATTTGTGAGAACTTGTAGCCTTGGCAGCATACTTCACAACTGTTTGTAGGGTCAGTCAGCTGCTGTGATAGCCAATAGGATATTATCATGTATAAAAAGTGGTATAGATGCGCAAGATATGACTATAATAATTATCTCTGTAAATCTTTAAGTACCCATTTAAAATATGGAAATATGGATAACAGATCTTGTAAAAGACATCATTGAACTGAAAAAGTACAGAGATATGCCTCAAAATTAATACAGGGATTGGAAGATTTGGTTTATAAAGACTTACTGTAGAAGATAGGTTTCTAAGGGGGAGCTAGGTTGTGAATATTATTTACAAACATACTTAAAACCATCAAAAACATTCTGGGGAGCTCTTTACACAAAGAGCTGAGAAAAAAACAAGATATTCATTATGACTGAAGAATAAGTGCTTCTGACTGCAGCAAAGGCAATTTTTTTTTTAATAGAAAGGGCAGTATATATTTTTTTCCACTAGTGAGGCTATGTTAGCAAATTGATCTTTAGTATTAAATACCTTTTTAACCCAGTACACTATAGCAAATTATTTGTATAACAGCTGTTTTCAGTTTGGGTGGGATGTTGATCCAATATTAAATCTGGCTGCCTTTTTGAGTTGGGAAATAATTTTTTTACCCACTCGGTGTACAATATGAAATTATTTCAGTGGAGTTTGTTTGACTTCTGGATCAACAAAGGAACTCTGGAAAAGGAATGTTCTTGTTCCTTACTGGATTGAAACAATGAATCTACAATATCTCTTGATGCAACCAGTCAGGCTTGGTTTGATGATGATGTGAGTGCCGACGATATATGTAGGGGTGGACACTTGAAAACAAAATATTAAACCAATCACAATCTACTTGCCTGGGTGCTGCATGATGCGAAATGTGTAGAGGAAAGTATATGGTGAGGTAAGCAAATTACAAGCGTACACAGAGTCTTGAGAAAGGCCCTCCGGGAGCCGAAACATTGATTATTAAAATACACTTTTTTCACTTTTTCTAAGACCTATGTGTGTGCTTGTAATTTGGTGACCTCACCATTTACTTTCTAATATATACATTACTGTGCAAAAGTTTTAGGCAGGTGTGAAAAAATTCTGTAAAGTTAGAATGCTTTCAAAAATAGACATGATAATACTTTATTTTTTATCAATTAGCCAAATGCAAAGTGCGTGAACTGAAGGAAAATCTAAATCAAATCAATACGTGGTGTGACCATCCTTTGCCTTCAAAACAGCATCACTTCTTCTAGGTATACTTGCACACAGTTTTTTAAGGAACTTGGCAGGTAGTTTGTTTCAAACATCTTGGACAACTAACCACAGTTCTTCTGTGGATTTAGGCAGCCTCAATTGCTGCTTTCTCTTCATGTAATCCCAGACAGACTCAATGTTAAGATCAGGGCTCTGTGGGGGTCATACTATCACTTCCAGGACTCCTTGTTCTTCTTTATGCTAAAGATAGCTCTTAATGACTTTGTCTGTGTGTCTGGGGTCGTTGTCATGCTTCAGAATAAATTTGGGGCCAATCAGATGCCTTCCTGATGGTATTACATGATGAATAAGTATCTTCCTGTACTTCTCAGCATTGAGGAGACCATTCATTCTGACCAAATTCCCAACTCCATTTGCAGAAATGCTGCCTCAGACTTGCAAGGAACCCCCACCATGCATCACTGTTACCTGCAGACACTCATTTGTGAACCACTCTCAGACCTTCTGTGAACAAACTGCCTTCTGCTACAACCAAATATTTGAAATTTGGCGTCATCACTCAAGAGCACCTGCTGCCATTTTTCTGCACCCCAGTTCCTGTGTTTTCATGCATAGTTGAGTCGCTTGGTCTTGTTTCCACATAGGAAGTACGGCTTTTTGCCCGCAAGTCTTCCATGAAGACCACTTCTGACCAGACGTCTCCAGACATTAGATGGCTGTACCAGGGTCCCACTGTTTTCTGCCAATTCGGAGCTGATGGCACTGCTGAACATCTTCCGATTGCAAAGTGAAGTAAGCATGATGTGTCTTTCATCTGCTGCACTAGATTTCCTTGGCCGACCACTGCATCTATGTTCCTCAACTTGCCTGTTTCTTTGTGTTTCTTTAGAAGAGCTTGGACAGCACATCTGTAAAAGCTTTCTGCCTTGAACTTTCTGCCTGGGAGAGACCTTGCTGATGCGATATAACTACCTTGTGTCTTGTTGCTGTGCTCAGTCTTGCCATGGTGTATGGCTTTTGACATTAAACTGTCTTCAGCAACCTCACCTTGTTATCTGATTTTGTCTGTTCCTCACCCAGGTTTATTTTTCCTTCACACCTGTTTCTGTTTCAGTTAATGATTGTGTTTCAGCCTATATATTAAATTGATGATCATTACCACCTGTGTGGTATAATTGTTTAAATGGATAGTAGTACTTAAAATGTAAAAAAAAAAAAATGCTGTAGGGTTGAACCCCCTGAGTAAAACAAGGCCACTCCCATTGCTGAAAGGTGTTTTATTCAAAAGTTATTACAGCTCAAAATGTATTTATTTAGGTGCAGTATTCACAGTAGCCTAAAATTATACAGTGTTGCTGTTGCTACACCATCCTATGGAAAGCTCTGGCCAGTTGACCATAAATCTCCATAGTGGTGTATCAACAGCACCACTGAACAGTTTCAGGCCACTGTGATACTGCACCTAAAAAAAATCAAGTTAGAGCTGTACTAACTTTTGAATAAATCACGTTTCAGCAGTGGGAATAACCATGTTTTACTCAGGGGGGATAAACCCTACAACATATTTTTTTTCTTACATTTTAAGTATTACTATCCCTTTAATCATACACCTGACAAAATGCCTACAAAATCCCTGACTTTGTACAAGTGTATGTAGAAGAATTCATGATCTTTTGAAGGCAAAGGGTGGCTACACCAAATATTGATTTGATTTAGATTTTTCTTCTATTCACTCACTTTGTATTTTATTAATTGATAAAAAATAAACATTCTTACTTTACAGCATTTTTTCACACATGCCTAAAACTTTTGCACAGTGCCGTATATATGTGATGTAGTCTAATCCTATATTATAATTCGCTAAAAAGTTTGTCAGGAAGCAGTTATGCGCAGTAGAGACTGCCCGTGACGCTGCTGATATGGAGCAGGGCTCTCTGAAGTTAGAATGAAGGTGCGCAGAGAGGACCCCGGTCTGAATTCGGAGCTCCCTGCTCCATATCAGCCGCCGCGTGGGCAGTCTCTACTGTGCGTGACTGCACCGCGACCTGCTGGCACTGTGGCCCGTGTACACGGGCTCTTCAACTAGTATATATATATTTGTGTGCGTGCGTGCATGTGAAATACAGCAAAAGGCACTCACAACAACATTTAGAGAAACTAAAAATCAATGGTATATCAGGTGCACGTCCCCTGGAGATGTGAAAGTATACTCAGCCTAGAGTACTCAAGTTCTCTAAGGATCATAAATGGCAGCACTTTGAATGTAATGAAAAAAGATAAGAATTTATTGCATCTATGCCTCTCTCTCTATCTCTCTCTCTCTCTCTCTCTCTCTCTCTCTATATATATATATATATATATATATATATATATATATATATATAAATGTTATAGGCAAGGTGGCTGCACTCCAGGTAATATAGTCATTTGCCAGAGTGCAGGTAACAAAGGAACACTTGTATAGTAAGGAATAAACCGCACACACTGGGCCTCTTGTGAAAGCCCAGATAAAGGTGCCGGTGGGTACTGAAAAATCAACTTCACAATAAACATGGCATTATTACTCTGATTTTGCCTTTCACAAGATGCCCAGTGTGTGCTGTGTATTCCTTACTATATATAATTTTAGATATTTTTACTTTAGGGCTTCACCACAAACGGAGCCAACAGTTCTCATGCTTCACATTACTGGATGTGCACTTTATTTCTGAGCACATATTTATCTCTAATATTAAACGTATCTCTTTGTAACCTTCAAACCACCTGGGTCTGACCTGCAATATTTTTTTTCTTTGCAGTTTATGTTCGATAGGCCTTACAGCAGGACCCTGGAGGCTGAGGCTGACAGAGTAGGACTACAGCTGGCCGCAAAGGTAACCACTGTCTTGTTAACAATATATTACTTCAAGCCCTGCTGAAAGTGCTGTGAAGATGTTCTGGAGGACTACAGCTCTATTCGGATAAACAGGACTGACCTATCTAAGGCAAATGGCAGATAGATAATGTACACAGTCTGCTCTATAAGGAGGGAGAGTAAATTAAGTGCATGGGGTCGAACATAACAGAAAGTACTTAATGCTGTGAAAAATTCAATTTATATTTACAAACAAGAGATAATATGCCCCCAACACAGCTTCTAGACGATTTCATCATTACAGGAGTGCTATCAGAGAGAGATCTTTGTCTTCTATCTGATTACTTACTAAGAGGTTTCCTCTTTAAAACATAAAAGTACATTTTGTATGTTAACCCCTTAAGGACCGGCCACGCAACGAATGCGGCAATCACTTAAGGACCATGGAGCATTTTTTTTTTCCCTGTTTCTTGTTCCGGACTCCCTGAATGGCGTGCAGCCGCAGGGGGAGCCCGGAATTCCATGACGGTCATAGTACGTCATGGGTCGTTAACTCAGATCTACCCGTGACGTACTATGACCGTCAAGGGTTGTTAAGGGGTTAAAAAAGTGAAGAAGTTCCTGGGGAAACCCAGTACAAAATAGGTAACCAGTACAAATCCCATGTAATTAAATGGGGCTTTTAACTGACTGAATGTTAGAGTGGTCTCCAACACTTTGCAACTCTACTTTTCTCTTGAACATAGGAATAGGGCCCAAAGACTCTGTTTGTTCAGATTAACCATTTGAGTGCTAAGGGAGGCTCCAGTGCATTGTCAAGATCCTTCCATTGTGCAGCATTTCAGGAATTAGAAATTGCAATAGCAAAATGGGGAAACTTTTGATCTATGAAGCTGCATAACACAGTTTTCTAGATGAACTGACTAGCAGGTCATGAAATGCATTGAACCTTTTTAATTTTTTTTACGGTCTTGTTTTCTATTTCTCTTTTTTTTTTACACACACATTGCAGAAAAAAAATGAAAGAATGAAATGAGCACAATGAGCGAAATAAAATGTTTTGTTCTGTTTGTTCTCAGTGGTGCTCAAGTCTTGCTTTTCGCTCCCTTGTGCAATTGGAGAGAGGAAATTTCCATAACCTTATCACACTGGTCCCACCCACAGGCATTCCATCCGTGAAGTATCAGGCAAATCATCTCTGCACGAGAGAAACAGTACAGACTCAGACATATGTTTTGTCCTATGTGGGCCTTGTCAGTGTA
Source organism: Rhinophrynus dorsalis (assembly GCA_037306005.1). NCBI lineage: Eukaryota > Metazoa > Chordata > Amphibia > Anura > Rhinophrynidae > Rhinophrynus > Rhinophrynus dorsalis. The sequence continues at coordinate 236,135,764 of CM074722.1, read as the reverse complement.
GTGCAGCTGATTTCCTCTAGGCACTGGGTAATAAAAGGCCCATGCCTGGGATGCTCTTCCAGCCTAGGGAGACCTACAAATAGATACAAAGCAGATGCAATGGATATATTTAAGAGAAGATTATATGCATTTTTAACAGAAGGGAACATACAGAGGTATACTGTGTGGTAGGTAAAACAGGAATTTCTAGTAAACAGAGTAATAACCATTTAGTAGTCAGGGAGGCTTATATAATTCTTTTTTTCCTGGTTATGCAGTGGCAAACTTTGTACTTCTTGGACTTGTGTTTTTTTATCTCAGCCTAACTTACTATGTAACGATATAACAAACAAAGTGTGACGAGCATCCACTGAAAACAAACAAAAGAAAGTATCAAATTATTTGCTCCCATGTGCCACTGCATGGAGGAATAATCATAATCAGACTGGTTCTGCCCAACGGCAGTCTAGCTCTGAATTGTCAGGCAAATACTCTCTGTGTGAGAGAAAAAGCTCAACCACAGACACATGTTTCAGCCTGTGTAGACCTTGTTGGGGTGGTACAGCTGATTTCCTCTAGGCACATGGAGAACAAGGGTTTATGCCTGGGATGCCCTTCAAACTTAGGGAGACCTGTGATGAGCACCCACTGTGAATGAACAAAATAAAGTGTTTTGTTCTAAGGCATAGTGGCCCCTCAATGGTGCTCAAGTCATGATTTTCTCTCCCATGTGCCATTTCAGAGAGACATCTCCAAAACCATATCAGACTGGTTCCACCCACAGGCAGTTCAGGTCTGAGATGTCAGGTTTGTTTTTTGTTTTGTGTTGTCACTTTAGGTTTTAGCCTACTATTTGGGTGTGTGGAGACCCCCCTCATTCCTTGCTGCTATCTATACTTTATTCACTTGGTCTTTTTCTTATTTCATATATTATATGTAAATGTTATGGTGAGTTAACGGTGTGAGACTTTTTTCCTTTTTCTAATATTATGAATCCATTATTATGCTTTTATAGTGAGTCCTTAGAGACCATATATATCACACAATTTGTCCTTCTATATTTTATATTGAGCCCTGATCAACAGGCTTAGTTGAATACAAGAGAACCACTACCGTCTGTAGCGAGAGTGGTCTTTAATCAAGTATCTTTTGTCATATATTAGGGAAACAGTTGGATACTATTATTTCGGACTTCCAGTACATAAAGGAGCCTCTGTGAACTATCATAAAGTTCCCTTACTTCGAGATTATGTACCATGATTCACAATCAGTTCTTCTAATTCACTCATATAATTACACCAGAGATCAATATTTTTAACACCTTATTGATTTCAAATGTGTAGTAAAGGTTACGTTTTAGATATCACTCCTAGTATCAAATGAGGTGCCAATAAGCAGGTTTCTTTCTTTTTGGTGTCATTGACTTATTCCTGGGAGCACTCACCTAGAATGCATATTATAGGATAATTTTGATACAATATACACATATTTTGTGCAATTGTTTTTGATAGGTGTAAAATAAAGTGTTTGTTTGGTTCTAAGACATAATGGTTCCTCAGTGGTGTTCGAGTAACATTTTTTCACTCCCAAGTACCATTGCAGATAGGAAATTTCCATAAGGGCATCCCAGGCATTGGCCCTTGTTCTCTATGTGCGTAGTGGGATGCAGCTGAACCACACCAACAAGGCCCACATAGGCTGAATTGTGCATTTATGGTTGTGCTGTTTCTTTTGTGTGGAGAGGATTTGCCTGACATTTTGGAGCTGGACTGTCTGTGGCCAGGACGATTCTGATATGGATTTGAACATGGCAATTTCACCTCTACAATGGCACATGGGAGTGAAAACTGTTCATCACTGAGAGGCCACCATATGCTTTATTTTGTTGGTGGGTGCTCGTCATAGTCTTACTCAGTTCACAGCAAATGCCTTTCACCTGAGTGAGTCAGATGTTACCTGTGCTTACTAACTATATCTAAGACAGTGTTGATATATGCATTGTGTCATGAGTTTTCATGTTCTTTTTTACTATTCTGAGTCACTCTATAGTCTCAATTTACTAAGCATCAGAAATAACTATGCTGTTATTTTTGTGGCTCCACATATCTTAACAACCTTATTGATATCTCCTGTTTACTAAAGAGTAAAGGAAAAGGTGGCTGTTGTATGAAGAAGTAATTTTGTACCACACAACTGTACCATTGCGGATAAATAAAATAAGCCCCTTAATTTTAATGGGGTTTTAACCCCTTGAATGTCTCCATTTTGTTGCTTTTTAGTGCATTGAACATCTTTGTAGCATTTATGTGGTTAAAAGCCCCAATTTAATCAGCGGGATTTTCCCCCAACTGTATGGCGCAGTTCTTCTCGGTACATGAGGCATTTTTCTTAAAAGCACATTTTCAGGGAATATGAACAAGTTGGCAACAATGCTGAATTAATAGATTATGGCATTTAGTGCCTCTTGAAATCAGAGCACAAACATTTTTTCCCCTAGTACTAACATTGCTTTGTCATCTAGCCAAGATTTAAATGGGAATTTGTGAAAAATCTCAGACTTGTTTGTTTGTTTTTTTTGTTTATTATAAAGGGTGAGAAACTGGCATTGAGATGAAGCAAAAAACACCCTTTAGTTGGGCAGATTTGCCTTTTAGTGAGGACTTCTGTCTGTGGAACACCTAGGGTTGCCATCTTTCCTGGGGAAAAATGCCAGCCTTCCTCCTGCTGCCATATCATTATTGGCAGTAAGACTTTTCTTAGTGTACAGAATGTGATTGTTTAAATGTACGTAGAAGGAGACTCATTGCAGTATACTATACAGGAAGTACCTCTTGCATGTCCTATCTCAAGAATCAGAAGTATAGGATAATAAGTCTGTTAACTTCTGATGTGTTTTTGTATGTTTTGTAAGCTGTGCAACGGGGGGCAGACTACATGCATCTCTTCTGTTGTTGTTGGACTACAATTCCCATCATCTTAGGATGATGGGAGTTACAGTCCAACAACAGCTAGAGAGAATCAGCTTGTGGTCCTTATTGCACATTATATTATACTAGCAGGGCCTGTCATTCGTACAGTGTTTGAAGGCAGTGGCGTAACTATAGGGGTCGCACCTGTGACCGGGCTGGTGCACTCCCCCTGCGACCCCTCTGCCTGGTGCCCGGAATCTCCCACCGGCACTCTAGTAATGCAGAGTGCTGGGAGATGACATAAGAGGACCGCGCGGGAGCACCAGGTAGGAGATGGGGGCATTGTGGAGGGGGCCGTGGCACTTCTTGTACCAGGGCCCGGAGGCTTCTAGTTACGCCTCTGTTTGAAGGTCCTCTACACATGAGAGGTTCTATGCAGGACAGGTGTGCATGATAATCAACTTGCTCAACACCTCTTTCGACTGACAAGATGATGTACAAACCAACCACAGTAACCTCCTTTGCTTGAATCCTTGCAGATATGCAATTTTTTCCTCTGTTTTGAATAACAGATTTAATTCCCATGAGGCTCACTGAATATTATCATACTGTGTACCACATGTTTGCAGCCGTCCTTGGAAATGTCATGTCAGAAGGTTGTGCTTTACAGGAGGGTTTATTATGAAGTGTGTTTGATGTAATCTCTGTGATTTTGCCATCGTCAGACGTTGCATTTCACAAAGGCTTATTGCTGTTTTACATGACATCCAGATGTATGTTCATGATCTCCTTCTGATACATTCCTTTAGAAACACTGTCATCTAGTGGTAAAAACCTCTATTGCAATCAATCTTGCATTATTTATTTTAGGCCAATGTTTTGTGTGTGTGTGTGTGTGTGTGTGTGTGTGTATATATATATATATATATATATATATATATATATTTTTTTTTTTTTTTTTTTTTTTTTTCATTTATTTTTTGTTTTTTTCAAGAAGCTTAACCCTTTGATTGTCATAGGGTTGCGCACCCCTCTGGCACTTAAAGGGTGGAGACAAAAAGAAGAAATAGGCGAGATTTAACCCTTTGAGTTGCGTACCCCTCTGGCACTCAAAGAGATATTCTAGCAGGTGCTAAGTATTTCACTGGATTAATCCTGATCCACAAAAAGATGACCAGTCCAATGTAGACAAATATTGCTAAATGGTAGCGATAATAATGAACTTTTATTAATTTCAATAAAAAAAGTTAAATCCTCCATTAATTAGTAAGGTACAAATAATTAAAAATACCAGGTCCCACCAAGGTGGGGCGTCCTGGTTTACCTTAACAACATCTGTGCTGTTGCTGTTAAACCAAACACTACTCCCTATATAGAAACACAGAAACATAGAATTTGATGACAGATAAGAACCATTTCGGCCCATCTAGTCTGCCCATTTTCCTACTGTAAAAACCTCTAACCTTATTTGGTCCTTGGTCTTTTCTTATGTTAAGGACAGCCTTATGCCTATCCCATACATGCTTGCATTCTGTGAGTGTATTAACTTCTACCACTTCTGCTGGTAGGCTCTTCCACTTATCTACTACCCTCTCAGTGAAGTAAAACTTTCTTACATTACGTCTAAACCTGTGTCCCTCTAGTTTTAGACTATGGCCTCTTGTCCTAACATTTTTACTCCGTTGAAATGTACTTCCCTCCTGCACTTTTTTCAATCCCTTCATGTATTTGAATGTTTCTATCATATCCCCTCTCTCTCTTCTCTCCTGCAAGCTATACATGTTCAGATCCTTTAGTCTATCCTGATGTTTATTTTCCTGTACACCAGTCACCATTTTAGTAGCCCTTTTCTGAATTTTCTCTACGTATCTATATCCTTCTGGAGATGAGGTCCCCAGTACTGTGCACAATACTCTTGGTGAAGTCTAACTAGACATCTGTAGAGTGGCATGACCACTTCCCTTTTTCTACTACTAATGCCCCTAGCTATACAACCCAGCACCCTGCTTGCATTCCCCACCACTTTATTACATTGTCTGCCTTCCTTTAAGTCATTAGAAATAATTATTCCCAAATCCCTTTCCTCTGTTGTCTCTGACAGTACAGTACCCTTAATAGTATATTTTCCCTTTGGATTTTTATGTCCCAAGTGCATTATTTTACATTTATCAACATTAAACTGCAGCTGCCACACTCTTGTCCATTCTTCTAATTTACATAAATCATTTGTCATTTGGCTTATTTCCCCTGGAATGTCTACCCTATTGCAGATCTTTGTATTATATGCAAAAAAGCATACTGTATACCTATATGTGTATGCGGTATACATGCTAATATATTGCAATTCGCTAAAATTAAGAAAAGATTAGATAATAAAGTATCTAATGAACAGAGAAGGCTGATCAGTGTGTGACACAAATGATCATGAAAACACTATTTTCAATCTAGTAGGTTTTGTTATGTTCAGATAGAGATATTGTAGCTTCCCTTAGTGTTAGCAATAAGAAAGTATACTTTAAACACGGGCAAAACTTGGTACCCCGTGTTGATCAAGTTACCAGACGTAAAAGCATAACAGTTTTCAAGTGGAACTTTCATCAACATTACATGTAGCCCCAAATCATTAATATGTTAGTGATATACATAGAAATACTTGTTATTTGCAGTATAGGTCGTTTTTGGCAGACAGGCCCCTGCTGGGATCTTGCTGTAGGTGCTCTCTGCGCCTGCGCTGTCAGTTCCTTCCGGTGCCTTTCTGCACAATCGTGGAGAGCACAGACGCAGAGTTGACGTCTCTGCAAGATGTCTGCTCCGTTCCCCAGTGCCTGCCTGCCGAAAACGTTCTCTCTTACTTATGCCGGACCTATACTGCAAATGACAAGTATTTCTATGTATATTGCTAACAAATTAATGATTTGGGGCTACATGTAATGTTGATGAAAGTTCCATTTTAATTAATCCCGCTTTTATTTTCATGGAACACCACTTTACAAGTTATATCATTGCTGAAACACTTATAGATCATTAAACATTCCAGTGACTCATTTAGTGCTTTTAAACTATGTTGTAATAACCCTTGATTGCCATTACTTTCAAACTACTTCATAATGAAGCAAAGTTCCAATTAGTATAGCCAGGAATGGAGTCTAGTAGTTACTGTGTCTTACATTAGTGAAAAAGCAAAATGCGGTGAAGCAACGAAAGTAATATTAACATTGAAAGAAAACAGACTGCTTCTTAGATATTAGTATATAAGCCAATATGTGAGTGACAAACGGATGATCCCTAATATAGATCCCTCGTGGTTTTGGCTGAAATTAGCATGCCACATTCTAAGGCAATCACTGAAATTTCAACCGCTTATACAATTAATATTGGAGTGCAAGTTAGTATTTAACCCCTTAAGGACTCGGAAAATCTGAGGTGGAATTCATTTAAGGACCAGAGCAATTTTGAATTTTTTGACTATGTCTTTGTTCAACCATATTTTCTCTTTAATTCCTTTTGTACACCCACACTAATTATATACTGTTTTTTAAGCACAAGTAGGGTTTTTTTTTATACCACAATTATATGAGTACCTCATCGTTTAATTTGATTAAAATAGAAAAAAAGAAGGGAAAAAAAAAACAACAACAAAAAAACAGCATTTTGCTTACATTTTCCTGTCAGGATTTGTATACTATTAGTTCATTACAAAAATACCCCTAAATATATTCATTTGCTTCTCCTGAATATAAGAGTACCCCATATGCCTAGTATTTCAACCCCTTTCTCACATTTACAAGGTAAATATTACAAGATGGACACCGTAATTTTTCAACAATTGACATGTGAGCATCATAGTTTAGTTGTCGGTGCCAGAACCAAAAATGTTCCACAAAGGTATATGTTTCTGAAAAGTTGATAACTTAAGGTAAATAATCAGGAGAATTTTGGGGGTTTTCTATGCAGCTATTTTCCAGAAATATTTTTCAAAATTGTGGTAATATTTTGTTTTTTTGGCAGTTTTCACACTTACATTTCAATATTACTGTTGATATCAAGTATGGGATAGTTGAAAATTTTAAAAAATGCATTGATTAGTATTCAGCTCCTTCTTCTGAGTACGGCAGTACCCCATATGCATAGGTTTCTCAAGGTTTGTGGGAGCTACGGGGCCCAAATTGGAACATACTTTTCCAGTTTTACACTTTGAATTTTCACAGCTTGCGTCACTGGTGCCATGTCTCATTTGGGGCTGTGTAACAGTGCTCCACTTTAAAATTTCTCCCCCAAAAGTGTATATTTTTGGAAAGTAGACACCCCAGGCTTTCATTTTAGGTATGTTTTCAATTTTTTAAGCAGCCATTTTACCACCAATCTCTTGTAAAACTTCAAAAAAAAAAAAAAAAAAATCAGCATTTTTCACACTTAGGTTGAAATGTTGATGTGAATTTCAAGTACAGGATTGCTGAGGATTTTTAAAAATGCATTGTTTAGTGTTCAGCTCCTTCTTCTGAATATGGCAATACCCCATATGCATAGGTTTCTCAAGGTTTGAGGGAGCTACGGGGCCCAATTTTGAACAAATATTGAATTTTCACATCTTGTTTAACTGGTGCCATGTCTCATTTGGGGCTATGTTCCAGTGCTCCACTTTAACATTTCTGCCCAAAAGTGTATATTGTAGGAAAGTAGACACCCCAGGTTTTCATTTCAGGCATGTTTTGAAATTTTTTACATGGCCATTTTACCACCAGTCCCTCGTAAAACTTGATGTAAGTGGAACATGCGCTTTTCCAGTTTCACACTTTGAATTTTCACAGCTTGCGTCACTGATACCATGTCTCATTTGGGGCTGTTTACCAGTGCTCCACTTTAAAATTTCCCCCCAAAAGTGTACATTTTTGAAAGTAGACACCCTGGGGCTTTCATTTTAGGCATGTTTCAATTTTTTAAGCAGCCATTTTACCACAAATATCTTGTAAATCTTGATGCAAGTAAATAATTCAGCGTTTTTCACACACAGGTCTTAATATTTATGTGAATTTCAAGCAAAGGATAGGTGTAGATTTTAAAAACTTCATTTATTAGTGTTTGGCTCCTTCTTCTGAGTCAGGCATTGCCCCGTATTCATAGGTTTGTCAGGGTTTGGGGGAGCTACTGGGCCCATTTGGGAACATGTGCGTTTCCATTTACAGGCATGCCATTTTTATTGTCATTCTATTCGCATTTTAAAAAAAATTTCGCTGCCACTCTATCACCAAACCCTCCCAAAACCTGCAGTAAGGAAGAGAAACACCATTTTTTCACACCTATATTTTAGTTACTCTGGATTTCAATCAAAGGATATTTGCAGATTTTTTTAAATGCTTCATATTAGTGTTCAGCTACATCGTCTGATTGTGGCAATGCCCCATATGCATAGATTTGTCAGGTTTAGGGGGAGCTACTGTCCCAAGCTGGGAAAATGTGCATTTCAATTTACAGGCATGCCATTTTTACAGCTGGTGGCTTGTCTCATTTCGGGCTGTTTGCAATGTTGCAATGAATTTCACCCCCAAAAGTATGTGTTGTAGAAGAGTAAACAACCCTGGATTTCATTCTACTCGCATTTTAACAATTTTTTCACTGCCACTCTATCATCAATCCCTCCCAAAACCTGCAGTAAGGAGTAGAAACACCATTTTTCACACCTATATTTTCGTGTTGCGCTGGATTTCAATCAAAGGATATTTGAAGATTTTTATAAATTCTTCACATAGTGTTCAGCTACATAGTCTGAGTATGGCAATGCCCCATATGCATAGGTTTGTCAGGGTTTGGGGGAGTTACTGGGTCCAGTAGGGAACATGTGTGTTTCCATTATCAGACATGGAAAAAACATTGCTTCCCATTATATTTTGATAGTGTTAGTGCTAAAGAGGGATGTGTTTTGAAAAATTGAAAAACAGGATATTTCAGGGGGAAGAAGTGGCCAAATAATAAAATAATTTTTACAGCACTACTGGATTGTGTCTGTGTGGTATTGCTTGAAGCAGTCATCAATGCAGAGGCCTGGTTTGGAAGGGCAATCAGGACAGTAAGTCGTGGTGTCTGTCCGTATTCCCTTGCTGTAGCAAACCCTGCAGCTCTTCTGTGGTTTTTGCTTTTGGGGAGTTGTGGGGATTTTATAAATAAAGTGTGCTACACCGGGTCTTGCTGGAATGATTTCTGGTGCACCTTGAAACAAAAATAGGGAAATAAGTTGGAGCTGATACTGTAAAAAAAAATACATTTTGGATTGGGGTTTGCCAGTTTGAAAAGTAAAAATGAATTGTGTACTGCAGTCTGCATCATATAGATGGCAACTTTTTTCTGCCATGCCCTACATTTCCTCATAGCGAGGTATGGCTGCATTAGTTGATCACACAGATCAACTCCCCCCATGTTCTTGGTATAGACCCTGATGCAGACTGGCTTTCTCAGTACCTCTCTCCTGCCATGAACAGTGACTGCCACAGTTCTGTCCTCATGCATGGTGGTCAGTATGTAGACATATTTTTTTTGTCGTTAAACTTAACTGCCAGCAGCTCCTGTTGACACAAAGATGAGGCCGTCTCCCTGCAATTGCGCCTAACAGTGCCACAGGCCACGGTGTCAAAACAAAAAAGAGACAAATAAAAGGGGGCTGGTGTAGTAGTTATCAAGAAATAACTGATAACCTTTATTTAATAAGGGGTAAATTAGATCACAAACTATTTTCCCATTTATTCCCAGAAATTCGGGGCAACCAGGAGGACCAAGTTGCTCCTTGCCCTCATAAATTTGAAAATCCTGTGTATAGCTTGTGGCACTTTCGCACAATTTATAAAATTTAACACCAAACTTGGAGCGCTTGGGGGGGATGTATTGCTTGAACCCTAACCTGCTTTTATATTTCATTAGAGATTCATCTATACTAATTTGTTTTTGGGGCATATATACTTGGGCAAACTTTTTCTGTAAATGGTTTGTTAGGGGACGAATTTTGTACAGTCTGTCATACTGGGGGTGTTCTTTTAGGAGGCACAGGGTATTATCATTAAAATGTATAAAATGTAAAATTACTTCAGATGTATACCTGGTCATTGTCTTGGCAAATATAGGAGCTCCAGTAGGATCGGATACTTGGCTTTTTTATTATCCTCATTGCCATTATTAGGGCCCAGAATTTCTTAAATTCTGCGATGGCTATGGGTTTCCATACTTCTTGCTTAACAACAAAAGCTGATGGGTTGGCGGCAATATACTGGGCTGAATACAATTGGTTTGGGACACAATTTTTCCCAAAATGTCTTCCCTCAAAAACAAATAAAAAAACTGATTATGGGTAAATCCTGCCCCATCAGTCTGAATTCCTGGGTTGCCTGTGAATTCTGGGATTTGTGGGCATAAACTGCTTGGTGATACCCATTCATTAGGATCAGGAGTAGCAGGTGTGTGGGCATTTCTTTGGGCAGGTCTTTTGGCAGGTGCTGGGGCAGTTGCCTGGGCATCTCTTGGTGCAGTTGCTGGGGCAGCTCTTCGCACAGTACATCTTTTCTTTACAGAAGGCCCAGCGTCATTACTAGAGCTACTCTCAGTCTCTGAAAACTGAGTTATGTCAAAGTCTGATGCAGTCTAACCCTAAACCTTACCCTAACCCACATATACCCTGAACCTACCTAACCCAATTCAACTACTTATCTAAACTATAATTATTATATTTTTTTCCTACTCTACTCCTAAATCTAACCCTAAACCTTTCCCTAACACACATATAGACTAAACCTAACTAACCAACCCAACTACCTAGCTAAAATACCTAAAATACATTAATAAGTCAATTTTTTTATTAAAAAAAGTTTTTGAAAAATATAAGCGGGGGGAGTACCACAGATCAGCAAAAGCTGATCTGCAGCAATTGATCACTATTAAAGTGATCGGGGGGGGGGGGGGTATATTGATCACTGCAGTGATCAAGGGGTTAATTTTTAAATCTCTTTTTTATGAACTACAGAAACGCTGGAACACGATCACAACACAGTAGCAAGATGTCTCTCTGTCTCTCTCCACCTCAGCAGTGCGTAAGATGGAGGGAGGCAGAGAGATGTGACAGGGACAGTATTTGTAAATACTGTCCCTGTCATTCAACTTTTGCAACATGTGATTCGCTAATCAAGTGAATCACATGTTGCTGCAATGTGTTTAGTGGCTGAAACTAAGTACCCCGGTATTGGAGCACTTAGCAACAGCCAGCCCGCGCTCTCCCATCTCTCCGTGCGGCGGCGATGGGAGATTTTAACCCATGATGTACCGGGACTGTCATGGGTCCTTGTGGCAAATCTACCCATGATGGTACTGGGTTAATGAACTTGGAACAGCATAGTCCATAGTTTCAACATAGTTTAAAAGTGCAAAATGAGTCACAGGATTGTGCAACCCCTTAAAGTTTCAGCTCTGTTTAAAGCATACTTTCTTATCACTAACATTAAAGGAAGCTATAATATGTCTGTTTGAACATAGCTAAACCTACTAGATGGAAAATAGCTCTTTCAAGATAATTTGATCAAATTTATCAAACCTCTTGGTTGATTAGATACTTTTATTTATCTGACTGTTTCTCACTTTTAACCCTTTGAGTGCCAGATGTGTTGTGTACCCCTCTGGCACTCAAAGGGTTAAATAATTGCAATATATTAGCTTATATACCACATACACATACAGGGAGTATTGTTCGATCTAACTCACAGCAACAGAACGGATGTTTTTAAAATCAAGCAGACCCTGTATTTCTAATTATTTGTAACTTACTAATAAATGGAGGACTTTTTCGTTTTTTATTGAAATTGTATGTATGTATATCTTTATTTATATGGTGCCACACAGTGTACGCAGCACCTTAAAATAGACATATGTTACAATAAATAAGAGGGGATGAAATAAGTGCGACATTCATAGAAACAACGGGAGAAAAGTCCCTGCCCCAAGGAGCTTACAGTCTAAATGGGTAAAAGAAGACAGACAATGGGGTAAGAGGGTGTCAAGTGCTGAGATTACAAGTGCTGAGTTTGGCCAAAGGCAGTGCATGGTCCTAGTGCTCCAGAAGATAAGATATTAGGGTAGATTTAAAGACGGAGGGGGATTTTTCAAGACGTAGGGAGAGGGGTATGGAGTTCCATAGGTATGGAGCAGAAAGCAAGAAAGGTTTGAGATGGGAGAGGGCAGAAGGTGTGGATGGTGCAACAAGAAGTGCGTTGTGTGCTGAGCGAAGGAGGCGGCCAGGAACATAAGAGGAGATGAGAGAAGAGATGTAAGGAGAGGTAGCAGTAGTAGTGTAGAGAGCATTAAAGGTAAGAAGAAGGACTTTGTAATTGATGCGCTGCTGAATTGGGAGCCATGACAGATGTCTGAGAATTATGTGGGCAGGTTCAGTTTTTGGGGAGAGTGTGGTGATTCGTGCAGCTGAGTTTAAAATAGATTGCATAGGTGAAAGATGAGTAGCAGGGAGGCTAGTTAGTAGGATATTGCAATAGTGTAAGCGGGAAAGAATGAGGGCATGTATAAGAGTTTTAGTAGTTTGTTGGGAGAGGAACGGGTGGATTTTCGCAATGTTGCGGAGAAAAAAGCGAGATGATCTAGCCACGGAGTTAATGTGTTGGGAGAAAGAAAAAGAGGAATCAAATATGGCCCCAAGGCAGCGTGCTGAGCTGACCGGATCAATATCAATTCCATCAACTGTAATGGTGAAGCTAGGTGTTGGGCACGATCTTGGTGGGAAGATTAGCAGTTCGGTTTTGGCCATGTTTATCTTCAACTGATGTTGTGCCATCCAGGAGGAAATGGCCAAAAGGCAGTCTGAAATTTGCAGCTGGATTTGAGGTGAAAGATCAGGAGTGGAGATGTAAATTTGGGTATCATCAGCATATAGATGGTATTTGAAGCCAAACGAACTAATAAGTTCACCCAATGAAAGGGTGTACAGTGAGAAAAGCAGAAGACCCAGAATGGAGCCTTGAGGCACCCCCACAGACAGAGGGACTGAGGAGGAGGTGTTTTTGCTAGAGGACACAAAAAATGAACGTTGTGAGAGAGAAATTAGTAAAAGTTAAGAATTATGACTACCATATAGAGATAATTGTCTACACTGAACTTCTTTTTGTGTATGAGGATTAACACAGTAAAATACTTAGTATTTGGTATATACCTCTCTCATTTCTTCTTTTTGTCTTGAGTCAACGATATAAGACTTGCAGTGACATAAAATCACTTTTATTTAACTCATCACTTCTATGCAATGAATCACATTTTCAAGAAGCTTGCCAGATTGTTCTGCATTTATGTCTGAACCTGAATGCTGTAAAGTATTGCTTCTGGATACCTCTCTCATCTCCAAGAGGTAAAAACCCCTTTTAACACAATGGAAATTTGGGTAATTTTTATTTCTCATCTATGATGGAGTTGCTTTGCACCAGAATTACTTCACTTCCTTTGTACATATGGCCCTCTGACCGTAATGTTTTCTGTAAGACAGAAGCAGCAGGAAGTAACCCTTTTGGTGCCTTTGATTGTATGGCTTCTGTGTTGGAATTTTCCATACTGCCTGGTCTCTGGGTGCCTTGTTTAACTTGCATCTATTTAGTGAGTTCTCTTGTGTGCACAGCTTCCAGGCCTCACTTCAGTTCACTTTAGAATCGTCTTTGCCACAAAATCATTATTTCTTCCTCCAGTGAGAAATGAGAGAAGGTTTGAACAGAAATCCAGCACTGCATGTCATGCTTTATGCTATCAGTTCTTTTAGACAGCTTGCCTAGGCCATGTTAAAGGGATAGTAATACTTCATTTTAACTTTATTTTATTTTGTAGGCATTAAAAAAACATGAAGAATGATATAAGTCTTATCTCTGAAACCTTTATGGTTTAAGAGATATTCACAAACAAAGTATCCCCCCCCTGTTCAACCAGATCAGAAGGGAGATGCCCAGGTAGACTGCAGAGAGGGACAATCTTCAATTAAGATAAAGGAAAAAGCTGAAAAACTTGTCAAGGGGGGAAGGGCTTTCATTGTTTTCATACAAAGAAAATTGTCCCCTTCTGTTATCTGTCCTGTCATACAACCAGACTCACATCTGAGAAGAGATGGCTTACACTAGGTAAAAGGGGCGGGGAGGGGAACTTTGCTTGTGTATATCTCATAAACCATAAAGGATTGAGAGATAAGACTTATATCATTCTTCATGTTTTTTTAATGCCTACAAAATAAAATAAAGTTAAAATGAAGTATTACTATCCCTTTAATCTAAGACAAGAATGTTGTGGAGAGAGGGTTGTTTAATGAAAATAATTTGCTAATATTGATGGAATTATTTCAACAAGCACCATAGGGGAGAACTGAAAATTCCCATTGATTTAAATGGGCTTTTTAACTCCTTGAGTGCTGGAGTAATTACTAGAATTGTCTTTTACAGGACTTGTTTGCTTCCCTTTTTTGCTTTAACTCGCTGTGCATCCCAAATTGTAATTAGCGGTATGCATAGTGAGTCCTATGTAGTGGGTAGAATTGCGCAAAGACAAAAGATAAACTATTGCAATTCTTTTCCCAGCTGTTGACCAAATCTGCTGGATTGTACTCTAGTTTAGGGTTTGAGAACCACGACCTTATTTAAATCAGTGGGCAGTTAGTAGATTTGCTCCCTATGGACTGGTGCAGTTGGTTTTCCCAATATTATTTCTCTCTTAGTTTGTTTCCTTTAATGATTTGCTTTATTTATTTATTTTCTATCTGATGGATTGGCAGTCCCTTGTTCTGCAGTGTACTGCAGGATTATGTGGCAGAGAATGGGTTGTATGTGAGATTTCTGGACCATAAAGAGATTTAAAGGACTTTCCCTTGCGGTGGTAATAAGGTACTAGGTCTGCCTATAGAACGGTGAGACTGGCTGATGTGTCACTCTGAAAATGATTCAAACAAATTCCTACTAGTTTAGTATTTTTAATATTTAACACAGGAACACAGGTGACTCCCTTGTGGTGGTAATAAGGTACCAGGCCTGTCTGCAGAACTGTGAGACTGGCTGATGTGTCACTCTGAAAATTATTCAAACAAATCCCTAATATTAATTTTAATATTTTACACAGAAACAAAGGTGACTTTCCCTTGCGGTGGTAATAAGGTACTAGGCCTGCCTGCAGAACTGTGAGACTGGCTGAAGTGTCACTCTGAAAATTAGTCAAACAAATCCCTAATATTTTTAATTTTTTGCATAGGAACAAAGATGACTCTCCCTTGCAGTGGCAATAAGGCACTAATGCTAGTTGCCTGCCTGTGCCTAATGCTAACTGCCTGCCTACACAACTGGACACTCTCTATCTCCTTCTTCTCTCTATGATCTCCAACAACACAATAAGAAAATGCGGGCTGTCTGCCTGGGTACAAAAAAGAAAAAAGAGAAAAAGCGCACACAAATCTAAGTGTAGACTGCTTGCGATATATATTGCACCTCCACCTTCTTCCAAAAGTGTTCTCCTTCACCGTGCCAAATAACACCCACAAATTCGTGTTAGTTGCACTCACCTTCAAGTGAGCCAAAACCGGCCACTCAGTAAGTAATGCCTTCACTGGATAACCCCCAGTGTCGGTTTCATTGATTTGGAAACAACTCGCAATATTCTCGGCCTTCCACTCCTTCTTTCAGTATTGATGTAAAGCTGTAAAGCTAAGGAATATTGACTCTAAAATATACTGAGGAGGGGGCCTATATGCGAATAGTATTAGAAACCAAAAGACACTATTGACATTTGCCAAATGTCATATCTTTAGTGGGGTAATCCCTAAAAAAATATATAGCACTATATAGCAATATGAAATATAAAAATCTTGTACCAGAGCAGTAATATACAAGATACAATAAAATCAAGCGATTTACACCGCTTCATCAGGGGTTCTATCATATTTAACATTCAAACCATTTAAATACCTTTGTGGCACTCGGTATTCCCGCCAAACCAATGCCCACGACTTCGCCTCCAACTCCGTTCCAACTTTACCCATAATTGCACTTCCGCGTTCCAAACCTCTCTATGGAGGCACAAACCGCCACTCTTCCGTATTGTGCTTGAGGCTCATACCCATGCGCGGGATAAACTGTGTTATCGCGGTAAACAATATCTCGTCACCTATCTCCATGGTTACGTTTATGTTTAACCGCAACCACAGTAATCTTTCACTACCAGGGTATAATTTCACCCGAACACACATTGCAGATAAGCTTTTTCATCACCGCTGTCAAATAATCGGCAGCACTGAGAGTTAAAGCTCCCCACTGGCTTAAAACGGGTTACTAAAATAGGCAAGTTACATCCTGTGTGTTATACATGGAGTCAGAACTCCAGACGCAAATCAGAAAGGAACCGAGTGCACCCAAAATTCACAATTTATAATATTCTAATACATAATCAATAAAACCTCATTCATAAAAACATATCCAATTCTAACTCTTCATTTAATCCCACTGGACTCATAGTCTCTAATCTATGAATCCAGTAGGATTCTCTTTTACATAACAATTGGAACCTTTTAGAGACTGAAGTAGATATACACTCTATACCTTTAACTTTAAAACCCTTATCTTTACCTATTTTACATGTGTTGAAATGTTTTGCAACACTCAATTCCATATCATTACGTTCAATAGACCTTCTATGTTCTCCAACTCTACTACGTAATTCCCTAATGGTGCGTCCTATATATAATTTTCCGCACCCACAGGAGATCATGTATATTACATATTTACTATTACAATTTATAAAGGCTGTGCCTCTCCAGAAGTGCTGAGATCACCATATTTAAAAAGAATTTCTTCATCGGAATGGTCTACAAAGTACTTACACATACTATTAGCTCAGAGATTATACAATTTTTAGATTTGTCGTTGTCTGTCTCAGAAGATGCTAGTATTACAAGCACTATTTATAAGAAGGAGGTTGCGAGAAATCCTTATATTGAAGCCTCAAGTTGCCATTTTCCCCATTGGCTAGATAATGTTCCGTATGGGCAATATCATAGACTGAGGAGGAACTGTAGTAGTCTTGAGGACTTCAAAATAGAGGGAAAAGAACTTAAAAAAGATTTTGTGGAGAGAGGTTACAATTCAATCAAAGTGCAAAAAGCTTTTGATAAGGCTTCTGCACTTAAAAGAGAGGACCTTCTACAGAAGAAAGATATAGACAAAAATAAAAATAATAAAAATATTAGTAGCAATAAAGAAAATAAAATGGAAAATGGGAAACAGAATGAAAATGAACAGGTCATGTTTATCACTCAATATAATGTGCATGCAAAAAAGATTTAATAAACTTTGGCAAATTCTACAGACAACACACAGGTAAATTTCCCAAAATGGTTTATAGAAAATGTAAAAATTTGAGAAATTATGTGGCCCCTAGTAGACCGAAAAACATTGAAAAACAGGTAGAACGAAAAACTAATTGTTTTCTATCCAAAATAGTGGGTAATTATAAATGTAAGAAAAAAAGATGTTTTGCCTGTAAGAATATGGAACATGGTATTAAACAATTTAAAGGCAGTGGAGAAAACACTAAGGGCTACGATATTAAACAATTTATAAATTGTAATAGTAAATATGTAATATACATGATCTCCTGTGGGTGCGGAAAATTATATATAGGACGCACCATTAGGGAATTACGTAGTAGAGTTGGAGAACATAGAAGGTCTATTGAACGTAATGATATGGAATTGAGTGTTGCAAAACATTTCAACACATGTAAAATAGGTAAAGATAAGGGTTTTAAAGTTAAAGGTATAGAGTGTATATCTACTTCAGTCTCTAAAAGGTTCCAATTGTTATGTAAAAGAGAATCCTACTGGATTCATAGATTAGAGACTATGAGTCCAGTGGGATTAAATGAAGAGTTAGAATTGGATATGTTTTTATGAATGAGGTTTTATTGATTATGTATTAGAATATTATAAATTGTGAATTTTGGGTGCACTCGGTTCCTTTCTGATTTGCGTCTGGAGTTCTGACTCTACGTATAACACACAGGATGTAACTTGCCTATTTTAGTAACCCGTTTTAAGCCAGTGGGGAGCTTTAACTCTCAGTGCTGCCGATTATTTGACAGCGGTGATGAAAAAGCTTATCTGCAATGTGTGTTCGGGTGAAATTATACCCTGGTAGTGAAAGATTACTGTGGTTGCGGTTAAACATAAACGTAACCATGGAGATAAGTGACGAGATATTGTTTACCACGATAACACAGTTTATCCCGCGCATGGGTATGAGCCTCAAGCAGAATGCGGAAGAGTGAGGCGATTTGTGCCTCCATAGAGAGGTTTGGAACGAGGAAGTGCAATTATGGGTAAAGTTGGAACGGAGCGTGGAGTTGGAGGCGAAGCGTGGGCATTGGTTTGTCGGGAATACTGAGTGCTCCAAAGGTATTTAAATGGTTTGAATGTTAAATATGATAGAACCCCTGATGAAGCGGTGTAAATCGTGAAACATGTTGGGAGGTTAAGTTCAACCATTATATGATTTTATTGTATCTTGTATATTACTGCTCTGGTATAAGATTTTTATATTTCATATTGCTATATAGTGCTATATATTTTTTTAGAGATTACCCAAATAAAGATATGACATTTGGTAAATGTTAATAGTGTCTTTTGGTTTCTAATACTATTCGCATATAGGCCCCCTCCTCAGTATATTTTAGAGTCAATATTCCTTAGCTTTACAGCGTTGGATGCAAAATCAATGCTGAAAGAAGGAGTGGAAGGCTGAGAATATTGCGAGTTGTTTCCAAATCAAAGAAACCGACACTGGGGGTTATCCAGTGAAGGCATTACTTACTGAGAGGCCGGTTTTGCCTCACTTGAAGGTGAATGCAACTAACTCGAATTTGTGGGTGTTATTTGGCACGGTGAAGGAGAACACTTTTGGAAGAAGGTGGAGGTGCAATATATATCGCAAGCAGTCTACACTTAGATTTGTGTGCGCTTTTTCTCTTTTTTCTTTTTTGTATCTACATATATGAGAGGACTGTGGTACCGAAGTGTTTAGAGAAAACGGCTGCACCATCAAGGTTAAAGGACTACAGTGAAGGACTCTTTTCAGATATCAGGTGTATCATAATCATTGTGAATTCATTTGCGCTATTTGCAGTGTTTTCAAAGTAGTTGTCTGCCTGGGTGTCTGTGTCATTAGTTCAACCCCCATCATGAAACGAAGAAGCCAATTGGAATAGAGACAAAGCGGGAAAGTAGTGCATGAAACGGAGAAACTAATTGGACTAGAGACATGGAGGGAAAGTATGGAAGGAAAGTAATCGAGCGCGGGTAGTAGTCGTCGAATTTTCAAAAGTTTCGACAACATTCGGACCAGGGCTAGTCGGATTCCTATTTTTTTTAGTGAACGACCCTTGCCTGTCTGAAGGTCCGAATGTTGCCCAATGACCCCTTTTTCATCGAATTCCGAATGTCGCCGAACCGAATCGCACAAATCTAATGAAGATGATGCCAGTGTTTGACCAGCCTTACCACTGTCAAAAGATAATGTCCACTTCTGTCTGTTATGAACCAGTCCGCTGTATGTCTGAGAGGATAGGGGTGTATAACGTGGGCAGATACAACCTCTATCGATCTAAAGCAGGTGTTTTCTTTACTGTGATGATCATATTAACCCCTTCATTCCTTAGAAGGAGTCCTCTTGGTGAATAGCTGGCAGAGTATTAATAATAAAATAAAATAAAATTTTATATTTGCATGTATGTAGTAGCTCTTCTCTCTACACCCTTTTAGGGTATAATTATGTTGTACAATTTTGTGTTCTAGGGTTTGGCACACACATTTCTTTCCATAAGGAATAGCAGTGCATTGTATATTTAATACCATTTTTCATTCCCTACTTCCCAATATTTCGATTTTTATATATAGGTCTTTTTGTCCCTTGCCATGTTTTTTTGTTTTATTTTATCCTGTAAACCATTCACCCTGGTAGCCCTTTTCTGAATTTTCTACAGAATAGCTATATCCTTCTGGAGATGGGGTCTCCAGTACTGTACACAGTACTTTACTCTAGGTAAGGTTCAGAGGCGTAACTATAAACCACTGGGCCCTGGTGCGAAAATTGCCATGCCCCCCCCCCGACCCCACCATGGAACTCCACCCCAGAAATGACATTTATACATTGTCCACCACCACAATGCCCCCTATTGTCCACCTCTACATTGTACGCCCCATTGTCCATTTAAAATTGCCCCCACATTGCCCACTTCCACATTGCCCCCATTGTTCACTTCCACATTGCCCCCACTGTCCACATTGACCCCATTGTCCACTTCCACATTGCCCCCACTATCAAATACACTGTCTTCCCCTTGCCCCCACTGTCCATTTCTACATTGCCCCTACTGTCCATTTCCACATTACCCCCACTGTCCACTCCACTTCTACATTTCCCCCGTTGTCCACTTCCACATTGCCCCCACTATCAAATCCACTTCCACATTGCCCCCACTGTCTACTCCTTGCCCCCACTGTCCATTTCTACATTGCCCACACTGTCCATTTCCACATTGCCCCCACTGCCCATTTCCACATTGCCCCCACTGTCCACTCCACTTCTACATTGCTCCCACTGTACACTTCCACATTGCCCCCATTGTTCACTTCCACACTGGCAATTGTCCACTTCCACATTGCCTCCACTATCCACTCCACTTCCACATTGCCCCCATTGTCCACTTTCATGTTGCCCCCACTGCCCAGTCCCCTTCCGCATTGCCCCAACTGTCTACTCCACTGTCCACTTTCTCATTGCCCCCACTGTCCATTTTCACATTGCCCACTTCAACATTGCCCTCACTGTCCACTCCACTTCCACATTTCCCAAGTGTCCACTCCACATGGTATCCATTTGAAGTGCTGCATGTTTGCGCCAAAAATGTTGCATGTCTTTGGCCGTGTCATTTGAGGTGTTGCAATTAAAGTTATGCGTCTTAAAGTGTCCACCTTTCAGCGGTGGGAGTACTCTTGTTTTACTCAGGGGGATAAACCCTACAACATATTTTTTTTTACATTTTAAGTATTACTATCCCTTTAATGATGCAATTTGGGTGTAATAAGGACACATTAAGGATGCAATATGGGTGCATTATTGGTGGTTTTGAGTTGGTTTTGGGTTGGGTTTTGTGGGTTTTAGGTTGGGTTTTGGGTTGGCTTTGTTGGGTTTTGGTTTGGTTTTGGTGGGCTTTGGGTTGTTCTTGGGTTGGTTTTGGTGGGTTTTGGGTTGGTTTTGGACTGGTTTTGAGTTGATTTTGGGTTGGTTTTGGGCTGGTTTTGAGTTGGTTTTGGTGGGTGTTTGGTTGGTTTTGGTGGGTTTTGGGTTGGTTTTAAGTTGGTTTTGGGTTGTTTTGGTGGGTTTTGGGTTGGGTTTTAGGTTGGGTTTTGGGTTGGCTTTGTTGGGTTTTAGGTTGGTTTTGGTGGGTTTTGGGTTGTTCTTGGGTTGGTTTTGGTGGGTTTTGGGCTGGTTTTGAGTTGGTTTTGGTGGGTGTTGGGTTGGTTTTGGTGGGTTTTGTTTTGGTTTTGGGTTGGTTTTGATG
Organism: Rhinophrynus dorsalis; assembly: GCA_037306005.1. Lineage (NCBI taxonomy): Eukaryota > Metazoa > Chordata > Amphibia > Anura > Rhinophrynidae > Rhinophrynus > Rhinophrynus dorsalis. The sequence continues at coordinate 236,114,270 of CM074722.1, read as the reverse complement.
GGTTTTCGGTTGGGTTTTCGGTTTTTTTTTTTTGAGTTTGTTTTGAGTTGGCTTTGGGTTGGGTTTGGGTTGGTTTTTGGGTTAGTTTTGGTGGGTTTTGGGTTGGGTTTTGGGTTAGTTTTGAGTTGGTTTTGGTGGGTTTTGGTTTGGGTTTTGTGGGTTTTGGGTTGGTTTTGGCGAGATTATTGCACCCATATTGCATTCTTAATGCACCCATATTGCATCCGTATAATGTCATTATTGCACCCACATTGCGTCCTTAATGCACCCATATTTCTGTGACATGTTAATGCATGATATGAATGCACCATTCGGAACAACGCGAAATGTAGAATTTGCGACATTTTAAGATGCAAGACTTTAATTGCGACGCTTAAAATCACGCGTCCAAAGACATGCAACATTTTATGACGCAAAACTTTACATGCAACACTTTGATAGTAAACCCTTGCACATTGCCCCCACTGTCCACTCCACTTCCACATTGCTCCCACTGTCCACTCCACTGCATTGCCCCCACTGTCCATTACCACATTGCCCCCACTGTCCACTCCACTTCTACTTTCCACATTGTCCTCATTGCCCCCACTGTCCATTTCCACATTGCACCCACTGTCTATTTCCATATTGCCCCCACTGTCCACTTCCACATTGCCCCCATTGTTCACTTCCACATTTCCTCCACTGTCCACTCCACTTCATTGCCCCAATGTCCATTTCCACATTGCCCCACTATCCACTCCACTTCTACTTTGCCCCCACTGTCCACTCCAGTTCCACATTGCCCCTACTGTCCATTTCCACATTGCCCCCAATGTTCACTCCACTTCCACTTTGCCCCCACTGTCCACTTCCACATTGCCCCCATTTTCCATTTCCACTTCCACATTGCCCCCATTGTCTACCTCTACAATTTCCTTCCAATTCGGTGACAGCCATCCGGGCGGACAGAGCAGCTCTATACTCGGTCACTCTTCTTCAGTTTCCTATGCCCGGTGCATGCGCAGTCAAGGAACTCAATTCATTGAGTTCCCTGGCTGCTCATACATGTGCACCAGAGGAAAAGGCAGAGGCAGAGGGCGGAAGGATATCTGCTGTGGTGTCAGCAGTCCACCAGGCAGTGACGGGCCCAATCGCAGTGGTGACCCCTGCAACCACGGTAGTTACGCCACTGGTGAGGTCTACCCAAAGATCTGTAGATTGACATGACCACTTCCTTATCTGCTACTAATTCTCTTAGCTATAAAACCCAGCACACTGCTTGCATTCCCTGGAGCTTTGTTACATTGCCTGCCTTTAAGTCATCGTAAATAATTACTCCCAAATACCTTTCCTTTGTTGTTTCTGACAGCCCAATACCCTTAATACTATATTCTGCCTATGGAAATTTTTGTTCCAAGTTCATTATTTTATACTAGTGTAAAAGACCATGTACACGGGCCAAGGTCCGGGTGATGTTAAGAGGCCAGTCCTGCTCTACGTCCTGCCGCCGACGCAGTCATGCACAGAATGCTCCAAGCACAGAACTCCCAGCATTCCTACACCTCCCAGCATTCTGTGCGTTCGGGCAGTCTCTACTGTGCATGACGGCTTCTGACAAACATCCTAGCAAATTATTATATAGGAGGATTTATCAACATTAAACTGCAGCTTTAATTCTTCTAATTCACCTAAATCATTTGTCATTTGGCTTATTCCCTCAGGAATGCCTACCCTGTTGCAGATCATCTGCAAATAGGCATACTTTACCTTGAAGACCTTTTGCAATATCACTGATAAAAATATTAAAAAGATCCCTGAGGTACCCCATTGTCTTATCCAGTCAACTATTTTAACAACCAGACCCAAACACTGCAATGTATTGATGAGTCTTCTGTGAGGGGCAGTGTCAAATGCTTTACTGAAATCTAGGTAAGCTGTATCTACTGCTCCCCGATGTCCATTATTTTACTTACCCAGTCAGACAAATCTTTGAGGTTAGTTTGACAAGATCTCCCTGCAGTAATGTTGTGCTCTTTAGGATCTTGCAAGCCATTTAAATTCAGATATTTAACAATTCTTTCCATTAACTGTTTGAGTGCCATAGAGGTGTGCAACTCATTGCTTTGCAAAGCATTGTACACACATTTGTCTCTCAAAAGGTTAACATCGTTTCCATTAATTTTCCCATTACTCATGGATTAATGTCTTTTTCAGTCTCATCAGCTACGTATGTTACTTTGGTATGCAACAAGGACCCTGTTCACGAACCACAGAGAAGCAATTCTGGGCAAACCAGACAAACCATAATGTACAAATGCATTCCCAATGATTTAAATGGGGCTTCTAACCATAACATATTGTGATTCAGTGAAAGTTGTGGGAATTATCTTCTCCTTTGTGGAGTAATTTATTCCCTCCTGTTAGCTATCATAGTTTATTGTGCATTTTATTTAAGACTGTTTCCACTAAGAAAGGGTTTGATTGCTTTTGCAGATGATAAATGTTATCGCTAGTTTTCTCTAACAGATTCCTGTTGAAGTATATGAGTAGCTTTTTAGATAAAGCTAGTGATAAAGTTGTCACCTGCAAAGGAATCCAGTGCAAAGTGTCATAATATCAACAACATAGTGGTTATTTTCATACTTAACCTTCCCTTAAAGTTTTAGTAATGTCCAAAAAAAAGTTTTTTGCATTTAGAAGAGCTTAAAAAGCTGAGCTAAATGCAAAAAAACGTATCTTTCAAACCGCTATGGTTTAAGAGATACAGGCGTTTAAAGTTCGCTGTTTCCTACTGACAGCTGTAAAGCTGTCAGCAGGAGATTCGTGTCAGTTGACAACCGAGGCGCTTGAGAAGTGCCGCTATCTCGTTACTTACAAGGAATCCCTTCATTGGAATGGTCTAAAATGTGTGCCTGGTGTTCAAGCACACGTTTTAGACCATTCCAATGAAGGGATTCCTTGATTGTGGCACTTCTCAAGCGCCTCAGTGTCGACCGATGCGAATCTCCTGCTGACAGCTTTACAGCTGTCAGTAGGAAACAGCGAACTTTAAATGCCTGTATCTCTTAAACCATAGCGGTTTGAGAGATACGTTTTTTGCATTTAGCTCAGCTTTTTAACCCCTTCAGTGCCAGAGGCTTGTGCCATTTCCTGTACCCTGCAGGCCAGACACTTTTTCAGCATTTTTGCTATCCTTCTGTTTATGCTTGATTTCCTCTGGGGATTTTTAGTTAAATATGGAAAACTATATATTGTTTTTTTCAGAACGAATTGAGCTTTCTCGTGGTACCTTACATGAAGAGAATTTTACATTGTGCAAAAAGCTATGATGTCATAATGACAAAAAAAAGTGAAAATTTACTCATTTTCCTAAAATCACATAATATGTATCAAAAACATTTACCTTGATTGAAAAAGTTTCAATTATCTGAAAAAGCCCCAAGTCCCCCGAGTAAAAAAATACCAAATTTGTATAGTTTTACCTACGTCCATGGCTAGCATAGAGCCCTAATCACCAGCAGCGCAAAATGACATTTTCAACTTTATAAACTAATATGCGCATTCTAGGGTTTTTGTGGTAAAACTACCCTAAAACAGTGGAATAACTATATAAAACTATATATTTCAGAAAAGTAGACAACCTGCCGCATCTAATGAGGGGTAACTTGCCTTCTTACCCCAAGCCTGGTGTGCACAAATGCCTCCAGAAGATTGCACTAATGAAAAAAAAGGCATTTTCTTACATTTCTGCCCCTTCAAATGTACTGAAATTTGTGAAAACCATGGCATTTCCAACTGTATTCATTAGCTAGTGCTCTTAGGAGAAAAATGACACCCCATTGGTATGAGTTTAACTACCTCAGGGGGCGTTAGAAGTGCAAAATGACACCTACTACAACCTCAAATGTTTCTAACATTTTCTCAAACATTACTTGTCTGTTCCCAAATGGTTATAACAACTACAGAAGTGAAGAAAGGGTACACAAACCATACCATTTTGAAAAGAAGACACCCTGCCACACCTAATGATGGGTGACTTGCCTTGTTACCCCAAGCCTGGAGTGCACAAATGCCTCCAGAAGGTGGCGCTAATGGAAAAAAAGGCATTTTCTTACATTTCTGCCCCTTCAAATGTACTGAAATTTGTGAAAACCATGGCATTTCCAACTGTATTCATTAGCTAGTGCTCTTAGGAGAAAAATGACACCCCATTGGTATGAGTTCAACTACCTCAGGGGGCGCTAGAAGTGCAAAATGACACCTACTACAACCTCAAATGTTTCTAACATTTTCTCAAACATTACTTGTCTGTTCCCAAATGGTTATAACAACTACAGAAGTGAAGAAAGGGTACACAAACCATACCATTTTGAAAAGAAGACACCCTACCGCATCTAATGATGGGTGACTTGCCTTGTTACCCCAAGCCTGGAGAGCACAAATGCCTCCAGAAGGTGGCGCTAATGAAAAAAAAAGGCATTTTCTTACATTTCTGCCCCTTCAAGTGTACTGAAATTTGTGCAAACCATGGCATTCCCAACTGTATTCATTAGGTAGCACTCTTAGGAGAAAAATGACACCACATTGGTATGAGTTCAACTACCTCAGGGGGCGCTAGAAGTGCAAAACGACACCTACTACAACCTCAAATGTTTCTAACATTTTCTCAAACATTACTTGTCTGTACCCAAATGGTTATAACAACTACAGAAGTGAAGAAAGGGTACACAAACCATACCATTTTGAAAAGAAGACACCCTGCCGCATCTAATGATGGGTTACTTGCCTTGTTACCCCAAGCCTGGAGTGCACAAATGCCTCCAGAATGTGGCACTAATGAAAAAAAAAAGGCATTTTCTTACATTTCTGCCCCTTCAAATGTACTGAAATTTGTGAAAACCATGGCATTTCCAACTGTATTCATTAGCTAGTGCTCTTAGGAGAAAAATGACACCCCACTGGAATGAGTCGACCTACCTTAGGGGTGCCAGAAGCACATCACTACACCTACCTGTTTGCTTCTTCGAAAATGGCGGCTTGTACTAAAATGTCCATAACTGTTAAGAGACATGAAGGAAAGGTATAAAAGGTATACCATTTTGGAAAGTAGACATTCTCCCGCATCAATTGAGGGGTCACTTGCCTTTCTACCCCCTGGGCTGAAGTGCACAAATATTTCCAAAAGCTGGCACTATGGGAATAAATACATGTTTTTTTACATTTCCACCACTTCAAAGATACTAAAATCTTTGAAAACCATAACATTTCCTGCTGTATTCAGTACCTGCTACCAACATGAGAAAAATGGTAGCCTATTTGTGTGGGTTAACATACAATATGTGGGTGCTAGGAACACGTACGTAAACCTGACACTTTTGTTTTTGAAATTATCTGCTTGCACTAAAATGGTTATAACCATAATAGATATGCAGAAAAGGTAGAGAAACAATGCCATTTTGGAAAGAAAACAACCTTCCGCATCTAATGAGGGGTCACTTGCCTTCTTACCCAAAGGCTGGTATGCACAAATGCTTCCAGGAGGTGGCGCTAGTGAAAAAAAAGGCATTTTCTTACATTTCTGCCCCTTCAAATGTATGGAACTTTGTAAAAACCATGGAATTTTCAACTGCATTCATTAGCTAGTGCTCTTAGGAGTCAAACGACACCCCATTGATATGAGTTGACCTACCTTAGGGGGTGCTAGAAGTAGAAAACTACACCTACTACAACCTCTGATGTTTCTGACATTTTTTCAAATGTGACTTGCCTGTACAAAAATGGCTATAACACATTCAGAATTGAAGAAACAGTAGATAAACCATACCATTTTGGAAAGAAGACAACCTGCCGCATCTAATGAGGGATCACTTGCCTTCTTACCCCAATACTGGTGTGCATAAATGTTTCCAGAAGGAGGCGATATAGGAAAAAAATTTCATTTTTTTTACATTTCTGCCCCTTCAAATGTATGGAGCGCTGTGAAAACCATGGAATTTTCAACTGCATTTGTTTGCAAGTGCTCTTAGGAGTCAAATGACACCCCATTGGTATGAGTTGAACTACCTTAGGGGGTGCTAGAAGTAGAAAACTACACCTACTACAACCTCTGATGTTTCTAACATTTTCTCAAACCTGACTTGCCTGTACGCAAATGACTATAACACCTTCAGAATTGAAGAAAAGGTAGATAAACCATACCATTTTGGAAAGAAGACAACCTGCCGCATCTAATGAGGGGTCACTTGCCTTTTTACCCCTAAGTTAGTTGGCACAACTATTTCCAGAATGTGGTGCTACAGGAAAAAAAAAATTTGTTTTACACATCAGTCACTTCAAAGATACTAAAATGGTTCAATGGCGTGGGATTTCCTAGGAGGACTTCTTGCCAGCCTAAGAAAAATGATACCCCACTGCTGTGGGTTGACATACCAATTTACGCTACAGGAGCGTAGCTACCAGTGAAACAGAAATGGTAAAGCAAACAGTGTATGTGTGATTTTATGGCTAACAGATGAAAGAGGCTAGGGCATCAGCCGGTGTACGTGCGGACCTGTGACTACAAGTGTAACAAAGTATGTGGGAGGGTGAGGGATTAGACAGTGTGTGTGGGTATGAGCAGAGGAGCAAGGATGGTGGTGATGGTGGGGCAGTGTTTGATAGTGTGTATGGGAGATCTGTGACTACCAGTGTTGATAAAAAGTCCTGTGTGTGCCACAGGAAGGGGGTCGGCATTGAACTCCCCTCCTAGTGGCACACACAGGGTTAATTTGTGTTTTAATTTTTTTTTTTATTATATACCTCATTGAGGGGCATAAGGACCCCCTGATCCCTCCCCAATGAGGTCTTAGTAAAAAAAAAATATATATGTCCACAAACAGAGGGACCATGAGAGTGCCACAGGGGTCTCCAGCGCATTGCAAAGCAATGCATTGGATCCTTGTGGCACTCAGAGGGTTAATTTTTTTTTTTTATCATTACTTGGTAATCAGAGCTTGTTGGGGGGCCATCAGGACCAATCATGATGGCCCCCCAACAATATCTGATAACGAAGTAATGATAAATGCCCTGTGTGTGCGCCGCAGAAGGGGGGCTGCATTGGCCCCCCTTGTGGCACACACAGGGTTAATTTTTTTTTCTTTACTTTTTTTTATTATGGACCTCTTTGGTGGGTATCAGGACCCCTGCAATTTTTTTCCTATATCGCCTCCTTCTGGAAACATTTATGCACACCAGTATTGGGGTAAGAAGGCAAGTGACCCCTCATTAGATGCGGAAGGATGTTTTCTTTCCAAAATGGCAAGAAAATGTTAGAAACATCAGAGGTTGTAGTAGGTGTAGTTTTCTACTTCTAGCACGCCCTAAGGTAGTTCAACTCATATCAATGGGGTGTCGTTTGACTCCTAAGAGCACTAGCAAACAAATGCAGTTGAAAATTCCATGGTTTTCACAGAGCTCCATACATTTAAAGGGGCAGAAATGTAAAAAAAAGCATTTTTTTTCATTAGCGCCACCTCCTGGAAGCATTTGTGCATACCAGCCTTTGGGTAAGAAGGCAAGTGACCCCTCATTAGATGCGGCAGGTTGTTTTCTTTTCAAAATGGCATTGTTTCTCTACCTTTTCTGCATATCTATTATGGTTATAACCATTTTAGTGCAAGCAGATAATTTCAAAAACAAAAGTGTCAGGTTTACGTACGTGTTCTTAGCACCCACATATTGTATGTTAACCCACACAAATAGGCTACCATTTTTCTCATGTTGGTAGCAGGTACTGAATACAGCAGGAAATGTTATGGTTTTCAAAGATTTTAGTATCTTTGAAGTGGTGGAAATGTAAAAAAACATGTATTTATTCCCATAGTGCCAGCTTTTGGAAATATTTGTGCACTTCAGCCCAGGGGGTAGAAAGGCAAGTGACCCCTCAATTGATGCGGGAGAATGTCTACTTTCCAAAATGGTATACCTTTTATACCTTTCCTTCATGTCTCTAACAGTTATGGACATTTTAGTACAAGCCGCCATTTTCGAAGAAGCAAACAGGTAGGTGTAGTGATGTGCTTCTGGCACCCCTAAGGTAGGTCGACTCATTCCAGTGGGGTGTCATTTTTCTCCTAAGAGCACTAGCTAATGAATACAGTTGGAAATGCCATGGTTTTCACAAATTTCAGTACATTTGAAGGGGCAGAAATGTAAGAAAATGCCTTTTTTTTTCATTAGCGCCACCTTCTGGAGGCATTTGTGCACTCCAGGCTTGGGGTAACAAGGCAAGTGACCCATCATTAGATGCGGCAGGGTGTCTTCTTTTCAAAATGGTATGGTTTGTGTACCCTTTCTTCACTTCTGTAGTTGTTATAACCATTTGGGTACAGACAAGTAATGTTTGAGAAAATGTTAGAAACATTTCAGGTTGTAGTAGGTGTCGTTTTGCACTTCTAGCGCCCCCTGAGGTAGTTGAACTCATACCAATGGGGTGTCATTTTTCTCCTAAGAGCGCTATCTAATGAATACAGTTGGAAATGCCATTGTTTGCACAAATTTCAGTACATTTGAAGGGGCAGAAATGTAAGAAAATGCCTTTTTTTTTCCATTAGCGCCACCTTCTGGAGGCATTTGTGCACTCCAGGCTTGGGGTAACAAAGCAAGTCACCCATCAATAGATGCGTCAGGGTGTCTTCTTTTCAAAATGGTATGGTTTGTGTACCCTTTCTTTACTTCTGTAGTTATTATAACCATTTGTGTACAGACAAGTAATATTTGAGAAAATGTTAGAAACATTTGAGGTTGTAGTAGGTGTCATTTTGCACTTCTAGCGCCCCCTGAGGTAGTTGAACTCATACCAATGGGGTGTCATTTTTCTCCTAAGAGCGCTAGCTAATGAATACAGTTGGAAATTCCATGGTTTTCACAAATTTCAGTACATTTGAAGGGGCAGAAATGTAAGAAAATGCCTTTTTTTTCCATTAGCGCCACCTTCTGGAGGCATTTGTGCACTCCAGGCTTGAGGTAACAAGGCAAGTCACCCATCATTAGATGCGGCAGGGTGTCTTCTTTTCAAAATGGTATGGTTTGTGTACCCTTTCTTCACTTCTGTAGTTGTTATAACCATTTGTGTACAGACAAGTAATGTTTGAGAAAATGTTAGAAAAATTTGAGGTTGTAGTAGGTGTCATTTTGCACTTCTAACGCCCCCTGAGGTAGTTAAACTCATACCAATGGGGTGTCATTTTTCTCCTAAGAGCACTAGCTAATGAATACAGTTGGAAATGCCATGGTTTTCACAAATTTCAGTACATTTGAAGGGGCAGAAATGTAAGAAAATGCCTTTTTTTTCCATTAGCGCCATCTTCTGGAGGCATTTGTGCACACCAGGCTTGGGGTAAGAAGGCAAGTTACCCCTCATTAGATGCGGCAGGTTGTCTACTTTTCCGAAATATATAGTTTTATATAGTTATTCCACTGTTTTAGGGTAGTTTTACCACAAAAACCCTAGAATGCGCATATTAGTTTATGAAGTTGAAAATGTCATTTTGCGCTGCTGGTGATTAGGGCTCTACGCTAGCCATGGACGTAGGTAAAACTATACAAATTTGGTATTTTTTTACTCAGGGGACTCGAGGCTTTTTCAAATAATTGAAACTTTTTCAATCAAGGTAAATGTTTTTGATACATAGTATGTGATTTTAGCAAAATGAGTAAATTTTCACTTTTTTTGTCATTATGACATCATAGCTTTTTGCACGATGTAAAATTCTCTTCATGTAAGGTATCACAAGAAAGCTCAATTCGTTCTGAAAAAAACAATATATAGTTTTCCATATGTAACTAAAAATCCGCAGAGGAAATCAAGCCTAAACGGAAGGATAGCAAAAATGTTGAAAAAGTGTCTGGCCTGCAGGGTTCAGGAAATGGCCCGAGCCTCTGGCACTGAAGGGGTTAAAAAAAAAAAAAAAAGGAATCAAAATAAATGTCCCTGTGAGTGCCAAAGGGGTCTCCAGCGCATTGCAAAGCAATACATTGGACCCTTCTGGCACTCAGAGGGTTAATTTTTTTTTTTATTATTACTTTGTAATCAGAGCTTGTTGGGGGGCCATCAGGACCAATCCTGATGGCCCCCCAACAATCTCTAGTAACAAAGTAATGATAGAAGCCCTGTGTGTGCCACTGGAGGGGGGGGGGTTAAAAAAATTTTTTTTTTTTTAATAATAGACCTCATTGAGGGGCATCAGGATCCCCCCAATGAGGTCTTTCAAAAAAAAAAAAAAAAAAAACCCCAAAGAAATGACCCTGTGAGTGCTACAAGGGTCTCCAGCACATTGCAAAGCAATGTGCTGGGGACCACTGCAGCACTCACAGGGTTACTATTGTTTTTTTTTTTATTTATTTATTTTTTTTATGTATTCAGACCTCGTGGGGGACATCAGGACCCCTCCTGGTGTCCCCCCAGTGATTGATCTCCCAGCCGATAGGCTGGGAGATCAATTTGGCGACTGCAGGAGAGCAAAAGCTCTCCTGCCTTTCACTCCTACCACCGGTAGGAGTGATCGCTATCGGGGAAAGTCACCTAAGGTCATCGGTGACTATGTCACCGATGACGTTAGGAGGCTTCCCCCGGTCCCGCCCACTCCTACCCGGAAGTTCGGGGTAGGAGGGAGGCGGAGGGAGAAGCTCTGTTTCTCAGAGCTTCTCCCTTGGCGATATTGATCTCCCAGCGCGATCGGCTGGGAGATCAATACCTGGGAGGACATGAGGAGTAATCCTCATGTCCTCCCAAGAGTGCCAGGCTGCATTTCAGCTGAAATGCGGCCAGTGCCAGCCGGTTATACCGGCTTAAGCAGTGACCGCATTTTAGCTGTCAAATGTACGAGCGTGGCACAGCAGGTACAGCTGTGCTCACTCGTACATTGTACCCACCTGGCACTCTAGGGGTTAAGCTCTTCTAAATGCAAAAAAACTTTTTTTTGGACATTACTAACACTTTTAGGACTGCTTTGATCCTTGCTGACACGCCGGTACACGTGACCTGTTACGCGTACCGGCGTGCCGCTTTGAGGCCTAAGAGAGATCACTCCGGTCTTGGAGCGATCAACTTTAGGCCCTGTTTTTACTTACAGCACTCCTGGTAGAGCATTGTAAGTAAAAAGTACGTGACGTGCTATGACCGTCACTGGTCCTTAAAGGTATAAGGATTGTGACGGTCATAGCACGTCACATAGTCCTTAAGGGGTTAAAGGTGGAATGAATGAATATGTTTATATGGTTCCATAAGTGTACACAAAACTTTACAATTGAATGATTTAGACAGTACAGGGGTACAAATGCTTTGCAGAGTGAAACACTGAAAGTGAGGTCCCTGCTTGGATGTTTACAATCTATACTGGTAAAGGGTTGAGTGTGGAAAACAGTGCTAGAATTCTGGTCGGGATAGGGAACTCCTAAATGAAGTAAACTACAAGAGCCCTGTATGTACCACATCAGTGCCTTCTGGCTTGTTGAAGCCTTGTTGGGGAGGTATAATTTTAAGCCTGAAGACCGCAAGAGAAGTGCAGTGCCACAGGCTGGGAGATAGAGCATTCCACAGATAAGGAGCAATGAGAGAAAAAGGTTTGATATGAGAGAGAGGGCTGCAAACACAAAAGGAGCTGAGAGAAGAATGCTGTTGGCTGAATGTAAGTGGTGGGATGGGGTATAGCAGGGTGTAACTCTGGGAAGGGGTAGAGGAGAGAAGGGTCTTGAATGAGAGAAGCAGTATTTTATAAGATATCCAGAGTTTGATTGGCAGCCACTGGGGAGATTGGAGGGGGGTGCAGTAATATAATATATGCTGCATTAATCTGTTTGGATTGAAGTGCATGGAGTTGGGAGGCAGGAAGACCAGAGAGTGGAAGGTTACAATAGTCCTTGTGGGATAGGATGAGTGCTTGTTTATTAATTTTAGCTGTAGAGGAAAAGAGGAAGGGATGGATTTTTGGCGATATCATTAATATGAGGAGAGAATGAGAGAGCAGTGCCAATTGCTGTAAGTTTAAAGGGAGATATTCCCTGAGAGAAAAGAGAGTGTGTTTACTTTTGGGGTGAAAATGCAGTGTTTTTGATGTATCGGAGAGAAAAAATATCCTCACTCCACCAGAGAACAGACTGGGGACTGGAAGAGCCTCCAAGGACCACATGTGGGCCCAGGGCTGCCTTTTGCCTACCACTGGTCTATGTTGTACATCTGCCATGGAAGGAAAGTTTGCTGTGATGGTACATGTAGCGTCTAGGAGAATAAAGAAAATACATTTTATGCAATCTTGACATCTGACTTATGGGTGATCAAAAGATCAGAATCAGTGGGTTTCTAGGTCTAATTTAAATGGGCAATTTAGTTACAGCAACACAAGTGAACTAATTCATAGACCACTATGATATATGTGTGTCTTTGCAACAAATGTGCTTTTTAAATCTTGTGTAGTGTTTTATCCTCTTAATGTTTGCACGCAGCACAAAGTACAGTAATGTGCAAAAGTTTTAGTCAGGTGTGAAAACATGCTGTAAGGTAAGAATGCTTTCAAAAATAGACATGTTAATAGTTTATTTTTATCAATTAACAAAATGCAAAGTGAGTAAACAGAAGAAAACTCTAAATCAAATCAATATTTGGTGTGACCACCCTTTGCTTTCAAAAAAGCATCAGTTCTTCTAGGTGCACTTGCACAAAGTCGGGGATTTTGTTGTCATTAAGGGGCAGATTTAAAGGCAGGTGTTAAAATAGCCGGTAGGGCCAAAGTGAATACTGGCTTTTAAACTAACAGGTCTAACGCGGTATTCAAAGGCCCTACCAGCTAAAATCACAAAGGACGTTCAGCCACAAGGTGGCTGAACGTCTGTTTTGTGAGTTAGGTTCCCAGAATGCTGCTAAATGCAGCTACATTGGGAACTTAATGGTAAAAAACAATTAACTATCGGTGCCTGACATACTGCCAAGCACTGATCATTAACTGACATGTCTTACACTTACCTGTTAATCACTGTCTGTCTCCTTCTGGCTTCTCTTCTTTCTTCTATCTTCTCTTCTTCCTTACTGTTCCTGTAAAATAATAGAATGTATAACTACAATGCGGAATACAAGATTTTGTTTAAACCCTTGAGTGCAGGGGCCTCCAGCCATGCACTAGATCCAGTATGGATGCAAGAGTTTAAGGCTACTACCAGGGACCTCTGGTCCACCTTACAACTCCTTTCATCCACTTTACAGGGGGTCTTCCACTTGTGGCAGGCCCCCGTCCCTATCAGATCTTCCCTGCCTAAACCGCCGGGTGTACCTGATGTGTCTGATTCCTCTGAGGAGGAATTATTGGTGGACTCTAATGATGATGATGACTGTTCAGCTGTTCCTTCATCTCAATTTTTTGGGAACCCTTTTGAGGCTGATCCCATTCCCTAGGCTGAGGGCCTGATCAGGGCTGTGTTGACCACCCTGAACATTCCCTTGGTACAGGAGGTGTCTTCTGACCCCTCTGATGTGTTTCAGGAGCCTGTTAGGCCCCATACTTGTTTTCCACCTAACCCCACCCTTGACTGCTTGGTGTCTGAGAAGTGGAAGTTTCCAGACAAGAAACCATCTGTGTCTAGGAAGTTCGCGAAGCTTTTCACATTCTCTGAAATGGCCCTCACACAGTGGGTCCACCCCCTAAAGTGGATGCCCCTTTTTCCAGGCTTTCTAAGTCCACTGCCTTACCTGTGGCTGACACCTCTGCTCTCAAAGACTGGACTGATAAGAAGCTTGAAACCTCTCTCAAGACTATTTTTGCAACAGCTGGCTCTGCCCTCCGCCCTGCATTTGCTGCAGAGTGGGTGAATAGGGCTGTGGCTGTTTGGACCGAACAGCTCAATTCAGCTGTCTGTCAGGGGGCCCCTACTTCTGACATGTTACGGCTTCTACATTGCTGAGGCTCAGCATTATGTCTCTGCTGCCCTGTTTGACGCTGTGCGTATGGTAGCCAGGGCATCTACCATGTCTGTGGTAGCCAGACGTGCTCTTTTGCTCAAGATCTGGTCTGCTGACGCGGCCTCCAAGAAGGCTCAACTATCTTTGCCTTTTCAGGGCTCCTCCCTGTTTGGGCCTGAGCTCAAGGATCTCATCAGCAAGGCCACTGGAGGGAAGAGTACTCATCTGCCGGTGGTCCTGAGGAAGAAGGCGTCTGTCAAAAGGAATCGGCTTTTTAGTCCCTTTCAAGCAGACTCGTGCCAAGCGACCCAGGCTGTCCCTCAGGCTCCGCACTCCTCATCCAAGCCTAAGCAGCAATGGAGATCCAAGTCCTCCGCGATGCAAAAGGCTTCCGAACATTCTTCTGCATGACTCGAAAAACCCGGGTCCTCACCCGCAGGTAGGTGGCCTCTTACGCCACTGCCTATCGGCTTGGCAGGCCTCTGTGACGGACCCGTGGGTTTTACAGGTGGTGGCTGTGGGGTACAGGATTCCCTTCACTTCTTGTTCTCCTTTGAGAGCAGAAAAGCCCCGCCTTTTCAGGGAAGCTATACAGGCCCGTCTGGACAAGGCGGTCCTGGAGCCAGTTCCTCCTCAGTAGAGGGGCTTGGGATTCTATTCCAACCTCTTTGTGGTTTCCAAGAAAGATGGCGGCTGTCGTCCCATTTTGGATCTGAAAGATCTCAACTCCTTTGTGGTCCGGTCCCAATACCACCATGAGTCTCTGCGCACAGTGATAGCGGCCATGTCCCCTGGGGAATTTCTGGCCTCTCCGCATCTTCAAGATGCCTATCTGCACATCACCATTCATCCAGAGAGTCAACAGTATCTACGCTTTCCTGCGACTGAGGGCCTTTCCAGTTTTCTGCCCCCCCTCTTTGGCCTGACCATTGCTCCTCAACAGGACTCAACAGAGTCCTAGGAGCATTGATCTCCGTCCTACATTAGAACAGCATCAGGGTGACTCCATATATGGACGACCTCCTTCTGAAGGCCTCTTCTTCGGAACTCCTTGATCAGCAGGTGCAGGACTGCATTCATGCTGTCTCCCATCACGGGTGGATCATCAGTTTGAGCAAGTCAGACCTTGTTCCTTCACAGTGGATGGTCTTTCTGGGCCTCCTCTTTGACACTCAGAGAGGGATGGTATTTCTCACGGACGAAGTAGCTCATCAAATAGCACTGAAGGTACAGGCTATCCTGTCTCAGGATCCAGGTTCCAGCCGAGAAGTTGTCATCCTTGGTGGGGAAATTCATTTCCACCATAGAAGCAGTCCCGTTTGCCCTGGCTCATAGCAGGGAACTTCAGAGGTTTCTAATCCTGGCATGCAGGGGCCATCCAGATCTCCTCGAGAGATCCCTATCTCTCCCCCTCTTCACGTGGAGCAGAGCCTCTCATGGTGGCTCAACCTGAACAAACTCCTGAAAGGCATACCCTTCCTGGTGCCCTTCTGGACCACAGTGATGACGGATGTCAGCCTTTCCCGATGGGGAGCAGTGCTGGAGCACTTCAGTGTTCAGGGACGGTGGTCTCAGGAGGAATCTCTCCTTCCCATCAATGTCTTGGAGCTTCCGGCAGTATTTCATGCCCTACATCACTGGACACGGCAACTGGAGGATTGCCTGGTCAGGGTGCAGTCGGACAACGCCACGGTGGGAGCCTACATAAACAAGCAAGGCGGCACAAGAAGTCTCGCAGCTTGGCTAGAGGTCAAGGCTATTTTATCTTGGGCAGAGGAGCATGTCCCTACCATTTCCGCAGTTCATATTCCTGGCGTAGACAACATTCTGGCAGACTTCCTCAGTCATCACACGGTGGGCTGCGGAGAGTGGGAACTACATCCAGAGGTGTTCAACCTCATCATCCAGCAGTGGAGTCTTCCTTGCATCGACCTGATGGCAACCAGACACAACAGGAAGGTTCCAACGTTCTGCTCTCGCTGGGCAGATCCCCTGGCTCTGGCAGTGGATGCCTTGTCGATCCCGTGGACATTTTCTCTGGCATACATCTTTCCTCCTGTTCCCTTGTTGAACAGGGTGCTACGGAAACTGCAACTGGAGCACTGCCCAGTCATTCTGATTGCTACGTACTGGCCTCAACAGACTTGGTTTCCGGAGCTTCTGGACCTCTCAGTGGTGGAACTGCTTCGACTTCCCCCCGTCTGGATCTTCTTCTACAGGGTTACCTCTTGAAGGAAGATGTTCATCATCTGGCTTTGACAGCAGGGAGATTGAATCCTCAGTTTTGAAGAAGAGAGGATTTTCTTCTGGTGTAGTGGCTACTATGCTTAGTGCCCGTAAGCCTGTTTCCTCTAAGTCCAACCATCGTGTTTGGTCTACCTTTCTATCTTGGTGTGCTGACAAAGACCTGTCATAGGATTTTGACCTTCCTACTGTTCTTTCCTTCCTCCAGGATGGTGTGGACAAGGGTCTCAGTCTGAGTTATCTTAAGGTTCAGACTTCTGCGCTCTCTGTCTTTTTTCAGAGGTGTCTTGCTATCATTACTGATGTCAAGGTTTTCTTCCAGGGTTGCTCATACCTGTCCGGTGTTTAAGTCCCCTTCTCGTCAGTGGTATCTTAACCTGGTCTTGGGAGTACTTCAACATCCTCGTTTTGAGTCTTTGGCTACTATTCCTCTATGTATGCTGACGTGGAAGATGGCTTTTCTCCTGGTGATTGTTTCTGTTCGCCGAGATGTGGAGCTGCATGCCCTGTCTTGTAGACCAGCCTTTTTGGTCTTTCACAAGGACAAGGAGATGCTTCGCACTTCACAAGAGCTTCACCCGAAGATGATGTCTGAGTCCTACATTAATCAGGAGATGGTGGTTCCTTCCTTCTGCCCTAACCCTACTTCTGACAAAGAGAAGGATCTTCATCTGTTGGATGTTGCTCGTTGTCTAAAGTTCTATGTGCATTACACTGAGTCCTTGAGGCAGTCTGACACTCTTTTTGTCATTCCTGAGGGTCCTAGGGCAGAGTAGCCTGCTTCCAAGGTAACCATTGCTTCTTGGATCAAGTCCACGATTCGTAAGGCTTACGAACTTCAGAAGAAGCTTGTTACCTTCAGGGTCATGGCTCATTCAGCAAGGTCTGTTGGGGCTTTTTGGGCCTACAAGAAGGAGGCCTCAGCTGATCAGTTGTGCAAGGAGACCACTTGGTCATCTGTGCTGGCATCGGCTGATGCTAATGGTTGGACATCCTAATGTTACTAGTAACCTGTATTGGACGACAGAGAAAATAGGATTTTAGTCTTACCTGTTAAATCCTTTTCTCTTAGTCCATACAAGTTACTGGTCTCCAACCCTGTCAAGGGACCATGCTGTGGCAGACGGTGGGGGTCCTTTGGGTTCATGCTCACAAGAGCCTTCCTTTACCTTCTTACTACCTAGTCAATAGCTAGTCTGCAAATCTTACTGGTTGGGGATTGGCTAGCTGCAAGCTAAGGAGAGGAGGTAGGCTCCACCCAGCAGTCACTTCTCAGAATTGTTCCTGCCTACTTAAAGGGGCTGATCGCCTACCCAAAATTACCAGTAACCTGTATGGACTAAGAGAAAAGGATTTAACAGGTAAGACTAAAATCCTATTATAGAGTGCCATTATTTGTCTTAAATAAAATATGCCCCAAAGAACAAGTGCGCAAATATACTACATATATTAAGAAAAAATAAAATAAATGCTTAGCTTAATAATGTAACTGTCTCCGCTGCTGTCTCCGCAGAGGCAGCGGCTGCGGAGACAGTGCCGTGTGTCATATGTCCCCCTTCCTTTCGGGCAGATGCCCGTTCTGCATTGAGAGAATTAGAGCAGAGACTTCCTTATATATGGGCAGCCTCTGCTCCAATTCCTTCACAGCCATTGGCTGAGATGTGCTTACACACACACACATCCCAGCCATTCAGATTTGATTGACTGTGCTTCAAACTGATTGGCTGGGATGTATGTGTGTGTAAGCACATATCAGCCAATGGCTGTGAGGGAATTGGAGCAGAGGCTGCCCATATATAAGGCACTGTCTCCGCTGCCGCCGCCTCTTCGGCCATGCACAGTAGTGGCGACAGTTACATTATTAAGCTAAGCATTTATTTTATTTATTCCTAATATATATAGTATATTTGCACACTTGTTCTTTTGGGTATATTTTATTTTAAGACACATGGCAAACTGGAGAGGTTTTTTTTTTTGTTTGTTTTTAACATGGGCCAAAACACACGTTAGTGTAGCAGCCGTAATAGTAGATGAACTGTCGTTAGCAGTTCATTACATGGCCCTTTGAATGGCTTACTACAAGTTAAAACACCCAGTGGTGTTTTTTTTTTTTGCTTAACTTCTGCCTTTAAATCTAGCCCATAGTCGGGTGTATGATTAAACAATTATACCAAACAGGTCCTAATAATCATTAATTTAATATGTAGGTTGAAACAGAATCATTAACTGAAACTGAAACAGGTGTGTAGGAGGAATAAAACTGGGTGACGAACAGCCAAACTCAGCTAATAGTTGAAGTTGCTGAAGACAGTTTAATGTCAAAAGTCATACACCATGGCAGGACTGAGCACAGCAACAAGACACAAGGTAGTTATACTGCATCAGCAAGGTCTCTCCCAGGCAGAAATTTCAAGGCAGACAGGGGTTTCCAGATGTGCTGACCAAGCACTTTTGAAGAAGCACAAAGTAACATGCAACGTTGAGGACTGAATACACAATGGAAACTTAGTGCAACAGATGAAAGACACATCATGCTTATTTTCCTTCACAATTGGAAGATGTCCAGCAGTGCCATCAGCTCCGAAGTGGCAGAAAACATTGGGACCCTGGTACACCCATCTACTGTCCTGAGATATTTTAAAGGGTACCTTTAGAGTTCACTGTAACTCTTGCACTTATGTTAGGTTCTAGTCTTATTACTTTGGCTGCTCCGGGTATCCATGGTGCGCTGCCTTTTATGTGGTACTTAAGCCTTTCTCTGCTAGTCTTGGTCAGTATGGGATCGTAACGTTAGATTTTAATAGTTTTCCCTCATGTTATTCAGTGTTTCTGGTGTATTTTACCCTTCACTGGCACTTTTTCATTTTACTTTTAATTTAAATTTCGGGGAGCTTTACCACATAGACACGATGTGCCATTGATCTCTATGGGACAGCCATTTCTGGGACATATCTCCGCAACTGCCCTGTGTACCGAGTTGAGAGATTGCTCATTCTTCTGGTCTCCTCTGTCCTCACTATCCGGTGGACTGTTTAAGTATCTTGGGAGCCCTGGGGGTATTCGGTTCTGTCTTTGGTACTCTGTATAGAGAAAATGACATTTCCCATAAACGCCAGCTTCGTGGGCTTCATTCAGATTGGTTCCCCTTGTCGTCACCATTTTGTTGCTCCTCTCTACTGAGTATCATACGCAGGGCTTGGTCTCCTTAGCTCTCCTGCTAAGGTTAACGTTTCTCTCGCCAGATAAGTACATTTTAGGCTTTCTGGGGTGAAATCTTTAATCTGGCACACAGTATTTGGGTTTTACTTACTGTTTTACTCCTGTTTGGATGACTGATCCACTTGGACATGGGGCTAGGCCTCAGGCCCAGGATTCAGGGGTGTCTCAGACCCCCCTTATATACTGTTCCTCATGCCATACAGGGCTTCCTGTGGGGTATTCTGGGCATTTATGCCCCTCACGTGATGTGGTCCTGTGTCTCTGCCAGGGCCTTCCAGCCATGAACAAGAGCCATCTAGGGTCAGGGACTTAAGGTCCACTATGGCACAGGTTCCTCTCTCTATTCAATGGGTTCTTCAGTCTTAGAGACCCATCACTTCCTTCAGGTTTGTGGCCCCTAAGGCTTCTGGCATTCCTGATTTATCTCATTCTTCCTTTGAGGATTCAGATGTTGACTCTGAGGATGGTGTGTGTTCTGAAGGGGCTTCTTCCCACTTTCACGGTGAACCCTTTGAAGCTGACCCTGATCTCTCTGCTGAGGGTCTCTTTAAGGCGGTGTTAACCACTTTAAATATTCCCGCTACTTCTGTAGAGCTACAGGCTACTTCTGATGTCTTTCTAAAGCCTAAGAAGTCTTGTTCTGTCTTTCCGCCTAATCCCACCCTGGATCAAATTATCCTAGATGAGTGGAAGACTCCAGAAAGCGCCTTTCTTTGTCTAAAAGGTTCTCTAAACTATATCCCTTTTCCGAAGTTGCCTTGACTCAATGGGCTACTCCTCCTCAGGTTGATCCCCCATTTCTAGGCTTTCTAAGTCCATGGTCTTAGCCATGGTTGATGCTTCAGCTTTAAAGGATGTGACTGACAGGAAACTTGACGCTGTTTTGAAAGCTAACTTCGCTGCCATAGGTGTGTCCATGAGGTCCACCTTGGCTTCTGCATGGGTCAGAAGGCTATTGCTGTATGGACTGACCAGCTGACTGCTTCCGTGCACAAAAGGGCTCCAAAAGCTCTGAGGCTCAGCACTATGTTACTGACGCTCTCCTTGATGCTGTTAGGCTTGAAGCTAAAGCATCAACTTTTTCTGTGACTGCTAGCCGCATGCTATGGCCGAAGATCTGGTCTGCTGACTTGATCTCTAAGAAGTCACTGATTTCTCTTCCATTTCAGGGTGCCTCTCTTTTTGGTCCTGTATTGGACTCTCATCAGTGAGGCCACTGGGGGCAAGAGCACATTGTTGTCTCAGGTTCCTAAATGTACTTCTCACGCAAAAAGCCATTGCCTTTTTTTTCCCAAACAAGATGATGCTTTTAGGGCGAATCCACTGGTGCCTCAAGCTCCATGTTCCACCCCAAGCCCAAGCCACAGTGGAGGTCAAAACACACCGCCAACAAGCCTAAGTCCACCAAACCTTATTCTTTATGACTTTCCGAACCCCGGTCCGCAACTGGTAAGGGGGTGCCTGCATCACTTTCTGAGTATTTGGACAAGCTGTGTCACGTATCAGTGGTACTACAGGTAATTTCCAAAGGTTGCAGGATTCCTTTCAAATCTCTGCCCCCTTCAGGTTCTTCCCTTCTTGCTCCCCTCAGGGGAAAGAAAAACTGGCACTGCTCCTCATTCAAGAGATGGTTTCGGGTTTTTATTCCAACCTCTTTGCCTTTCCCAAGAAGGATGCTGTCTGTCTCCCTATCCTAGACCTCATGGATCTCAACAAGTTTGCGATCAAGACATAGTACAAGATGGAGTCCTTGCGCTCAGTCATCACAGCGATGTGTCCGGGGGAATTTCTGGCGTCCTTGGATCTTCAGGTTGCCTATCTGCACATCCTGGTGCATCCAGACAGTCAACAGTACCTCAGGTTTGCCTGAGAAATGGGTCGTTTCCAGTTCATTGCTCTCCCCTTTGGGCTCACAAAAACTCCTCAGGTGTTCAGTCGGGTTCTGGGTGCATTGATTGCCTTCCTGCACACCAAGGGGATTCAGGTAACACCTTACATGGATAACCTTCTCCTCAAAGCACCTTCCAGGGACCTGCTGGACCACCAGGAATGTGCTCAGATCCTCCTCCAACAAGGTTGGATTCTGAGTATGGACAAGTCTGCTCTGGTACCCTCACAGGACCTGGTGTTCCTCGGTCTCTACTTCAATACTCTGAAGAGTATTGTCTATCTGACGGAGGATTCAATTCAGCAGCTCACCTCCAAGGTGTTGTCTGCCCTTTGTGGATGTCAGCCCCAACGAGGAAGTTTTCCTCTCTGGTGGGGAAGATGATTTCCATCATGGAAGCATTACTGTTTGCCATGGGTCATGCCAGGGAACTTCAGAGGTTTGTGATCCAGGTTACCAGGAGGGACCCAGAACTTCCGAATCACCCTGTCTCTCTTCCTGCAGAAGTGGCACAGACTCTTCATTGGTGGTTGAACCTGTCCAACCTGGAGAAAGGGAGACCGTTTGTGATCCCATACTGGACCATCGTGACGACGGATGCCTGCCTGCTCTGTTGGGGTGCAGTCTTGGGTCACCTGAGTGTTGAGGGCTATTGGTCAGAGGAGGAGACTCTTCTTCCCATGAACATCTTGGAGCTCAGGGTGATCTCCCATGCGCTGAAGTTTTGGTCCTCTCATCTGATGGGCTGCCCAGTCCAAGACCAGTCCAACAACACCACGGCCGTGACTTACATCAACAAGCAATGAGACACCAGTAGTCCCACTGCTTGGTTAGAGGTCAAGGATATTTTAGCCTGGGCAGAAGACCATGTGTCTGCTATCTCCGCTGAGCACAACCCAGGTTTAGAAAAAGTCCTAGCAGACTTAGTCAGTCGACACATTGTGGACCCGGGCAAATGGGAGCTTCACCCAGAGGTATTCGATCTCCTGGATCAGAAGTGGGGTCTTCCTGTAATATACCTGATGGCTACCAGGAACAGCTGGAAGGTCCAGATGTTTTGCTCACGCTAGAGGGATCCCCTTTAGTTTGCAGTGGATGCTCTGACAATCCTGTGGAGATTTTATCTGTCCTACATCTTTCCTCCTCTTCTTCTCCTACCCAGGATGCTGCAGAAGATTCGGATGGACGGGGCTTCAGTCATCCTGATTGCTCCCTATTGGATCAGACTGCCTTGGTTCCCAGAACTCCTGGCCTTATCTGTTCAGGAACCGTTTCCTCTGCAACTCAGACCAGATCTCTTTCTCAAGGGGTACCTCTGACATCTTACTTCTACTGCATGACTGTTGAAGCCTCCATCTTGAGGAAGAAGGGCTATTCTCCAGAAGTGGTTTCCACTATGATTCAGGATATAAAACCTGTTTCTTCTAAGACTTATCATAGGATTTGGTCTATCTTCCATGCCTGGTGTGTGGACAGGGATCCGTCCTCACAGGAATTTGATCTCCTGGCTATCCTGTCTTTTTTGCGGGATGGTGTGAACAAGGGCTTTATCCTTAGTTCCTTGAAGGTTCAGACCTCGGCTCTCTCTGTCTTTTTTCAGAGATGCATTGCCACCTTACTGGATGTCAAGGTCTTCTTTCAGGGTGTCGCTCATGCTTTCCCTGCCTATAAGACTCCTGCTTCTCAGCAGGACCTTAACCTTGTTTTGGGAGTTTTGCAGCACCCTCCTTTTGAACCCTTGGCTACCATTCCCTTGCTTCTACTGACATGGAAGATGACTTTTCTTTTGCCAGTAGTCTCTGTCCGCAGAGTTCCTGAGTTGCAGGCCTTTCCTGGTGTTCCACAAGGATAAGGCTTTTCTCAGTACCTCCCAGGAATTTCTTCTTAAGGTGGTCTCTGAGTTCCACATCAATCAGGAGATTGTTGTGCCTTCCTTTTGTCCTGAACCTAAACCTGACAAGGAGAGGGATCTCCATTTGTTGGATGTGGTGTGCTGCCTTAAGTTCTGTGTGCACCGCACTGAGTCTGTCTGTCAGCCTGATGCACTTTTCATAATCCCTGAGGGTCCTAGGGCTGTTAAGGTGGTATCCAAGTTGACTATTGCATCTTGGATCAAGTCTACCATTCGCAAGGCTTATGAACTCAGGAAGAAACCAGTTCCCTTTCGCATCACGGCACACTCCACTAGGTCTGTTGGGGCCACTTGGGCCTACAAGAATCAGGCCTTTGCTGATCAGCTGTGCAAGGCGGCCACTTGGTCCTCTGTGCACACATTTGTCAAATACTACTGTGTTAATGTTCTGGCTTTGGCTGAAGCCAGCTTTGGCAGGAAAGTCCTGGAGGCAGTTTTGCCTGTGTAGGACTTTACTTTCCTGTGCCTTATAGTTCATTATCCTTTTGAGCCGTGTTTCTCTTGTTCTGTGTGCTGTGTTACAGTTATTCATTGTCCTTTGACACTTTGTTAGTTTGGGCTGTTCCATGTCTGGATAGACCATGGGAGCTCAGGTATCATGGGGACCGGTGCTTTGTCCTTTCCTTCATTTTCCCACCCTGGGAACTCAATGTTGGTACATCCCCATGGTACCAGTAAGCTATATTAGATGACAGAGAAAAGAGTATTTTAGTCTTAACCTGTTAAATCCTTTTCTCTTAGTCCATATAGCTTACAGGTCTCCCACCCAGTGAAAGAGACTTTCGCTTGGTCTCCTGTGGCTGGACGTGGGAATTCTATCGGGTCCATGCTCACAGGGGGTTTTCCTTTTCTTCTTCTCACTCTCTAGCACAGTAGGTTTAGTGTCACAAATCTAATATAAGGGTATTGGCTAGGTAGCCAGCTAGGAGGAGAGGGAGGCTTTACCCCTGCAACTTCTTTGAAGAATTGTTCCAACCTACTAGATGGAGCTGTCTCCTCCCCATGGTACCTGTAAGCTATATGGACTAAGAGAAAAGGTTTTAACAGGTAAGACTAAAATCCTGTTTTTGCTAACCTGCATGATGTATTTTGCATGTTGCTAAAATTATACATATTTAGTATTTTTATACTTGGGATATTCAGGGCTTTTTCAAATAATTGTAAGTTTCACAATTAACATACATTGTATTGTAGTATATGATTTTAGCAAAATAAGTAATTTCTTTCTTTTTTGTAATTATGACATCATAGCTTGTCATACACTACAAGGTTTACTTCATGTGAGGCACCATACAAAAGCTCAATTAGTTCTAAAAAAAATATATATATATATAATTTTCCATATGTAACTAGAAAGCTACATATGGGAACCATACCTAATCAAATGGATAACCTACAGGGTGTAAAAAATGTCCCAAGCCCCTAGAACTCAGAGGGTTAAATGTGACCTTAAACCCCCTTCATTTCCTGAAAGGTCTCCTGCGTTTTGTAAATCAATGCTTTGTAGACCTCCAGCATTCATGGGGTTAAAAGCTCCATTTACTGGGAATACTGGAAATTTTTATTTGTCCCCTATGTTGCAGTTGGATTGCTCTGTAATTGCTCCAAGTCCCATTAGCTATTAGTATATCAACGTTTTTTTTTTCTATTGCATTCTATAAAAAGTAGAAGTGGTATACCAAGTAGATTATAAACTCAGGAACATAACGATGGGCACTGGGCATAATTAACAATTGTCTCACTGTAATTACTCTCTCACTGTGGGATACAAAACTTTCCAATCAAGCAATCATCTCCTACACAGACTCGTGAAATGTATGCAGTTCATTATATATAGAGCTAATCTTACAAATACACCATTTGTCTCCTGTATACCTCTTCACAAATGGATCATTATTACTTTATCAGTTGGGTCATCAATTCTAAGATCTATGAAATGCTTCAGCAGTAGGTCACGCATTAACCCCTTTGCATCCTGTGACGTACTCAGACCGTCACGCTGGTTCGGCACTTAAGGACCAGTGACGGTCCTGGTACGTCACGTACTATTACTCACCGCGTTCCTGCTGAGTAATACCATGGACTGAAGTTGATCGCTCCAAGACTGGAGCGATCTCTTTCAGTCCTTCTTTCGACGTGCCGCCCCACGTGATCAGTCACGTGGGACGGCACGTCAAACTCTTCATGTTAATGGCTTATTTTTTTATCAGTTAACAAAATGCAAAGTGAGTGAAAGAAGAAAAATCTAAATCAAATCCGTATTTGGTGTGACCACCCTGTGCCTTCAAAACAGCATTAATTCTTCTAGGTATACTTGCATAAAGATTGTACTTAGATTGTAAGCTCTGCCGATCAGGGACCTTTTATCCTAATGTATATTCACCCAGTGTTTCCATTTTAATTATCTATATAAGCACTTAAAGCAGAACTACCACCCCTTAGCAACATGGCCCAAAATAATTACCCATCTGGCGACTAGCTGCTCAGTAGTGCTAGTCGCCAGAATTATTACCATGTTAATGAGATTTATAGACTGCTCCGGGAATGACAGACAGGAAACCGCGCAGACATCTTTCCAAAGTGACGTCTGCGCGCCTGCTCTGTCAGTCCCTTTTGGAGCCAAACGGCTCCTAGCAATGCCTTTTAGAGCAGGCTGGGACTGACAGCACAGGCACGCAGATGTCGCTATGGAAAGATATCTGCATGGTTTCCTGCCTGTCATTCCTGGAGCAGTCTATAAATCTCATGAACACGGTAATAATTCTGGCGACTAGCACTACTGAGCAGCTAGTCGACAGATGGGTAATTATTTGGGGCCATGTTTCTAAGGGGTGGTAGTTCCACTTTACTACCTACTTATTGTACCCCTTCTATACTAAATGTAAACTGTAAAGTACAAAGGTTGGTGCTATATAAACAAAAATATACATACATACATAACGTCAGGGATTTTGTAGGCTTATAGTCAGGTGTATGACGAAGCAGTTATACCAAACAGGTGCTAATGACCATCAATTTATTATGTAGATTGAAACACAATCATTAACTGAAACAGAAATAGCTATGTAGGAGGAATAAAACTGGGTGAAGAACAGCCAAACTCAAGGTAATGTTGCTGATGACCGTTTAATGTCAAAAGTTATACACCGTGGCAAGACTTAGCACAGCAACAAAGTAGTTATACTGTATCAGCAAGGTCTCTCTCAAGCAGAAACTTCAAGACAGACAGGGGTTTCCAGGTTTGCTGTCAAAGCTCTTTTGAAGAAGCACAAAGAAAAAGGCAATGTTGAGGACTGTCGACATAGTGGTCGGCCAATTAAACTTAGTGCAGCAGATGAAAGACACATTATGCTTACTTCACTTCACAATTGGAAGATGGTCACCAGTGCCATCAGATCAGAATTGGCAGTAAACAGTGGGATACTGGTACACCCATCTACTGTATGGAGAAGTCTGGTCAGAAGTGGTCTTCATGGAAGACTTGTGGCCAAAATGCAATACATCTGACGTGGAAACAAGGCCAAGCGACTCAACTATGCACAAAAACACAGGATATGGGGTATAGAAAAATGACAGCAGGTCTCTCGACTGATGAGTCAAAATTTGAACTATCTGGCTGTAGCAGAAGGCAGTTTATTCGCCAAAGAGCTGGACAGCAGTAACAAGAATGAGTGTTTGCAGCATGGTGGAGGTTTCTTGCAAGTTTGGGTCTGCATTTCTGCAAATTGTGTTGGGGATTTGGTAGACTTAATGATCTCCTCAATACTGAGAATTACAGAGAGATACTTATCCATCATGAAATACCATCAGGGAGGAATCTAATTGGCTCGAAATTTATTCTGCAACATGATAATGACCCTAAACATACAGCCAAAGTCATTAAGAACTATCTTCAGTGTAAAAATGAACAAGGAGTCCTGTTAGTGATGGTATGGCCCATACAGAGCCCTGATCTCCACATCATTGAGTCTGTCTGATTACATGAAGAGAGAAAAGTAACTGAGACTGCCTAAATCCACAGAAGAACTGTGGTTAGTTCTCCAAGATGTTTGGAAGAACCTAACTACAGAGTTCCTTAAAAAACTGTGTGCAAGTGTACCTAAAAGGGAGGTCACACCAAATATTTATTCTATTTAGATAGTTCTTCTGTTCATTCACTATGCAGTTTGTTAATTGATAAATATATACTATTAACGTGTCTATTTTTGAAAGCATTCACTTTTTCACAGTACTGTATGTATGTATGTATGTATGTGTGTGTGTGTGTGTGTGTGTGTGTGTGTGTGTGTGTGTGTGTGTGTGTGTGTGTGTGTGTGTGTGTGTGTGTGTGTGTGTTTGTGTGTGTGTGTCTGTCTGTGTTCAATATACCAGTATTCAGAATGTATAAATCCTGTGAGTATGCATCTGCGTAACAGTCGCATTCACATTGCCTGTGGTAAGATTGTTCGAGTTGCACTCTGCTTTTTTTTTCTATCTGTCCCATCACTCTCATCCTCTCCAGAGATGATTTTATTTTAAGAATCTACTTATGTTTTCTTCAAGTTAGTAAGCCTCTGTTACAGGTCTGCAGTGCCTTTTGGAACAGGCGCGTGTGGTGGCCTTTTTAGAAGGGGCACAGACAGTACTGTAGTGCTTTCTACTTTACCTGGTGGATTCCATTGAGCGAAATAGGGCTCATTGTACTTTCCTTCTTTATTGAAGTTAACGGATGACTTTGTGGAACCCCCCCCCCACTTCATTAATGGGGTGGAGTTATTTTGCAGAGGAAGCTCATTTTTCACTCCTTGCATTCTGCTTTAACCACTTCAGTCAGAGAAGTAATTTTGTGTTATATATCTGTCTGTTCTTTATTAGTGAGTCTCCTGACTGTGTCTGGGCACAAAGGAGACATTGGCAAGTCCAACACCACCAAGGTTTCAGACATCACCCCTTTATCCCTTTGTTTTTCGTGCCAAGTTAGTCTTCCTGGGAACTCATCTTGGGTTCTTCTACTCAGAACCATCCTGTTCCCCCTAAAAGACATTTTCTCTTATGTCCTATATGGAACACAGGAACCATAATCTCTGGCTCCATGCCAGTTTCTTTTCTCTCTGTGTGAGTTCCATCCCTCTTCAAGGATTGGTCTTTCTTCCAGAGGACAAGATTAAGTCTTTGTCTCAGTAGGTGTCTCTGGCCTTATTTTACCAGTTGGCAATGGTGAAGGGATACATGAAAGTGCTAGGGTATCTGGTTTTTGCCTTGAAAACAGTCCCTGTTGCCCATTTCCACACTCAGGAACTGCATCTAGATATTCTCAGAAGCTGCTCCAGCAAGCAGTGTCATCTTTCCTGTGCCATGTGTCTGTCCAGCCAGATGACGTTAGATCTTCCTTAGTGGCTTCAGGTGTTCCATCTGACTTTGAGTCAGTCATTGATTATCCTGAAATGGGCGATAGTTATGATGGATGTCAGCCTGTTAGGTTGGGGGAGACAACTTTGTCTCAGATGGCTCAGGGTCTTTAGTCAGAGGGAGCTCTGGGGAAATTATTTTATTCTGCTGCATTTGTCTCAGCTCCTCTGGGACCAGCCAGTGTGAATTCAAACAATGCAACAGCGGTGGCTTATGTTAGCCACCAAGGGGATACCAGGAGTGCATTTGCTTGTCAGAAGTTTGCCTGATTCTCACTTTGGCAGGAGCTAATGTGCCAGTTTTCTTAGTCATTCAAATGCCTGCATTAGAAAACATTGTGTAGGATTTTCTCAGCAGGCAGCATCTGAATCCAGAGAATTGGGACCTCATCCAGGCAGTGTTCAACGCTATAATTCAACTGTAAAATTTATTGGCTGTGAACCTAATGTGACATCTCAGAGGAACCACAAGGTTCTCCTGTTTTCTTTTAGGTTTTGGGATCCTCTCATTCTTTCAGTCGATATGATGGGCTTCCAGTGTCAGGTCCCCTGTTGTATTTGTTTCCATCTATACCTCTCATTCCAGGAATGTTAAGGAAGGTCAGGAAGGAGCAAAGAATGCAATTCTGATTGCTTCTTACTGGCCTCAGTAGGCATGGTTCTGTGATATCTGCAATCTGAAGCACTGTCTCTGCCACTCCTTCCTAACTTCCTGACTGTCTTTGTCAACCAGAGGTGACATTAGTTTTACACGTGACTCTTGAAACCAGCTTCCTAAGGAAGAAAAATTTCTTTGAGTATGTCATTGCCATCATGATGAAAGCCTGTAAGCCGGTTTCATCCAAATCATATCATAGGATATAGTCATTATTGCTCAGATGGCTGAAGGATTTCTGTCTTGTCTCTTCAGGCTTCCAAGTATTTTGGCTTATCTTCTGAATGGGATTCAGAAAGTACTTAATCTAGCAAGGTCCAAATTTCAGTTTGATCGGTTCTTTTTCAAAAGTGTATTGCCTTATTGCCAGATGTGCAAACCTTTGTGCAAAAGTGTCTCATGCCTTCCTAGAGCTTCTGTATCCCACTCTAAGGAGGGAATTAAACTTGGTCCTGGCAGTACTTTAGAAAGCTCCTTTTTAAGCTCTCTCTACGTTTCCCTTTCTGACTTTCATATAACTGTGCCATTGTTCTTCCTGCTTTGTCCAGCTCTTTCTAACACACCGGAGTAGGAACTTCACTGTTTGGGTGTGGTTGGATGTTTTAATTATTACTTCTATTGCATAAAACCTTTCTGCAAATCGGACTCGCTCTTTGTCATTCCTGAGGGCCCTCATGTGGGTGACAGTGGCTTCTTGGATTAAGATGACCATTCGCCAAGCCTGCGTCCTTAGGAAAAAGCCTGAGGTTTTTAGGGTCATGGCCCATTCCACCTGGGCAAAGGACCAGGCCTCTATGGAGCAGTTGTACAAAGCAGCGATGTGGTTCTCTCTTCACACGTTTGCTAAACACTGCAGGGTCAAAGTTCTGGCTTCTGCTGAAGACAATTCTGAATGGAAGGTATTTCAGGCTGTTGTGTCTGTTTAGGTATAGTTGATGTCTTTTTTTCCAGTAACCTGTTTCTGCTGTTACTCAGTTTGGTGTGTACTTGTTTGTTCACACCTGAGATTTGTGTTTGTTCCAGTTAATTTCTGATGGACTAACTTGCTTTTTGTTTTGCTTTTCTTCTCCCTACCTGGAATTTTGGTAAGATAGCTTTGGTGTACCCCCATGACTCTTGTGTTCCCCAGTGGATGAAAGAGAAAAGAGCATTTTTTTGTATTTATTGATAAATACTTTTCTCTTGTCCATGTGCAACACAGAACCATGGGGTTAAGTAGCTGCCAATAGGAGGAAGGGCACTTACAAAATAAAGCTCTCTTGAGAAGACTCCCTCCCAGCTCCATTTAACCCTTTCCCAGCAACAAGAACAACCTTCAGTTTTACATATAGCAAAGATGCAAGAAAAACAAAGTAGGGCAGGAAGGCAGTTACATTGTCAGAGACCCTCTGCCTGGAAATCAACCCACATATGTTTCTCCAGAAGGGCTATCATATGTTCCACAAGTACAAAGAAAAAAGGATTTATCTGTAAGTACACAAAAATCCCATTTTCTTTTTCTTCCGTTGTGGAACACTGCAGTCGCACAAAAAAACTAGCCACCACCGCCTGGAGGACTTTTCTCCCACAGCTGGTTTCAGCCAAGACCATCAAGTTGACTGTAATGTTTAGCAAAAGTGTGTAGCAACGACCAGGTATCTGCCTTGCACAACTTTTCAGCAGAGTCCTATTTCTTGTAGGCTCAGGAAGTACTGACCTCTCTGACAAAACGAGCCAATAACCAAAAATATCACTGCTCTTTTACTAAGGATAGCTGCCAATAAAATGGTTGTCTTAAATCAAGAGGCCACTGTCAGCAGATGCTGTTGGGTCTGCACGTGAACCCTCAGGAATAATGAAATGGATATCAGGTTTGTGAAAAAGTCCACTGTGAAGAATGTAATATTTAAGACACCTAACTATGTCCAGGTAGTAAAGGTACAGGTCTCATGTATTAAATGGAGCTGGACAAAGTGAAGGAAGCACAAACTCCAGATTAATAAGGAAATCAGAAATCAGCTTGGGGAGAAAACTAAAATGAGTAATCAGGACCACTTTATCTGCATGAAAAATCAGAAAAGGTGCTACACATAACAATGCCTGTAGTTTGGCCTCTCACCAGGGATTTTCTCCCTGGACTCTTGGTGGATAGCTTTGGTATATCCCCATAGTTCCTGTGTTCCACATTGGATAAAAGAGAAAAGGGGATTTTTGTATACTTTTACTGATAAATCCTTTTCTGTTAGTCCATGTTGAACACAGGACTGGCTTCCCAAATAAAAATGATTTATTTGAGATGCAGCCAGGGGGGTCCTTTGGGTTCTCTGATTCAGGTGACCCCCTTCTTTTTTTATTTTCACACCCAAGACAGAACATGTCTGCTGTCAGAAAACTCTTCTATGGAATTACCCTGCCCTCCAGTGGGAGAATACTTTACCCCCTGTTGTTCCTGTGCTTCCCTTGGAGTAAGAGAAAAGGATTTATAGAAAAGTAAACAGAAATCCTTATAAAGGATGACTTAGTGCTGATTGATAGAACTGGAAGTCCTGCAGGAATGGCCTTTGTTTTTCTTTTTTTTTTTTTTTTTTTTTTTTTTGGGGGGGGGGGGTTGACATCCTTCCAAATTCTGTGCACGTTGCCCTCATTTACAGACTAAGTCTCTGCCACAAGGTGAACACAAGACATTTACAGCTGCCTGTTACAGCTATAAGCTGCTTAGCAATGTGGCATCAAGCTATACCTACGGCATCTCTTGCTCTTTGATTGCATTGACTGTGAAGTGATGTTTAAATGGCCCATTTTGCTCAATCACTCCGAAATCAATTTTAAAACTCTTACCCAGTAACATTCCTTTAATAGCGGAATCGTTGCTATTCATTAACAATTCTTGTGAAGAAAATGAAATATATCTGTTTACTTTGTTGTGTGATCTACTGGTTCTACTTGTTGCTTTATTTAGTTTAATATCATGCAGATAATGCAAATGAAGAATATTTGAAAATTGAAAATTATCACCTCTGGACCTTATAGAATCTCAAACTAAGTAAAACAGCTCATGATATTTTTCTAGGAAAGAAAATGCAATTTAAAGTAGATTTATTTATTTATGACCTGTTAATGCTGTTTAAAAAGATTGTCGACTTGGAAAAAAAAGCTTATATCTTTCTGTTTTGTAGCCAATAAACATAAGTGATATTGTATTCCTTCTTTATAATTGTAGCTCTGGGTAGTAATAGGGCTTATGTAGAAAGATAAATGTGTAGCAATTCAGTGGCAGAACAATTGGGCCATAGAGAATAAAATAATCCACGTTTGATTTAATTGTGGCTTTTAACACCTTGAATGTTAGTGGGGGTCTGCAACGTATTTCTTTGCAATACCTAGGAGGCACCTGTTGCAATGCTTTGAATACCTCTACGACACTCAAAGGGTTTTTAAATCCCAATTTATATGGTTCAGCAGTGCTGTACTTTTTCTTTATAGTAATGGCCCAAATTGTTTTAGACATCTCTGTGCAAGGGTCAGAACTGCCATTTTGTAAACCATCCTGAGTAGTGTTGAGCGAGCATGCTCGGCCGATGCTCGGATCGGCTCGAGCATCGCTCTGCTCGGCACATGGCGGTACTCGTACGAGTACCGCATGTGCTCGCCCGCCATGTTCGGGTCTCCTCCCCGCACGTTTTGCGGCTGCTGCGCAGCCAATAAACGTGCAGGGAGGCTCTGACATCGGTGTAATGCCAGCAGCCATGTTGGCTGCTGGCATTACACTGATTGGCTGGCCAGAACCCGTGGTCAGGTGCTGTATAGCACCTGACCAGCGAGTTCGG
Source organism: Rhinophrynus dorsalis (assembly GCA_037306005.1). Lineage (NCBI taxonomy): Eukaryota > Metazoa > Chordata > Amphibia > Anura > Rhinophrynidae > Rhinophrynus > Rhinophrynus dorsalis. The sequence continues at coordinate 236,081,250 of CM074722.1, read as the reverse complement.
CTCAGTCTGAGCCAGGGAGAGCTGAGGATAGGAAGGGAAAGGCAGTGTAGGGAGGAAAAAAACAAAAATTGTGAAAAAAAAAGAACCAAAAGTCCTTTTTAGGACTACTGTGTGTGGGGGCAGCAGGTTATTTGGTGTGGGGGGAAAAAAACAAAAAAAAAAAAAAAAAAATATATATATTCTGTTTAGTGTGCAAAGTTGCAGATTAGAGCACATTCTGTTTAGTGTGCACAGTTGCAGATTAGAGCACATTCTGTTTAGTGTGCAAAGTTGCAGATTAGAGCACATTCTGTTTAGTGTGCAAAGTTGCAGATTAGAGCACATTCTGTTTAGTGTGCAAAGTTGCAGATTAGAGCACATTCTGTTAAGTCTTCAAACTAAAATATCAAAGTCACGTATTCCATTCAGTGTGCGTCGCCGCAGTTTAGCAGCACATTCTGAGTACTGTGCAGAGTTGCAGAATAGGAAGAAATACTGTTAAGTCTTCAAACTAAAATATCAAAGTCACATATTCCATTCAGTGTGCTTCGCCGCAGTTTAGCAGCACATTCTGTGTACTGTGCAGAGTTGCAGAATAGGAAGAAATACTGTTAAGTCTTCAAACTCAAATATCAAAGTCACATATTCCATTCAGTGTGCTTCGCCGCAGTGTAGCAGCACATTCTGTGTACTGTGCAGAGTTGCAGAATAGGAAGAAATACTGTTAAGTCTTCAAACTCAAATATCAAAGTCACATATTCCATTCAGTGTGCTTCGCCGCAGTTTAGCAGCACATTCTGTGTACTGTGCAGAGTTGCAGAATAGGAAGAAATACTGTTAAGTCTTCAAACTAAAATATCAAAGTCACATATTCCATTCAGTGTGCTTCGCCGCAGTGTAGCAGCACATTCTGTGTACTGTGCAGAGTTGCAGAATAGGAAGAAATACTGTTAAGTCTTCAAACTCAAATATCAAAGTCACATATTCCATTCAGTGTGCTTCGCCGCAGTTTAGCAGCACATTCTGTGTACTGTGCAGAGTTGCAGAATAGGAAGAAATACTGTTAAGTTTTCAAACTCAAATATTAAAGTCACATATTCCATTCAGTGTGTTTCAACGCCGTTTAACAGCCTATTCTGTGTACTCTGCAGAGTTGCAGAATAGTAAGAAATACTGTTAATTTTTCAAACTCAAATATTAAAGTCACTTATTCCATTCAGTGTGTGTCACCGCCGTTTAGCAGCCTATTCTGTGTACTCTGCAGAGTTGCAGAATAGTAAGAAATACTGTTAAGTTTTCAAACTCAAATATTAAAGTCACTTATTCCATTCAGTGTGTGTCACCGCCGTTTAGCAGCCTATTCTGTGTACTCTGCACAGTTGCAGAATAGGAAGAAATACTGTTAAGTTTTCAAACTCAAATATTAAAGTCACATATTCCATTCAGTGTCTTTCACCGCCGTTTAACAGCCTATTCTGTGTACTCTGTACAGTTCCAGAATTATAAGAAATACTGTTAAGTTTTCAAACTCAAATATTAAAGTCACATATTCCATTCAGTGTGTTTCAACGCCGTTTAACAGCCTATTCTGTGTACTCTGCAGAGTTGCAGAATAGTAAGAAATACTGTTAATTTTTCAAACTCAAATATTAAAGTCACATATTCCATTCAGTGTCTTTCACCGCCGTTTAACAGCCTATTCTGTGTACTCTGTACAGTTCCAGAATTATAAGAAATACTGTTAAGTTTTCAAACTCAAATATTAAAGTCACATATTCCATTCAGTGTCTTTCACCGCCGTTTAACAGCCTATTCTGTGTACTCTGTACAGTTCCAGAATTATAAGAAATACTGTTAAGTTTTCAAACTCAAATATTAAAGTCACATATTCCATTCAGTGTGTTTCAACGCCGTTTAACAGCCTATTCTGTGTACTCTGCAGAGTTGCAGAATAGTAAGAAATACTGTTAAGTTTTCAAACTCATATATATTAAAGTCATATATATCGTGTAAGATGAAGAAGGCGGGTAAAAAGGGACGGGGAAGTGGACGTGATCCTGAAAGTTCAGGGCGCGGGTCAGGACGCGGAGAAACTGTGCCTGGTGCCAGAGCACAAGAAAGAAAGACATCCACCATACCTAGCTTCATGTCTGATTTCACAGGGCGTCGCAGGACATCACTCTCGAGGTCCGACCAGTGCGAACAGGTGGTCGGTTGGATGACAGCTGATACTGCTTCCAGTCGGTTAAGCACCACCCTGTCTTCCACCAAGTCCACTCTCAGTAGCCAAGAGTCTGGTCAACATAATCCTCACTCTGATCATCCTTCCTCCCACCATACACGGTCTGGTCAAAGAAGTGATCCCACACTGGGATATAGTGATGAGCTCGTCTCATCACCAATCCTTCATTTGACCCTCTCTCCAAGCACGCTTGCAGAGGAACATGACATCTTGTGCCCTGATTCACAACCTCTAGAGGCTACCCAATCACAAGAAGATGACAGATGTGAACGGCATTTAAGGTCAAAGGAAGTAGTGGATGATGATGATGATGATGAGACACAGTTGCCATTAAATCAACCACTATTTCCTTCTCAAGACCTTGTTGAGGAGAATGTTATACAGTTGTCAATGACCGAGTATGTGGTGGGATCAAGACTTGAGGAGGATGATCAGAGTGAGGAAGTGGAGGAGGACTTGGTGGACGATGAGGTGACTGACCCCACCTGGGAAGGTGTAGAGCCGAGCGATGACAGCAGTCCTGAGGGTGAGCCATCTGCAGCACCGCAACAGGCTGGAAGAGGCAGTGGTGTGGCTACAGAAAGAAGGCGGACCGCACCAAACCGGCCCGCAAATGTTCCACGGAGCACCCCCTTGCGTAAATCTACCTTGCCAAGGGGTAGGTGTTCCGCGGTATGGCGTTTTTTTAAGGAAAGTGCGGACGACAAAAGATTTGTAGTTTGCAACCTGTGCCACACCAGAATGAGCCGAGGCATGAACACTAGAAACCTCACCACCACCAGCATGATCCGACACATGGCATCCAAGCACCGTAGTAAGTGGGAGGAACGCCTGGATCGCCCATCTGTGTCTGCAGGCCACACCACTGCCTCCTCTTCCCCTGTTTTCGGTGCCGGCCAATCGCCTGTCGAAGGCGCAGGCCCGCATACCTCCCGCCCTGCACCTGTAGCATCTGAAGCACCATCAGCGACCACATCCACTTCCCTGTCCCAGCACAGCGTCCAAATGTCGTTACCCCAGGCATTTGAGCGCAAGAGAAAATACCCAGCCACCCACCCACAGGCCATAGCACTAACCTCACACCTTTCCAAATTACTGGCCATCGAAATGCTGCCATTTAGGCTTGTGGACACTGAGTCCTTCCGCAGCCTGATGGCAGCAGCTGTCCCTCGGTACGCGGTCCCCAGCCGCCACTACTTTTCCCGGTGTGCCATCCCCGCATTACACCACCATGTGTCCCGTAACATCACCCGTGCCCTGACCAACGCAGTTACTGGGAAGGTCCACTTAACGACTGACACATGGACAAGTGCTTGTGGCCAGGGACGCTACATTTCCCTGACGGCACACTGGGTGAATGTCGTGGAGGCTGGGAGCGACTCGGACCCTGGGATGGCACGGGTGCTACCCACGCCGAGGATTGCGGGCCCTACCTCCATCAGGGTTTCCACCAGCACCTACGTTATTGGCTCCTCCTCCTCCGTTTCTACCTCCGAATTCTCTACACACACCGCCACTCCCCCATCAGCCAGTAGCTGGAAGCAGTGTAGCACTGCAGTGGGGAAGCGTCAACAGGCCGTGCTGAAGCTGATCTGCCTTGGGGACAAACAGCACACGGCCTCAGAGCTGTTGCAGGGGATTAGTCACCAGACCGAGCAGTGGCTCTCGCCACTCAACCTGCAACCAGGCATGGTTGTGTGTGATAATGGGCGTAACTTGGTGGCGGCTTTGGAGCTCGGCAAGCTCACACACGTACCATGCCTAGCGCATGTATTTAATTTAGTGGTGCAGCGATTTCTAAAAACCTACCCCAATGTGCATGATCTCTTGACCAAGGTGCGCCGCGTGTGTGCACATTTCCGTAAGTCATCTACAGCTTCGGCCGGCCTGTTGAAGCTGCAGCAGCGCTTACAATTGCCAGCTCACCGGCTGCTGTGTGACGTGAGCACGCGCTGGAACTCCACCTTCCACATGTTGGCCCGGCTTTGTGAGCAGCAGAGGGCAGTAGTGGAGTACCAGCTGTTACACGGTCGTCGCCTCTCCGTTCAACTTCCTGTAATCAGAAGTGAGGAGTGGGAATGGATGTCAGACCTCTGCGAGGTTTTACGCAATTTTGAGGAATCGACACAGATGGTGAGCGGCGATAACGCTATTATCAGTGTAACCATCCCACTTCTGTGTCTACTGAAACGCTCGCTGCTCACAATTAAAACCGACGCTTTGCATGTGGAAGAGGTGGAAATGGGGGAGGAAGAGCTTACACAAGGTGATAGCCAGAGCACCCTCACTTCGTCTTCTCAGCGACAATTGGAGGAGGCGGAGGAGGAGGAGGAGGAGGAGGAGGAGGAGGAAGACACGGTTGCCTCCGCTACAGAGGGTAGCCATGGAACTTTAGTTCCATCTCTTCAGCGTGGGTGGGCAGAAGAGGAGGAAGAGGATGAGGATATTGAGAGTCAGCCTCCTGGTGAGGACAGCGAAATCTTGACTGTTGGTACTCTGGCACACATGGCTGACTTTATGTTAGGCTGCCTTTCCCGTGACCCACGCGTTGTACGCATTTTAGACAACACGGATTACTGGGTGTTCACCCTTCTGGACCCCCGCTACAAAGAGAATTTCTCATCTCTCATTCCTCCGGTGGAGAGGACAAGCAAAATGGTGCAATACCAGAAGGTTCTTGTTGAAAAATTGCTCCAAAATTTTCCATCTGACAACGCTGGCGGCAGAGTACGTGCTACCTTGGCCAACCGAGAAGGGGAGAAAAGGGGAGCACACAGCAGTTCCGAGAAAGGCAGGGCAACACTCTCCAAGGCGTGGGACACCTTCATGACACCCCGCCAGCACCCTCACCCTGATGCGCAGCCTAGTGTCACAAGGAGGGAAAAGTTTTGGAAGATGGTGAAGGAGTACGTAGCAGACCGTGTCAGCGTCCTCAATGATCCCTCTGTGCCTTACAACTACTGGGTGTCCAAGCTGGACACGTGGTATGAACTGGCACTCTACGCCTTGGAGGTGCTGGCCTGCCCTGCCGCCAGCGTTCTGTCTGAGCGGGTATTTAGTGCTGCTGGTGGCATCATAACAGATAAGCGTATCCGCCTTTCCACCGACAATGCTGATAGGTTGACACTTATAAAAATGAACAAGGCCTGGATTTCCCCTGACTTCTCCACTCCACTGGAGGAAAGCCCCGGGGGAACATAAACTCACTTTATATATGTTATTTACAATGATGGGAATACTCTGTATTCCCATTCACCCCTTCCACCCAAAAAACGGGTATATGGTTGACTCTTAATCTTCTCATCCTCCTCCTCCTCTTCCATATGCCCTGTGCTATAATTTTTATATAGGGCCAGCTCACCAGCGGGCCCTGTGATATAATTTTTATATAGGGCCAGCTCACCAGCGGGCCCTGTTTGACAATTTTTATATAGGTCAGCTCACCAGCGGGCCTTCTCATATAATGTTTTATTGGGTCAGCTCTCTAGCGGGCCCTCTCATATAATGTTTTATAGCGTCAGCTCACTAGCGGGCCTTCGCATATAATGTTTAGGATGGTCAGCTCTGCAGCAGACCCTCACCCATAATGTTTTAGATGGTCAGCTCAGCGCACGTTTCCCTCTTAATCATGGCCTCAGTTCTGAAAATCAAGGAAATTTTTGGGAGAATTTGCCTCTGCGCACGTTTCCCTCTTAATCATGGCCTCAGTTCTGAAAATCAAGGAAATTTTTGGGATAATTTGCCTCTGCGCACGTTTCCCTCTTAATCATGGCCTCAGTTCAGAAAAATCGAGGAAATTTTTGGGAGAATTTGCAGATGATATACAAGTAAATATACAGCAAATACTGTTTGGTAACAATTTTTCGCCTAAAGTCGTTTTTATTTTCCTTTTTGTGTGTTTTACGGTCAGTCTGTAAAAATGGCGTACTACGGGCGAAAGATCGTTCCCAGCAGCGATGTTGGAGTCCAAGGTGCATCCAGACATCCTCCCTATGCTGTCCCTGAACCATTTCTGTAGTGTTTCCATCTTTTTCTGCCCTTTTCCTATGGACCAGGCACCCTCCCCTCATCAGAGCAGGGGTTGCCTGGTGTAATGCTCGAGTCCTCCCATTGACTTCAATGGGGCTCGGGTGTTTGGCCGAGCACTCGAGCCTCAGGGGGTGCTCGGTCAGAGCACCCGAACATCCGAGCATTGGGGTGCTCGCTCATCACTAATCCTGAGGCCTGCAAATCAATATTTTTGAATACACATTGAAAGCAGATTATTCTGTTAATTTGCATTTAACTTTTAGGCAGTTTTTAATCTTTCAGAATACAGATGCTGCATTTCTCTGTGGTTTCTGCATTTAAGTAGACATATGTGTCAAAGCATGGGGGATTCTGGGAACATTTAAGGGAGTATTTTGAGCGTAGATAACATTTTCTTTAATTGTTTCTGAACACTTTAGCTTCTATTATTATATAATCTGAATTCATTTTTGGAGAGTATAAAATGTGGTGCATACAGCAGATAGCTAAAAAGTCAAGGAAAGCTACAAATTACAGTGTCAAATAGAGTGATAATCCAGCATGATCACAGTAAAACAGTTATCGCTATATTTTGCATGGCGGATGCAGAGAACTATTCATCAGATTGGATTATGCTTTGAAGGCAGGTTTACCTTTCTCTTGTAGGAAATCCAGACAAGGATCTAGAGAAGATTTACATCACATGCTTTATAACATTGTTATGTATCACATTTCATGTAAAAACCGACTTTAAATCAACAGGAAACGTTTACAGTGAAAAAACATATATTGCAGGACGTTTCCTGTTGAGTAAAACAAAGGTACTCCTGTTGCTTCCTTCTGAAGTTATTATAGTTTGAATTGTTGTTATTTTATATTAAGGCAAGAGGTAATAAAGAAGCATAAAAGCAGGGAACGATGGCGAAATCAGTGTGAGGATCAGGATATGATGGAGGTATAGAAGATGGTGGGGGGACATAGAGGATTAGAGCAGGGATGGATGAAAGAGAGGCATGTTGGGCTGACTGCCCTAACACTTACATTGTACAGCTGGTCTTCACAATTTACGTACAGATTACCTGATCTTTAGGCATTTATTCTGTTCCTTTCTATGGGAGAAGGTAGCCAATGACTGCAGTTGTAATGATAGTAACAGCTCCATCACGTGACATTATGAACTGCTGCAAATTTTGTAAAAAGCAACTGCCTACTGTGGGAGTTCCTGTTTTCTGCTTGGCAGGAAAAGTCCGGACATATAGCTTTTTCATAATAAAACTTTACCAATCCTTTAACCACTTCGCTGCTAAGCCATTTCACTCCCCTGTGCTGAGCCTGTTTTCATACTTCCTGTGTTGTATTCAGTGACAATTTTAGGTGCTTTTCTGTGAACAGTCCACATGTTATGCACCATTTTCTTTCACAAGACCCTGCGCATGGATGTTCTCTAACATGACCAATAAGAACATTATATTTCTAAAACATCAAAATTCATGTTTTTATGCATAGGATTTCCTATTAAAAAAAAGCAAGTGAAAATTGTATTTTCTTTTCATTCTGCACAATTGTACCATTCTGCATTTCATGCCCAAGACAATGTGAAATGAACAATAAAACCCTGCATGCTATATTTAAACATTTCAGGGACTCGCCAAAGTTTGGTTTGCTATGAAATCTCCAGAAAATTATGTTTTCTTTTTCGTTTGATGTGACACACAGGAATGATGGGGGTAAAGTATCCTTTGGTCGAGAGGACAGGGCACTTGCCTTAACCCTTTGAGTGCCAGAGGGGTACGCAACGCATTGCAAAGCAATGCGTTGCGTACCCCTCTGGCACTCAAAGGGTTAAAAGGCTCTCCACTTTACCCCCGCCAGTCTTGTTCAGTTTTTAAAAGTGACCATAAAGGAGGTGCACAGAGCAAAGGTTCTTCTTAGTTACAATTTTTTTTTTTTTTTGTTAAAGGAGAACATTCATCTCTTAAAAAGATTTTTTGCATAGGTTTAGTTATTAAAGTATTATTAGCTTTGTTTAGGCCAAAGGAGACACAGACAATTCCCATATCACCAGGACTTCAGGGGTCTCCCCATTAACACTTTGCTTCTCATGTCAGATTAGTCTTCCTAAGGACTCTTCTGGTACTTTTTTGCCCCTCTTGTTCTGTGGGTCTTACATAGCTTCCAGGCCCCCCTTCTACTAAGCAGTAACCTGTATGGGTTAAAGCCTTGATGTATTCTGTGAATAATGTACCTTCCTCTTATCAGGGGAATTTTCCTCTAGTGGGGGATTTTCCTCAGTTGAGGAGGGGAATCTGATGAGAGCTATTTTTATTCATTTTTCACCCCTGGGGATTATTTTGAGGAAGATCCTGGCTCCCCTGCTGAGGCAATTTGTCTCAAAAAGTGAGCATGGCTAAAATGTCCATTGTTTTGTGAGTGTATTACCAATTGTGCCTAAATCAGCAAAGCTTCTAGCACACATTTTCAAATGTCTGGTTAGCTTTACCATTAAATTATGAGCATATGCTTACTTCTCCATTAATTTACGAGCAAAACTGAAACAAAACACAAAAAGAGGGGAGAGGCTTATTGTGCAGGAATCTGGATAGTTCACAACAGAATACAATAATCAGAATTGTACTCGCATATGGAGATTGTCATGGGCAAAGTACCAATCACAAAACCAGCTTATGAAGGATATTAAACTGCCTCCACACAGAAACCTCAATCCTCTATGTGCTCAATCCTTCCAAAGATCACACCTCTCGGCAAGACTTGAAAAAGAACACAAAGCAAAGGAGAAGGAGAGCTATACTGTAATTTTAAAACGGCAAACAAATCAAGACTTTAAAATAATCCAATACTCATTTAGTGTGTTTATCCAGCTACACTAACAGGTAACCTGTTGTAGAGGTAGCAGGGATTTGTGATGCTGGTTCTCCCTGTAGCAAAACCCAATGAACTTGCATCAAACGTCCATACTAGTGTGAAGCAATGCAGTGGGTATTCCTATGCTTAGAAAAAATATATGTAGCAGACCAGATACATCAAAAAATATAAAATTTATTTAAAAAAAATTGTTTAAAAAATCCTCAAATGCCCAACACGTTTCGTGGCTGGCTTGCCACTTCATCAGGAGGAATGCAATGTAACAGAAGATATATATATAAAACTGGTCTGCTGATAATACACTGGGTTTTATGCAAGGAAAGAGCTAACTGTGATTGGCTGATTGAAATTCAAACTAACCAATATAGGTATTTAATTGCTAAGTTCTCAATTGGATGACCTGCTCACATTTTGAATTAACCATTGATAAACCAACATGATCATTAACTACACATATACAACTCAGTACATGCTAAACTAAACAAATTCTCAACCCATATCATAAATGAGTATATAGATTCAATATACTGCATGTGAATGCGCGTAAGCATAGTAACATACACTGTAAATATTAACATTTGATATGCTAGTCCCGCCAATCCTTAAAATAGAACGATCACTAAATAAATGTATGTGAATAAAAACATAATAGGAAAACAAATCAAATACAATGTATATGGATATACTCATGCACAAACACATAATAATATGTTTAAATGTACCTGGTATAAATCACACATTGTAAAAAATTAACCCCTGGGGTACTGTGGATCATAATTCAAGACACTCATCAGGGCAAAAAAATTAACCAAAGTGCATGGGATCCAGAGAAACATTGCCTTGGTATCAAATGATGACATAATAATTCATCAATATGAACCACTCCATAAAGGCAATGCAAATTAAACCTCAAACATCTATACCTGATGTTAAATATCGCCGATTCCATGGATTGAATGTAAAATACCAGTAAATGCTGGGTATAAACTATGGGGATTAACCCCATAGGTACCCCCTTTTGCTGCTAATCCAAAGGTAAACCCATAATGCACACTGTATCTGGAAATCTGTATACATATGTGGCCTGAATCGATATCTCAATCACACACCACTCTATGTGAATGAGAAATATATATAAAAAGATCTTCAAAATTGTGAGTATCTGATATAAAAATCCCAAAGGGGCAATAAAAACTAGAAAATAAGAACCCAACATCCCATACCTGAAATAAACCAAACTATATCACAATAGTCTATATGGTATAATAGATACTAGTGATGGCACCAATTGAATTCCCCACTAAACTAATACTACACTGTGTCTTCATACATATGAACTAAAATGTGAAATGGCTATAATAATCATTCATATTGCTGGTAAAATGATGATAGTGAATCATATGTGTAAAAGTTACATATGTCATAAAAAGTGTGTTGCATGATCATACCACTACATGTTATGTGTTCTACATATAAATCAAATAGCTACTCCACCATGGATATTACCACACCAGATTGATGCATAATAGCATCAAAAAATGGCGTGAATAAAAAATAAGTGTATACTATAAATAAATATTTATGTTGTGTTCTTATTCTCTAGGTTTTATTGCCCCTTTGGGATTTTTCCATCAGATTCTCACAATTTTGAAGATCTTTATGCATTTTTATATATATTCCTCATTCACATAGAGTGGTGTGTGCGATTGAAATATCGATTCAGGCCACTTATGTACTGTATACAGATTTCCATATAGAGTGCTCATTATGGGTTTACCTTTGGATTAGCAGCAAAAGGGAGTACCTAATGGGTTAATCCCCATAGTTTATACCCAACATTTCCTGGTATTTTACTTTCAGTCCATGGAATGGGTGATATTTGACATCAGGTATAGATGTTTGAGATTTGATTTCCATTGCCTTTATGGAGTGGTTCAGATTGATGAATTATTATGTCATCATTTGTTACCAAGGCAATGTTTCTCTGGATCTCATGCACTTTGGTTAATTTTTTGCCCTGATGAGTGTTTTGAATTGAGTATGATCCACAGTACCCCAGGGGTTAATTTTTACGATGTGTGATTTATACCGGGTGCATATACACATATTATTATGTGTGTGTTTGCGCATGAGTATATCCATATACATTGTATTTGATTTGTTTTTATATTATATTTTTATTCACATACATGAGAGACCGAGGGGGGGAGTGTCACATTGTTTTTAGGTTTAAGAAGGGCCATGATCATAAAACATGGCTATGCCACATGCACGTTGAAAGCTTGTAATTTAGTGGAGAGGAAAGGAAAGGTTCAGAAGTGGGTAAACCTATATAATACACAAGAAAACAGAGCCCCCACCCAAGAATTCATGCAGATCAAGACCATTTGGTCTTTTCTTCAGGACAAAGAGACATTTGTGTTTTTAACCTTTATGGTGCTCCTAATAAAGTATTTGGTTATATGACTGGCATTTTGAGTACTAAGTCCTCCTGTGTGTCTCCCAATTGGGAACTTCATGTAGCCCTTCTCCACTGGAAAAGAACTCACTATTCTTTGTATTTTCCAAGTGCTGTTTTGTCTCCCATGCTACACGGATGTCAGGAAAACAATGGTGGGTAATGCAAAAGGTTGTAGATTTTGCACACTGAGCTGCATCTCTCTCTCAGTAAAAACGCAAAAAGACTGGTGTCTTGTGAAGATATTGAAGCTTTGACAAATAGCCTAATATAACAAGCTGAGCTAAAGCTGGTATTTGCAGGTCCTCAGACAGACGTGATTAAAAGCTATAGCTTTCAAATTGTCTTTATTAAAATGATATTGATTTATAGGCATCAAGGTGTTTTATGTTGTGTGTGTATGTCATTGTTGCCTCTATCCTGTCTCTCATTCTTTACACAAGTGTAATTCGGTAAGCTAAAGAGAGCAATTCTGGAGCAGCCCAGATTGTATCATAGGGGATACATGAAAATTCCTGTTCATTTAAATGGGACTTTTAACCCCTAGAATGCTACAGAGGTCTCCAGTGCATTTCAAATCAATGTGTTGGAGAATATTTTAGAATTCCAAGTGTTAAAAGCCCCATTTAAATCTATGGGAATTTGAGGGATTTTCAATTCTCCCCTTTGGTTATGTTTTGCTCCAGAATTGCACCTATTTTATTTATTGAATTGCTCCTTTGGTCCTTCACTAAACCATAATACTTTTGACCTTTGAAACATTTCTTCAATCGGTTTTTCTGGCTAAAGGAAGTAATCTATTCTTGCATCATGAGTAGAAGATGGGGGACTGCCTAGTAGTTGTTCTTACAGGAACTCTCAGTCCTACAGGATGATGGACATTTTCCACTATGGTACAGAATTGTTACAGTTTCTTGTAGTTCATTAGTTTTACTCTGTCCAGATATATTTCTTTTGTAGAGAAAAAACTCAGAACATGTAATGACGATGAGAAAATGATGGATGTATTTGAACAGGAACAATTACTTAGTCCTCCATAGCCTTGGTGCAAGATACCAACAAATGCAAGAAGCAGAAAAATAACTGTGTTCTGTAATCAAACTTGACTGATCTGGCTGTGAGAAAACTCTTTAATAAAGTCTGCTATCGGTAAAGGTTTTCAGTCTCTCCCACACAAAAAAGAGGGTGGGCCTTTTTCCACTGCTTAGTGCATCTACCACCTCCCCCCCCTTATTTCTACTCATAGCTCCCTATATAATTAGCACGTGTTTACCGGTAAAGTCTCTGTATACACGCACACACTTGGCACTCCTCAGAGAGAACAATTACCTTACCTATACCTCTGTGATGATCACTGAGGCTGATGTACTAAAGGCAAGAGGGGCAACTCATCTAAATCAAAGGCACAAATAAATCATCCCCAAATCGCCCATAGATTCAGATTGGCCTTTTAACCCCTTGAATGCTAGAGAGGTCTCAAAATCATTGCCTCGTAATGTGTTAAAAACTCTTTGGCATTCAAAGGGTTAACATTTAGGGAAGTTGGTTTACTCCACGATTGCACCAATATTCCTTTGTACAGTGGTTCTCAATCTTTTTTTTTTTCTTGTCACAGTACACCTAGGACACAGTCTAGAATTTTTGAGGCACTTCAAACATTTTGTGGAACGTGTGTCAGGGTAATGAGGGGAACATATGCATAATATATAGTTATTATTAGGTTTCACCATAATAATGGCAAAAACAAGTATAATGGACATAACGCTTTCTATAATTATACATCTAAATCTCAAACATTGACATTTTTGTTAGTCTTCATGGAAGGATGTGGCACCTTAATCTGATGCCCAAGACACACCAAAGTGCCATGGCACCTTTGCAGAGAACCACTGGCTTAGTACATCACACTCACTGAGGTGCACTTTGCACTTTCATGATAAATCAGCATGCAGCTGTAGTAATGTTTCCTCACACAAGCAGCTCAGATTGTTTGCCATAGTTAATAGTACTGATGTGTGATGCTTGCACTGTTCTTAACTGTCTAGTTATTCTGCAATTCTGTGATGACGTTAACCCCTCTCTCCCCTTTTCCCTACATCAGCATTCCTGGCTCAGATCTGACAGCGGATCACTACAAGGGGACAATCTTCAATCATTTTTAGGAAAAACCTGCACTCGTCAAGGTGGGCGGGGTTTTCATTATACTGACAGATGTAAGATTGTCCAACGTTGTGATCTGTCCTGTCCGAAGACCGGTTTTCAGACTTGAGGGGCGGTGGCTTACAATCGGGAAAAGGGACGGAAGGGGTAAATTTTATCATATAATTACAGTGTAACTAGGCAGTTATGAACAGTACGAGCATAAGACATCAGTACTATTAACTATGGCGAACAATCTGAGCTGCTTGAATAACAAAACATTACTAACCCTTTAAGCAAATTTACCAGGCGGACAGAGATGCTTCATATTATTATTCTTTATTTGTTGAGTGCCAACTATGCAATGCATGACAGTTTACATTTACATACAGAACTTGATCGAAACAAATGGTAGTGAGGGCCCTGGGTGAAAAGAAGTGTAAAGTTAGGCAAGATGAACAGCTGGACCCAGAAGATAGTGAAAGAGTCTGGGAAAAGGCTTGTGTGTAGAGGTGTTTTTTCAGAGAGCTCAAAACTAATAAAGTTGGGTGAGTGCCTGATGTGGCATGACAGTGTGTTCCATAGTTGGGTTGCAGCCAGGAGCAGTCTTGTAGACATGAATAAGGGGAGGTTATGAGGGTGGATAAAGAAGAGAAGTAGCAGGTAGGGAAGTATTTGAAAATGAGTAAGGAAATGTATGGAGGAGTTGAGTTGAAGGGAGCTTTGTAGATTAATGTCAGGTGTTTGAATTTCACTCTGAATGATATGGAAAGCCAGTGTAGGGTCAGCCACTGAGGACCGACAGTTTAGATAGATAAGTCTACAGCAGCATCTTGTAGAGACCAGAAGTGGAGAGAGGCAGGTTAGTAGGAGTCCAATCAGAAAAGGTTGCAATAAATGAGAAGAGAAATGGTTAGTGAATGAATGAGTGTTTTGGAAGGATCTTGTGTGTGGGTAAAGTGAATACATTAACCCTTTGAGCGTCAGAAGGGTATGTAACACATTGCTTTGCAATGCATTGCATACCCATCTGGCACTCAACCGGTTAAATATTTTTTAGGAGGAGATGGCAAGATTTTAAGATTGTTTAAATGTGACTGGAAAAAGGAGAGATCAGAACTGAAGATAACACTTTGGGAGAGATGTTCAGAAAGTGGTGGTAACTAAAATTGTCTGTAATCAGAATAGAAAAGTTCTTACTCCATGATCTGTCAATTCTTAGACATGTTTCCATCATTTTTTGCATCCAGTTCCGCCATCTCCATCAGAGTGAAAAAGCCGCCTTAAAAATGGGTGTGTTTTTTTAAGGATTTAGACTTGGACAAGATCTGATTTTTTTCTGCAGGTTATTCTAGACTTTTGGAACTCTGAAGGAGAAGGCAGATCGGCCGACTTCTTTCTCGTAGTGTGGTATACTCAGTGAGTTGTTAGCGGTGGAGCAGAGGTTATAGCTTTCTAGAGAAGTGGTTATAAACCATACAAGAGAAGTGAAGGGGTATGTCCAGATTCGAGTATTATACACAAAAGAAAAAAAAAAAAAGAAAAATAAATATATATATATATATATATATATATATATATATATATATTATATATATATATATATATATATATATATCTTTGGCTTAGAACAGGATATTTGGCATTATTGGCCATTAGGATGTATATTTATGTATTTATTAGTTCTTTAGCCATATAATTAACAACTAGATAGAAGCAGGATCAATGGTATACCCTATGATTTGTTTTTAATGTTTTTAATCATCTCCTGTTGATTTTGTATGTATATATTTTCTGTACCATTAATAAACATTATATATTTTTGCTATTTTGCTGACTTTGTGTGCCTCATTTAGGGAACTACTTTCCCTTTAAGTGTCAGTTATAATATACTGATATTTTTAGGATCTTTTGTAGATTCGAGTGTTAGCCAATTTAGTTCTTCATAATGCCAATGACATTACCATAAACATGGCCACTGAGTAACTTTTAAAGGTTTAGATGTTTTAATGGTGAACTATCCATTAGGAGTAAGTGGTTCTTACTTTGCTAAACAGAAGAGCTTACATTTCTAGCAGTTCTCACAACATTCTTTTTTAGCTATAAACTTTGTTCTACATTTAATCTCTTATAGTTTATTCAGTTTACAATCCTATAACGATATACAATCTCTTCTATTAACCATCTGAGTGCCATAGTGGTGTGCATCACCTTGCTCTGCAAGGCGTTGCACACCCTCTGGGATCCAAAGGGTTAAACAAATTAAGAGCCTCTAACATCTAGGCCATATTTTTCCTTTAACAAATCCAGTTTATAGTATACTTTGAAAAGAATGTGTAAGTAAACATTTCTCTCTTATGACTGTACAACTAATAGATCTCACAAACAGTTTTCATGTACTTGTGTTTATTACTTACAGGCCTGTGTTGATGTGAGAGCAAGTTCTGTTTTCTGGAAACAAATGGAAATCTCGGAGACTGTTGGTGGGCTTCCTCGGATTCCAGAATGGCTTTCGACACATCCTTCCCATGAAAACCGTGCTGAACATTTGGACAGACTTATACCTGAGGTAATTTCAATTGTATTCCAACAGTGGCACTCAAATTTTTGTAAGACTACACCTCCCATTATTTTTACCTTACAAACTATGATGGTATTTGAAGGCCAACAGCTCATGGTACAGTATTACAAATTAGTACACTAGCATATTAAGATACCTAGTGGCTGTTAATGTTGTCTGAATATTTTTTTTACACTGGCAAGTCTAGATGTTGTGCAAGCTTTCTTCAGACTGGCTTCTGATTTTGCAGTTGCCATTTTACTTCTGTCTTGCTTATTGTACTCTGTTGGCAGATGCAGCAGGTTTGAAGGATCCACAAACAAGAAGTAGAACTCTGTCCTCAAGGCCAGCATTGCTGCCACTGGAGCAGTACTGAGACCTATTTTTGCCTCTGCCTGGGTTAACAGGTCTGTTGCCGTATGTGGTAAGCAGATGTTGGAGGTTGTCCGCCAAGGTTTACAAACAGTATCTGTTGGTTCTTTTAAAGAGCATAACACTTGTGTATCTGAAGCTCTTTTCGAGGAGGTCATGTTGTCTGCTAAAGTTTCAACTTTCTCTGCTGCTGCACGATGCATTTTGTGGCTTAAGATTTGGTCTGCGGATCAGTTCTTGCCCTTTCACATGCACGCTCCTCCACCAAGCCCAGGCAGCAGAGGCAGCCCAAGGGAACAGCTCCAAGACCTAAGTCTGTCAATCAATCTTCCACATACTCGCGGAATCCTGGTCCGTTGCCACCTGTAGGGATATCTTCGCCTGGGAGTCCTCAGTTGTGGACCAGTGGGTTTTGCAGGTAATCCCAGCAGTACAGCATAGATTTTGTATCCCTTCTGCCGTATCACTTCTTTTTGTAAAGAGTACCAAAAGAGACAGACAAGGTGCATTTCCTTTTCTTGTAAAAGTTATTTTTGGCCCAGAGCTAGAGACAATTGTTAGTCACGCTACAAAAGGCAAAAGTACTTTGTCCCATAAGTCCAAGCAAAAGAGTATCCACTTCATGCGAGGGGATCGAAAACATTATTCTGGTTACTATAGACCCTACTCGTCTTCCTCTTCCACCAGCCACCGCTACCAAGCATAGCTCCACATGGGAGGATAGAAAGTAAACCATAGATAAGTTGTGGGTTAAAAAATCCAGTGCGCCTGGGAGCCCAGTTTCAGGAGACTCTTTCATGAGGCTGTGGATTCACTGCTGGCAAATAAGGTTGTGATTCAAGTACTTCCCCCAGAGTGCGGTTTAGGCTTTTATTCCAACCTGCTTGTGGTTTGGAAGAAGGACCGGGGCTGTCGTCCCATGTCGGACCTCAGATGTCTTAACAAATATGTGATGACTACGTGCTTAAAGATGGAATCTTTGCATATTGTCATCTCAAGTGATGTGCCCGGGGCAGTATCTGGCATCACTAGACCTTCAGGATGCATCCCTACACATCCCCATC
Source organism: Rhinophrynus dorsalis (assembly GCA_037306005.1). NCBI lineage: Eukaryota > Metazoa > Chordata > Amphibia > Anura > Rhinophrynidae > Rhinophrynus > Rhinophrynus dorsalis. Next base: position 236,063,545 of record CM074722.1, on the reverse strand, counting down.
CACCTAGACAGCCAGCTCTAGCTGCAATTTTCCTGATGCTCGGATCATTACCAGTTCACAGCTCTGCCATTTGGCCTGGCTTCTGCACCTAGAGTGTTCCCCAGAGTCATGGGGGCCTTAGCAGCCTTCATTCACACCAGAATGACCAGTTTCTCAAAGCACCCTTAGAGGAACTCTTGGCCCAGCACGTACAAGGCTGTGTGCGATTGCTGGTCCACCACGGGTGAAATCCTCTCCGGTCCCTTCCCAGAAGCTAGTGTTCCTAGGGATGACGGTCAACACCCATCAAGGGAAAGTTTTCTTGCTGGAAGAGAAAATTTATCAGGTCATGCAGGAGGTGTCGCCGGCCCTGCAGTGGCCTTTGGCCACAATTAGGGAGTACATGAGAGTGCTGGGCAGGCTAGTGTCAACATTAGAGGCTGTGCCTTACTCTCAGGAGCACACACGTTAACTTCAATAGCATGTCCTTCAGAGTTGGTCGGGCAATCCAGAGCATCTGAATTGCCAGAGATCCGAAGGCCAGCCGGAACCTTCAGTGGTAGCTTCACAGACACAACCTGGAACAGGGGAAACCCTTTGTGATACCAAAATGGACTCTGGTCATGACAGATGCCAGTCTGAGAGGTGGGCTGTTGTGGGGTCCAGGGTAGGTGGACTGCGGTGGAGTCTTTCCAGTCCATCAGTGTTCAGGAACTCAGGGCGATCTGTCTGGCCCTGGTGCACTGGACATTTCTCCTGAAGGGAAGACCAGTGAGGGTCGAGTAGGACAAAGCCACAGCATGGACATTAACCGTCAAGGGGGGCACTCGCAGTGCTATCACCTGGTTCGTGGTGAGGTACATTCTAGGTTGGGCAGAAGCCGACATTCTGGCTATCGCCACTGTGCACATTCCAGGGGTAGAAAACTTGATGGTGGAAACACAAATAAACACGCTTTCCTCTGGCGCGCTCTACCAGGTACAGTACAGGTATATAAATTATCCAAACTTGTTTAACTTGTCTGTGTCCAGGAATTCTTGAGCTGTTCAGCTTCTCCTTAGATGGGGGCAGTACCATCCCTCATAATTCCAATCTAAAATGCAAACAAACAACAAAAAAGAGAGTGCAAGCTGCCTCTAAGTGTAGTATTATAAATGAATAGGATTATCCCACCTGTGGTTGGGTACTCAATAGAGATAGAGGCTATCTCCTGCTTCCAAGGGATATTCACAAGTACTGTTATGCCCCAGGCTGGTAAGGTATCTGTGTATGCTCCGGTGTGTTTTCTCCAATCACCACCACGACACTGCTCCAACTTTACATTATTAAAAGTATTTTATTGTGTATAAACAAATTAAAATTGTAAAATATATAACACTACGCGTTTCCTGACGGAAATGCCACTTCTTCAGGGGTCAAACACTTTTACTGCCTTTTTTATATTCAATGGACTCAGTGCAACAATGTAACTCCCCATTTCATTCAATCAAACCGAGTAGATGGCAATTATCCAATTAACAACTCTAAGCAAACCTGTTGCATTTCCTATGTGTGCGCTCCATTCGTTCTCCCCGGGATTCCGATCCTCCCCATGAGAATCAACCCATGCATGCTAGGAGGTATATCCCATGGGTTCAACGTCAGAGCACTACCCAGCAGTGATTTGCGAGAGATGACTCATTGTTCGAATCAAATAGCCCAGCTAAAATTCTCCTATAAATATACAACCTAATAAAAACTATATACTCTATCTAAAACCAATAAATTAAATACTGAACATCTATGTCTTCATTTAATCCTCCCGGATACATGGTGCTCAATTTAAATATCCAGAAGGATTCTCGACTTTGTAGTTGGGTCATGAGGTTAGAGACATTCTTATCTATTTTTTCAACACCCATAACTTTAAAACCTTCAAGTCCAACCTTGGGACATTGTGAAAAATGTCTTGGGACCCCATGATCCAACTTCCTGTTAGATATCCCCCTCCTGTTTTCCCCCAGTCATTCGCGTAATGTTTGTGTAGTTCTGCCTACATATTTTTTCCCACAGTCAGATGGGATAACATAGACTACATATTGGCTCTCACAATTAATACATTGTTTGATTGCATATTTCTGGGTATCATTATGATTTCTAAATTCCATCGCTTTGTTACCCATGTATCTACAATTGAAGGATTTATTATGGTTACACCTGCAGTTTCCAACTACTTCAAGGGTTTTATAGATACCCTCATTACATATGAGTCTATTGGGCTTGCTGGGGCCCACTAGATTACTAAGATTTTTGTTTTTCCTATATATTAATTTGGGTTTATCCCCTACATTTTCTTTCAGGAGGGGGCCCTGTTTCAATATGCTCCAGTGTTTTTCAAAGATGCTTTTAATATTTCCTCACAAGGCATTATATTGAGTTATAATAGGAATATCCCTGTTAGTACGTTCTTCCATATTTGCTCTCTTGTTATCATTCCTGTGTTATCTTTTATTAAAAATGACCTATCACGTTCTGGCACTCTCATTGCTGCCTTTTCTACTGTTTCAGGATTGTATTCTCTCTCTAAAAAAAGAATATTAGCCTGCTTCCAGTATTCATGCATCTTACTGCAAATTCGACGTAAGTGGTAGAACTGCCTATAGGGGATATTTTCAATCCACTTTCAATGGTGACAGCTCTCCACTCTTAGGTAAGGATTGGTGCTTGCCTCCTTCCTGTAAATAGTACTAGAGATACACTTATCTGGAGCTGCACTCAGTTCCAAATCCAGAAAACAGATTTTTTCTGTCTGTATGTTATGTGTAAATTTTATACCCAACAAGTTTCCCTCAAAATGTTGTATAAGGGATTCTAGTTGCTTTCTATCACCACGCCACAGTATGTCATAGATAAACCTCCCATAATATACCAGGCTTGCCCCCAAGCCATACCCCCCCAAATGACTTCCTCCTCCCACAAAAAAGTTATGGTTGAGTATAAAATTAATACATCTCAAAATAAACTCCTAAGTTGCTGAGACGTGGATCCTAGAGTGAGGGAACTTAACTCAGAGGAGTTCTATCTGATTGTGCAATGGTGGGTGTGCCAATGATAGATCTCATGGCCACCAGGGGTAACAGGAAGGCTCCAACCTCCTGCTCCATGAGGGGAGGTCCTTTGGCCTTCGCCATGGATGCAATGTCCATTCAATGGAACTTCCACCTTGCTTATGTCTTTCCTCTGACTCCTCTTATACCCAGTATACTCAAGAAGATCAGGGTGGAATGTGCGGCCATAATTCTGGTAACGCCTTATTGGATCAGGAGGATGTGGTTTGCAGCCCTGGTCAGTCTTTCCATTCAGGGTCCACTCCACTTTCCTCCCAGGCCCGGACCCCCTACTTCAGGGTTACCTGTGGTACAAGAACATGGAAAAGATGGTTTTGACTACATGGCTGTTGAAGCCCACATCCTGAGGAAAAAAGGGTCCTGCACTGAGATCATTTCCACTATGAGTCAGGCCCACAAGCCTATCTCTTCCAAGGCCTACCATATGGTATGGTCTCTCTTTCATTCATGTTGCATGGACAAGACTGTGTCCTTGCTGGAGTTTGACTATGCTTTGGTGTTATCCTTTTACCAGTACAGAGTGAATAAAGGACTCAGCTCTTTCTGTGTTTTTTCGGAGACGTATTGCCACCATTCCAGATGTCAAGGTGATCCTTCAGGGGGTGGCAAATGCCTTCCTATACTTTAAGGCTCCTTTGTGGGACCTTAATTTGGTTCTGAGAGTTTTGCACAGGCCTCGTTTTGAGCCCCTTGTTTCCATTTCTCTGCGTCAACTGACATTTAAGATGGCTTTTCTTTGGGCAGTAGTCTCAGTCAGCAGAGTTACTGAGTTGCAAGCCTTGTCTTGCAAGCCACCTTTCCTGGTCATTCATAAGGACAAGGCAGTACTTTGAACCTCTCAGGAGTTTCTTCCTAAGGTGGTTACTGAGTTTCAAATCAATCAGGAGATTGTTGTGGCTTCATTTTGTCCTGACCCTAATTCTGCCAAGGAGAAGGATCTCCATTTGTTGGACATGGTGTGGTGCCTTAAATTTTGTGTACACCGCACTGAGCCTTTTCGTAAGGTTGATTCTCTGTTTGTCATTCTTGAGGGTCCCAGGGTAGGTCAAGCTGCTTCCAAGGTCACTGTGGCCTCTTGAATTAAGGCTACCATACGCCAGGCGTATGAGCTCAGAAAGTTTCCTGTTCCCTTGTGCAAGGTAGTGACTTGATCCTCTTTGCACACCTTTGCTAAGCACTATAGTGATGATGTTCAGGCTTCGGCTGAAGCCAGCTTTGGCTGGAAGATCCTACAGGCAGCTTTGCCTGTCTAGGGACCTACACACTTGGTTGCCATACTGTTGTTCAGTTGTTTGAGCCCCATTGGCATCTGTTCTTGTGTGCTGTGGAAGTTTAGTGTCTGTTTGATACTTTATTCTACATAGTAACATAGTAAATTAGGTTGAAAAGTCCATTAAGTTCAACCTTTGCTTCATAACTCAAAGACGTGAGTATTATCTAGCTTTCCTGATGCCAAATAAATTAGTCTTTATCAGACCTTTCTGTTTTGCCTACTAATACACAGTATAACCCAATCTGCCATAACTGTATCTTTAGGCAAGAAATTCCATAATTTAACAGACCTTACTGTAAAAAACCCTTTCCTCTGCTGAAGCTGAAACCTCCTTTCCTCTAATCTCAAGGGGTGGCTCCTGGTTATTTGATCGGGCATTGGAATCCATAACTCATCAGAAAGATCCTTGTATTGACCTCTTAAATACTTGTACATTGTGATAAGATCTCCTCTTAGTCGTCTTTTCTCTAGAGTAAATAAACCAAGTTTGTCTAGTCCTCCATTCCCTTAATTCATTTTGTTACTCTTCGCTGTACTCTCTCCAGTTCTAGAATATACTTTTTCAGAACTGGTGCCCTAAACTGCACTGCATACTCGAGATGAGGTCTTACCAATGATTTGTACAATGGCAAAATGGTGTTATCCACTTTTGCTTCAATACCCCTATTTATGAAAGACAGGACTTTGATTGCTATTGTTACTGCTACTTGACATTGGGTCACTGATTCCCAGGCCTTTCTATAGCAACGAGTCCCCTAAAATTCCTAAATGCATGACTTTACACTTTCCCACATTAAACTTCATATTCCATTTGTTTGCCCAATCTGCCATTTCATGTAAATACACTGTATAATTTAGTGTCATCTGCAAATGTTGATATTTTGCTTTCTATATCTATTTCCAGGTCATTTATAAACATGTTAAAAAGCAGTGGACCAAGTACTGAACCCTGAGTTCTCCCACTCTCAAATTAACCTGTATTGGAGAATTGTCCATTTACAACCACACACTGTTCTCTATCGTTCAACCAGTTTTCAATCCAATTGCAAAGGTTATCCCTAGCCCCAATTTCCTTTTCTATACCCCAGCCTCTTGTGTGGCACTGTATCCAGTGCCTTTGCAAAATCTACTATATCAACTGCTTTACCATTATCTAGATTGCTAGTTACTTATTCATAGAATGAGTGAATGAATATGTTTATTTATATAGCACCACAAGTGTATGCAGCGCTTTACAATTTAAGGGTTTAAACAATACAGGGTTACAGGTGCTTTGTAGAGTGAAACATTGGGTGGGAGGTCCCTGCCCGAAAGCTTACAATCTAAAGTGGTAATGGGAGACATACAGAGTACATAAGGGTCAAGTGCTGAATACAGTACTAGTTCTGATGATGATAGAGGACATCAGTAAAGTAAATAATTTATATGAGCGTTCTAAAGAGCTGAAAAGACTAGTTTGGCATGAACTATTCCTCATAAAACCATGTTGATTCCTGCTAATAATCTTTTTTTTTTTGCAGGGTAATCCTGAATATAATCTCTTATTATCTATCCCTTCTAGCAGTGTTCCCACTAAAGAGGTCAAACTTACAGGTTTATAATTTCCAGGTTCTGTTTTAGTTCCCCTCTTAAATAGAGGTACTTACTTGGCTTTACGCCATTCTTGTGGCACTAAACCTGTGGTGATAGAATCTTTAAAGAGTAAAAAGAGGGGTCTTGCTAACACTGCACAGAGTTCCTGAAGAACCCGTGGATGTATACCATCAGGACCCGGTGCTTTGTCAGTCTTAATTTTGTTCAGTCTTCCCAATACCTTTTCTTGTGTTAGGCCAATATTTCATAATGGTATGGTTTTATTTGTTACTTGTTGAGGCTCTTCTGCCATTCCTTGCTCCATTGTATATACTGGTGCAAAGAAAGTGTTTAGAATATCGGCCTTTTCCTTATCCTCTCTAATCACCCCGCCATCTCATTTTTAAAAGGTCAAATTCACTCCCTCTTAAGTTTTTTTTGCTATTTATGTATTTGAAAAACTTCTTTGGATTAGACTTGCTCATTAACCACCAGCAATTCTAGTTCTCCCATTTTATCTACCATACTTCTTGCAGTTGACAGCATACAGTTCTGTCTGGGCTATTCCGATTCTGGCTAGTCCTAGGGAATCATGGGGACAGGCGTGAGGTCCTCTCTCCTTTTTTTCCACCTCTGGGAGCTTAGTGTTCGTATATTCCCATGGTACCTGTGTTCCATATTGGGCGTAAGAGAAAATAGGATTTTAGTGTTCTTACCTGTTACATTTTTTTCTCTATAGTCCATATGGAACACAGGTCTCCAACCCAGTGAAAAGGAGCTCTGTTTGGTCTCACTTGTCTGGGCTTGCGGAGTCCTCTTAGGGTCTTTCTTCTCATAGGAGATTTCCTTCTTCTCTCGCTTGCCTTGTTAGTGTGGCTTCGGTCACATTCATACTGGAGGCTATATACAAGGGGAGTGGTTAAGCTGGAGGAGTGGCTGGTAGTCTCCACCTATAAGACTCTGTCTTTTGAGACGTCTCCTGCGCTCCAAAGGAGTACCTGTGTTCCAAATGGACTACAGAGAAAAGGATTTAACAGATTAGAACACTAAAATCCTATTATTTGGATTTAAACATTTTCCACAAAAACTTGAGCAGTTTTTTAATGATTTGTTTTTGTTTTGTTTTTTTGTTTGTTTTTTACTGTTAGTAATGTGGAAACAGTAGCAAAAAAAATATATATATTTACTAATAAGAAAGAAAAAAAAAGTTTGCAAAAATATCAGCTTTAGTTTGCTACCACTTCCTATGTCCAAATATTCATTTTTTACAAATAGTTACACATTTCCTATAAGCCAGATGGAAATTTCATTTTACCTGAGATGCACTCATGTTTAACCCTTTGAGTGCCAGAGGGGTACGCAAAGCATTGCAAAACAATGCATTGCATACCCCTCTGGCACTAACTGGGTTAAAGGATTTATATGAAGTACTTGGGAAGTATACATTCGTGTTCTGTCCCAGTGGTGCCAGGGTTGAGCTGATGTATAGCACACATGGTTGATGTAGCAGTAAAAGACAGCCCATATGTATAAATGCAAATTGGTGCAATGCTAAGGAAAACCAGCTGCACCATAGGGAACAAATTAAACTTACCATTTATTTAAATGGGGATTTTAAGCTCTTGAATGATAAGGAGGTCTCCAGTGCATTGTGCAGAAAATGAAGTGTAAACCTTCTAGCATTCAGATGGTTAAAAAGTTCAATGTAATGTAAAGTAAATGTAATGGGAATTTAGGGAATTGTTATTCCTCCCCTACTGTTCAGATGATTTGCTTCAGACTATGCTCTGTTTATATATATATATATATATATATATATTTATTAAAGGGATGGTAATGTCCCACAAAAAATATTTTGCAAATTGTAGTCCTTAAAAAGTTGACCAAAGAGCAAAAAACTTTATCTCTCAAACTGCTATGGTTTGAGAGATACAGGCATTTAAAGTTTGTGATTTCCTGCTGTCAGCTGTAAAGCTGTCAGCAGGAGATCTGTGTTGGCCGACATGGAGGCTCTGCAGCAGAGCCGCAATCTCGTTCTTTACAACAGATTACTTCATTGGAATGGTCTAAAAAGTGTGCTTGCAAACTAAGCACACTTTTTAGATCATTCCAGTTAAGTCATTCGTTGTAAATAATGGGATTCCGGCTCTGCTGTAGAGCCTCCGTGTCGAAAGACACAGATCTCCTGCTGACAGCTTTAGAGCTGACAGCAGGAAATCACGAACTTTAAATGCAGATATCTCTTAAACCATAGTGATTTGAGAGATACAATTTTTTTTAGTCCTTGGTCAACTTTTTAAGGACTAAAATTTGCAAATTACCATCCCTTTAAATGTGCCATTCTGCTATACCATTTTCCACAGTAATGCCACAACAATGAGGCTGCTTTTCTAAGAATAAATGGAATAATGCTAGGGTAACCCAACTGAACAATAGTGGACAACTATTTCCATTGATTTAATTGGGGTTTTAACCAGTTCAGTGCTAGAGAGGTTTCTGAAGCAATGAGTTAGAGACCTCTTGAGCATTCAAGGTATTAAAATCCCCACTTGAATCAAATGGAATTTTGGGGATTTGTGTCTGTTCCTCTAGCACAGTTGTTTTGTTTTGTTTTGTTTTGGTTTGGTTTTTTTTGGGAGCAAACATTTGCTTTCCAGAACACAACTCCTAACGAGCCTCAGTATTGCTCTTATTTTTTGTGCATATGGCCATTATCCATCTCTGGCCAAAAGTCATCATGCTGCGAATGGCTCAGTGCACAAGAAAATCCATGCACTCACTTAGCAATGGCCATATTGTATCTTGCCATCACTTATCCATCAGTGAGAAATTGTCAGATAGGTGCTCATATTCTGTCCATCACATTCGAGCTGGCAGATTCCATTGTAGGCAGTGAGGGTGAAAGCACAAATATGCTATATTTATATACATGCGTATCACCATAATTATGCAATTTTTTTCTATTGTCATCATATTTCCCTGATTTACATATCAAAGGCAGGGAAATATGACTACAGGTATGCATCAGTGATCGTATTAAAAAGCTGGTGAGGAACAACATATTTAATTAGCTGATTGATGGAATTTTGTTGACTGTGTTAAAATATACTTTAGGCCCTGATTTATGTATTTGCTATAGAGAAATGTACTAGCAAAGCTCCCGGCATTGAATGGGACAGGCTGTTGTAGGAAACTCCAGAACTTTAAGAAGGAGAAGCCATGAAAAGGAAATTGAATACTTAGGGTATAAAGGTTAGTTTTTATTATAAGCTACTGAATTTACAGATATCTAGTTCATACAAACTATTTTGCAGTGACAGATTTATTACAGAGAACAGCATAAAATCTGACAAGGTGATAGATTTCCTTTAATGTTTCCATATTAATATTATGCACTTCTACAAAAGAAAGTGCAGTCATATTTAGTAATGATGAATATTATATAATCTTCATGTTTCAGATATTTCAACTGTTGATTATGCAGTGTCATTCTTTGAGATGGGAAGAAATCTGTTTCTCTTTGTGTTTTTTTCTGTTTTTGTTTTTTTAATCTGCTCCCTGCAAATTTCTTCTTTGCCAGCACAACAAATATTATTTTGCTGTAATAGACACAGAGGATGCCTACCTATAGTTAGCTTAAATTTGTGTTGTTCCTTCGGTCAGACTGGCTAACAGTGGTTTCAGTAGGCATCTTGCCATCAAAACAGATCGGTGCTACTGTGCATCCGGCCAAGATTCCATGTAAGCTCCGCCAATGTATCTGAGGGCAAAACTCCCAATTATTAATTAGCGCTTGTTGTCCTGTTAGCTTGTTTCTTACAGAAGCAATTTAGTTGTTTGTTTGTTTTTTAAGTTATTTCAAGTATAGTTTAGTGTTGATCATTTTAAATAAATAATTCCCATTGTATGACCTGTAGCTGTATTTTACAGCATTCGTTACAGGTTTATGAGACAAGGCTTATTTCTGGGAGCCATCAAAGCATGCTGGTCCATATTCAATAAGCTAAAAAATTGCAATTCTGCAGCAAAGTACACCATAGTGGATACATGAAAAATCACATTTATTTAAATAGGACTTAAACCATTGAGTTCTAGAGAGGTTTTCAACACACTGAGTAGCAATGCATTAGACACCTCTCTAAAAGTTAGACCTTTCTAACATTCGAGCAGTTTCATAACCCTCATTTAAATCAGTGGGAATGTTGGGAATTTCTCTTTGTCCTCTACAATGCTGTTGACTTGCCCCAGAAATGCACCATTTTAGCTTATTGAATACTGGCTGTTTTGATAGAGCAACAAAATACAAAAAGAATAAAAAATGGAAGAGCCGAATCTGTTTAGGCCCTTTGCCACTGAATAAAATTTTTTCTAGCAGTGAAAGAGTTTTAATGGCAACACTATTTACTTAAGGAGAACATGTTTATGAAAACTGTGTTAAAGAATAAAGATCTAATAATAACCCCCACTTTTTTGCCACAAGGTCTCAGTTTGATGGTAGTCTTTTTCTCTGTCTCCTACTATCATGTCTGAACCCAGGGAGATGAATAGTAGAAGGAACAAGGACTCTAATTGCTAGTTTTTCAATACTTGTGCTACATCTTTTGCTAGTGCTTCTGCATTTTTCTCTGAGCATATCCTTCCTAATGTAGCAGAACAAAAGTGGGTTAACAGCTTTCCAGGTTCTGTTGCTAACTATTTGGTTAAAATGCTGAGCAAATAGCTTGCAACCTTCCTAAGAATTTTATAAAGAGGATAGCTCCTGGGGATATGGATTCACTATTGAGAAGCCAAGCTCTTATCATCTCTGAACTTGAAAATAAGGAGGATGATGAAGAGTATTATAGTGATACTTATGCTTCTATCTATCTATCTATCTATCTATCTATCTATCTATCTATCTATCTATCTATCTATCTATATGTGTATGTGTGTATTTTTTTGTGTGCAAGTATTTTACCAGGAAGGATACATTGAGATTGTCTCTCATTTTCAAGTATGTCCTGGGCTCATTTTATCTACTGCAGAAGGGTCAAAGGTTGAGTTGATCTTGCCAGGGCTAGAACCTGCAACCCTAAGGTTTGGACAGATTCTATAGCTGGTGCATTAACCAACTGAGCCATCTCATCTGGTAATTCTTCTAAAATAGATGAACGGTTTATAGAACCCATCACTGCCCCCATTTGTCGCATCCTCCTCTTAAACCCTCTCACCCTTTCATTTGCTGCATCCTCCTCTTAAACCCTCTTATTCTCTGCATCCTTCTCTTAAACCCTTCCATTCTCCACATCCTCCTCTTAAACCCTCCCATTCTCCGCATCCTCCTCTTACTCACCCTCCCATTCATCGCCGCATCCTCCTCTTAAACCCTCCTATTCTCTGCATCTTCCTCTTAAACCCTCCCATTCTCCACATCCTTCTCGTAAACCTTCCCATTCTCGCATTCCTTCTCTTAAACCCTCCCATTCTCCTCATCCCTCCTCTTAAACCTTCCCATTCTCCACCTCCTCCTTTTAAACCCTCCCATTCTCCGCATCCTCCTCTTATCCACCCTCCCATTCGTTGCCGCATCCTCCTCTTAAACCCTCCCACCCTCCTACTCTCTGCATCTTCCTCTTAAACCCTCCCATTCTCCACATCCTCCTCTTAATACCATCCCACTCTCACATTCTCCTCATCCTCCTCTTAATACCCTCCCATTCGCCGCATCCTCTTCTTAATGCCCTCCCATTCTCTGCATTCTCCTTTTAAACCCTCCCATTCTCTGCATCCTCCTCTTAAACCCTCCCATTCTCCCTATCCTCCTCTTAATGCCTTCCCATTTCCCACATCCTCCTCTTAATGCCCTCCAACCCTCACATTTTTCCTCATACTCCCCTTAATATCCTTCCATTTGCCACAGCCTGCTCTTAAAGCCATCCCACCCTCCTATTCACCTCATCTGCCTCTTAATGTCCTCCCATTCACCGCATCCTCCTCTTAAAGGGATAGTAATGTCAGAAAAACAGTATTAACAATATGGTAGATGCAATTAAAAGAGAGTACTTGCACTTATTCATACCTCTCAAAGGTTTTATCACTGAATAGCAGAGAACAGTGTATCAAGGGCCTTATGCACAAAGCAGAGCAGTAATTCTGTGGTATACCAGCTTCACCATACTGGGGAAATAAAAACTCCTATTGATTTAAATGGTACTTTTAACCTCTTGAGTGCTAGAGAGGTTTCCAGAGCATTGCTTTGCAGTGCATTATAGACCTATATAGCATTCAAGGGGGTAAAAACCACTTTAAATCAATGGGAATGTTTAATTGTCCCCAGTGGTGCAGTTGGTTTGCCATGAATTGCTCCTCCTTGCTTTTCTACATAAGGCTCTCGACACCCCTGCAATTCCATGTCCATAGCCTACAGAGCAGGGCACATTAGAGCAGTTACTCAGAATTTGGAACTGTATCATCAATGTCCCTAGAATTTACATGGTTAAAATATTTTATAGTTTTAACCCGTTAAGGATCAGAGGGGGTGTGCATTGTTTTGCAGTGCTTTACACACCTCTGGTTGTTAAAAAGTTAATCTGCTATCACTTTAGAATATAAAAGTAAACAAAATATTTTTATGGAGGGAGAAACTTGCCTCTATACCTCCTCAATTCTGTTTTCTAATATACTGCAAATCTGCTCATAACAATAAAATACTTAAGAATAACATTCTGTTGAGTAGAATTGCTTGTGGATGAGCCAAATAATGTCTGTGAATACAGATATAATTGGATGTACTTTTGGACTCGCTTCAATTGATCTTATTAAGTCCATATACTTATGATGTGTGTGACCATATAAATAACATAGCCAGACAACTCTTGCAGACTCTGTTAATCTCTATGGTTGCAGACCGTCACACTGGTTTCACTTTGTGAGCTTAAATATGCATAAACTTTCATGGTTCAGCATTAGATTAAAAGGTTCCAAGTTGAAATTTCAATTGTTGCTATTAAGATTCACTCTTAATATAGAGAAATGCTTGCTGAGTTCAGTAAATCTAGCTGTATACATATATATTGTGCTATTGTATACCAGCAGTGCAAGAGCAGGCTTCAGTATGTAATCTAGCCATATCGATCCATGGGTATTTTGATAATTAGGCAACTGCAGAGGTAAATATATAAATAAACAAATACAGCTGTACATGGACCCTGGAGGCTGTTGTAGCCTCCAGAATCACCACTACTTTGATTATACATGATCCTTTCCCACCAATAGTGAGTCACAGTATGAGCATATGGTTTTATTTGTGATTTCATGTGTATAAGGACACACACAAAGTCATCGTAATGAAAAAATGCTGGATTGTGAGTTGGTGCTAAAAGAAGGACAATGTTTTCAGATGTAAATCCACCACGTTTAACCCCTGGAGCACCAGAGTGGTACACAACACATTGCAAAGCAATGCGTTTTGGTCTTTTCTGGTACTCAAAGGGTTAAGAAATGAGCTTGATGAATATTGCAGTAAAAAATTCTCATGTTAAAAATCTCTTTAATTTTGTCTTTGAAAAGAACATTTTCAAAGAAGCAAATACTTTTTTTTGTATTTAATACTGTGATCGCCAGAGGGATATCCAGTACATTGGCTGAATCTTGTGACGAATACCAGCCTGGGACACAACTCTGGGTCACCTGGGAGGTGGAAAGGAGAAGAGAATCTACTGTCCATCAACATTCTGGTGCACAGATCAGTTTGTCTGACTCTCTTCCATTGGTCCCAGTTGCTCACAGGACCACGGAGAGGGTTCATTTGGAAAACTTCAAGGCAGTGGTGTACAGCAAGATAGTGTGGAGAGAGGTGAAGGATCTCCTCACATGGGCAGAAGCATAAGTTCCAGCCATCTCAGCTGTATACATTCCAAGAGTGGAAAATATACTGGCAGACTTTTTCAGTCATCAAGACGTAGATTCAGGAAACTTGGAACTTTATACTGAAGTGCTCTACCTGATACTTCAATGCTCAGGGTCCCAGGGATAGATCTGATGGCGACGACGAAGGACAGGAAGGTGCCAGCATTCTGTGCTCAGATGGGGGTTCCTCTGGTCTTCACAATGGATGTCATGTCCATTCCATGGAACTTTCACCTGTCCTATGTGTTTCCCCTGATTCCAACCATCCCTAGTGTGATCCCGAAGATCAGGATGGAGAAGGTGCTGGTCATTCTAATCACCCCATTCTGGCCCAGTAGGGTGTGGTTTGCAGACCTCATCAGTCTGTCCATTCAGGAGTTTATATGTCTGCCCCCTAGACTGCATCTGCTGCTTCAGGAGCCCTTGTGGTATGAGGACGTGGATTGACTTGCCTTGATGGCATGGCTCTTGAGACCACCATTGTAAAGCAGAAAGGATTCTCTGATGATGTCATCTCCACCATGGCCTAGGCTTGGAAACAGTTTTCCTCCAAGTTATACCATACGGATTGGCTTATGCCTTTCCCTCCTTCCGGGACCCCATGCCTCTGTGTGATTTCAGTTTGCTCAACTTTTGAGCCTCTGGTTTCCATCTCATTGTCTCAGCTGAAACTGAAGATGGCTTTTCTCTTGGTAATTGTCTCTGTTTTTTCACCAGGATAAGGCGGTACTTCGTACGTCTCAGGAGTTTCTTCCTTAGGTTGTCTCCTATTTTCACATCAGTCAGGAGATTGTTGTGCCTTCCTTTTGTCCTGATCCTTCATCCATTTAGGAGAGGGATCTCCATCTGCTGGATGTGGTGCATTGCCTCAACCTTTATGTTCACCACACTCTGCCTTTCTGTAAGGCTTGCTCCCTTTTTGTCATCCCTGAGGGTCCTAAGGCAGGTTTGGTGGTGTCCAAGGTTACCATCACCTCTTGGATCAAGGCCACCATTTGCAAGGTGTAAGCGATTAGGAAGAAGCCTGTTGCCCTCAAGATCATAGCACATTCCACCAGGTCTGTGGGTGCTTCCTGTGCCTACAAGAATCAGACCTCAGCTGAGCAGGTTTGCAAGGCTGTGACTTGGTTCTCCTTGGACACATTAATCAAACACTACCGAGTCAATGTCCTGGCCTCGGCTGAGGCCAGTTTTAATGGGAGGGTTACTTCAGGCAGCTTTTCCTGTCTGAACACCATATTTTTTTTACCTACTTCCCAGTTAGTTGTTCTGTAGCTTGAGCCCCGTTGGCTCCTTTGATGTGCTGTGCTAGTTCATGTCCATTGACACCTATGGGTATACAGATCTAGTTTGGTCCTACGGAACACTGGTATCATGGGGTAAAAGTGATTTTTTTTTTCTCCTTTCCCTCTTTGGGAAATCTTTGGGATGCTTTGATATACTGATATATCCTCATGGTTCCTGTGTTTAATATTTGATGTATATCCCCATGGTACATGTGTTCAATATTGGATGTAAAAGAAAATTGTATTTCCGTTCTTATCTTTTCTCTTTATTCCATATGGGACACATGGCTCCCACCTGCATTAACCCCTTAAGAACCAGCGGTCCTGGGACGTTTCCGTCCCATAAGGACCGCTTTGATCTTTGCCGACGTGCCGGTACATGTGACCTGTATTGCCACGCCACTTTGGGGCCTAAAAGAGATCGCTCAAGTCTTGGAGCGGTCAATTTTAGGCCCCATATTTACTTACAACGCTCCCGGTGGAGAGCTGTAAGTAAAAAGTATGTGACGTACTATGACCGTCATCGGTCCTTAAGTATTTAAGGACCGTGACGGTCATAGTACATCACGTAGTCCTTAAGGGGTTAAAACCATAGTTGCATTCCTTCTCCTGGCAGAGGAGTCCTCTTAGGGTCTTTGTCCTTGGAGTTTTCTTTTCTTCTTTTCCACTTAGCTCTTTTTGTTGTGGTTATTGTCACACAAATTCTGGGAAGTAGGTGGAGGGTTGAGCTGGAGGAAGAGCAATGAGTCTTCACTCTAAAGACCTTGTCTTTTGTGATGTGTCCTGCCCTCCTGAAGGAGTGACTCAACTCCTATGGTACTTATGTTCCATATGGAGTAAAATGAAAAGGATTTAACAGGTTAGAATGCTAAAATCCTATTTTAGCATCACATTTTGCATGCATCTGTGTAAAACGAGCTTAGATGATTGAAACATACCTATACTTAGGCACAATTGTACTGTATTGTACAATACTATATATTCAGGCTTACATAACAGCTGATTATTGTGCAATTTTATGTGCAAATACAACAAACAAATTATTTCAATAAATAGGATAGGTGAAAATGAAGCTTTTAGATATCTATTTATCAGTGAATGTTCAAACATACAGCAAGTGTCTGAGGTGAATGTACACTAACTGTATAATCCATTGTAAGGATAAAGCAGGATTAGGTAAAACGCACATACTTCTGTAACTAAGAGAGAACAAATGCTTAGGGCCTTATGTTCAAAAGAAAAGTGCAGGGGTTCTGGGGCAAACCATTCGCACTTTAGGGAAGAACTAAAAATTACCACTGAGAATATTTATTTCTCCCCTATAATACGAATGGATTGCCCCAGAACTACTCCGCTTTTCTTGTGAACATATGGCCCTTAGTGTATGTCATGGCCTTAATAGACAACTCTCATTATGGAGGCAGGCCTGCTTTTTACAATTAGGGCTTGTCTCATTCTCTAGCAGGGTCTCTCAAACCTGTTCTCAAGCCACAAAAACATTGCATGATTTTAAAATATCCTCAATTAATTAATTAAAGTGCATATTGTTAGCTGAGCCAGGTCCTTCGGAATGATTGAACCAGTGACTGATTCACCCGTGTTCATGTGAAGATATCCTTAAAACTTGCACTTTTGGGCTGAGGACTGGTATGAGCTCTTCTGCTCTATACGACCCAGTGGACTGTGGGTATTATCTCCTCATGGAAACCTGCTTGATGCCTATCCACAGTGGAAATCCATTATATCATGATAAGGTTCATTGATAATTCTACGGATTCTGTGTAAAAAGCATAGCCACATTAACATAAAAACACACCCAGGCACATACATAAAAAAACGCCCACAGGAATACGACAATGGCTCATTAAGCTTTATTTCCATATGCAAATGAACAATTATTGAAGTAGACACTAAAGCAATGTAAACCTGGTGAAGTCTTGGCCACAGCATGGCGATGTTGGTGCATTTGAGGCATATTGACTAGAATAATATGATGAAGACACTCTAGTGCACATGAAGAGAAAGAATTGATGCAAATACTCCACAATATCACCAACCTGGACCCTTATCAAATCTCAGTGCATCCCCACCCCCTGGAGTAATTCTGCAGCAAACCATCTGTACCAGAGAGGACAAATACAAGTGCCGATGGATTTATATGGGCCTTTTAACACCGTCAATGCTAGCATTGCCACCTACCGTGCAGATGGTTGGCCCCACAATAGCTCCTGTTTTTTCTTTTTAAATCATCCTCTGTGCACTTTTATTGTGATTTTTGTAGAAAATGTGTATTTTCCTTTTTAAAACCTTACAGACCAGAGGGGGTGTGTAACACATATCAAAGCAATGCTTTGCTCACGCCCTCTGGTCCTTAGGGGTTAAGTTGGAATTTACAAGAAAGTTAAGTTTCAGATTTGCTTTGGCTTCAATGTTTTTTTTCAAGTAGAAATCCATTTCGCTTCAGTTGCCTTGGTATTATTTAAACATAGACTGGTCTCTTGGCAACGAGATGCTTCCCAAAATAGTTGCGAACAGACATTATCAGAAACTGGCTTCTTCCTGAACTGAGAATCTGAACAGTATGGTCTGATCTTCCATCGTACCAGACACTACAATATTCCTATGGGTATTTTCCTCACAATTAAACTGCTACTTTATAGCTATCTCCTGGTTTTAATAAAGACAGAAAAATTAATTGATTAGCCACATGCCTCCCAAATTCCCTAAAGAGACTCTATCCTGTTGTAATTAGCTAGTGCCTTATCTGTTTGTTGGTAAGGGTAGAGTTAAGCAAGCAGTTTCATTGGATTTATTGTCTTATACAGATTAAATCATGCTAATGTGAAAATGTGACATCTGTTTTGCTGTTATGAAAAGTTAGTATCCTGCTTCCAATTGTTCCCTTCCACCCAGGAGCCACACATCTGTCTCTCATTATTGAGGAATATGTGTTTAGTCAGAAATGGCACTTTTAACCTTTTGAATTCTGGAGGGATGTCATAAGCATTGCTTCACAATGTTTGTGAACTCTAGCTTTCAAGGGGTTAAAACCCCACCTAAATCAACTGGAATTTGGTAATTGCAGTTGGTTTACCACAGAATTGCTAATCGTTTGCATATATATCCTATATTATACACAAAAAAATTCTTACCGCTCAAAAAGAAAAAGAAGAAAACCCCGTAATTCTATACAAAAATATTTTTATTAAAAATAACTGTGATAATTAAAAAGGTAACTTTTGGCGATATCGGACATAAGATTACACACACCAGATACAATATAGCAATAATGTTCTATATAGCTCTGATCCTCCAGAACACAGTGTTAAGTGGATCTATCTGATACTATTGCGTACTTTACCACACAATACCGGAACTTTCCTGACCATGTGGTATACAAAATGCTTGTTGTATAATATACTGAACACTACATAAATTATAAAAATATTTTTTAAAAAAGAAACAGCACAAATGTTAGTTTACAACATAAAAATAAAATATGTGAAACACAGCTTATCTGCACATTTTCGAGAATATCATGGTTCAAACCCTAGGGACATGATTTTTTGGGCAATAGACAGAGTAGTTGGCAATTGGAGAGGAGGTAACCATATTGCCAATATGTCTGAATGGATTTACAATGTGAAAGCACTGCAACCTTTTGGTCTTAATGCTGAACTGAAAATGTTTGGTTTTTTTGAAGTAAAATTAGAAAAAGAATATAATTATATAAGGCTGGACTCTAGACTTTTTCTTCTGGTTTGCTCCCTCCCCTTATTATTAAGATTATTAATATGGAGTACCTATAATGTGATAGACTTTGGATTTGTAATACAAGACATATAGGTTTGGTTACAATAGAATATATGTCATGTTGGTATAACAAGGAGAGGTGAATATCTCTTTTTGTGTATAGAAAGCAAAAAATCTTTTTAACGGTGTGTTTATTGAAGAGGACATGTCCCCTTTAATAAGAATTTTTGTGGCCATGTATTGACAAACAACAGTTTTATAGATGAGGGAACTACACAACATGTGCAATGAGGCCTATATTTAGGGTGTTATGCTATATTGTCTGAATATCTGAAAACTTGGTTCGGTAGTAGTACGATAAAAAGGATAGTTTATGTACTACAATTTGGGTCTTAAGTTAATATTGTTAATATTTGTTTTTATTTTTTAAACAATAACGATCAATGCAATATGAGAGTGCCCATTAAAATATGAAGAATGTATTGAGATACTTGCTGGTTCCATTGTATGGATGTATTTTTAATGATATGGTCGTTAGAGTTAATTTAAAGGAGATGTCTATGATAGGAGTGACGACTTCCTGTGGGTATATATTTTGTGAAATAGTTTAGAATATATATAATACTTTTCCCTGATGAAGGAATAAGAGACTATTCCAAAATGCGTTTGGAGTGTTGGCTGAGACTGTTCAAATCCATCTTAATATTATTGATTATTGACGAGGCTCCGAGACTGGATGAAGCTGAAAGCCATTGTAGCCACACGGAAGGTTGGATAATTTTTGAAATGACCCCTTAAGTCCCGTTATTATAATCTAGAGTGAAGAACGTGAAGTGTATCACAACCTGAACCCAAGTGCGTGGGTCGAGTGCATCGGTGGAGCTGTGGACCAATTGAACTGTTTAAGGTTCACGAGATAAGTGCACTTTTCTATCTATTTGTATACATTGTATTAAAAAGGCAAGTATGAAAATTAGCTATATAAAAGCTATGCAAGCACAAAGATACCTGTTGTGAATTGAAGATCTAGCAAGATATAAACTAACGAGTATATTTGACTCGTATGTATTATTGAGGTAACCATCTGGACTCACCTCACAATGTGTGGAGATAAAAACACAGATAAAAATGAACACATCTCAAAATATATTGGACGATTGAAAAGCAACATTCAATATTTGATATATATATATATATATATATATATATATATATATATATATATATATATATATAAATAAAAGGTCCTGGTACCAGGTGAAGAATATAGTGTTGTATGTTTATTCACTTGTGTGTGTAGATTATTTTGTATGTGGTTAGGAGCTCCTATGTATGTTGTAGATACATTATATGGAAGTTGTAATTTCCTTTCTTTGACATATTGAAGGGTTTTAATAAATTGCAATTTGGGATATAGTGATCCGTTGCTTAAGTGTGGATTGAAGGAATCATTTGTGTTTTGGTGTTTTGGGAGGAGATGTCCGTCTTTGTGTAGGTACATAGAGGGGAGACTGTAATTTTCTTCGTTGCGTTCCTTAATGTTGTTCATATGATTGTATGGAATAATATATTTGGTGGAGATCCAGGTGATCTTTGCTTATTGTTTATAGAATTATATAGAATAATATATTTGTTAGGATCCACGTGGTCTTCATTTATCGTGGTTGGACGCTAGGTTGTGCTTTGATACTAATTACCCACTGTTGTTAGGGTAAGTGTCGGGAGTATATCTGGGTTTGTCTGATTACGGATTGGGATTGCATTAATTCCCAAGGTGGTATATGAGATCCCTCCTTTTTTTTTTTAGATATTATTATAATTTATGTAGTGTTCAGTATATTCTACAACAAGAGTTCAGGTCAGGAAAGTTCCGTTATTGTGTGGTAAAGTACGCAATAGTATCAGATAGATCCACGTAACACTTTATGTTCTGGAGGATCGGAGCTATATAGAACATTATTGCTACATTGCATCTAGTGTGTGTAATCTCATGTCAGATATCTCTAAAAGTTACCTTTATAATTATCACAGTTATTTTTAATACAAATATTTATGTATAGAATTACGGGGTTTTCTTCTTTTTGAGCGCTAAGATTTTTTTTGTGTGTTTGGATTTTTGTGGCAATCTACTGAGCTGGAGAGAAAAATCAAAGAAGTCTAGTAGTCCTTTTGTGTGATTTCAGGCGACACATTTTGTATGTATATCCTATATTATAATTCATTAAAGATGTTTGTCAGAAGCCGTTATGCGAAGTAGAGACTGCTGCTCACGCTGCAGTCATGTGCAGTATAGACTGCCCGCTCCGCTGCTGATACGGAGCAGGGTACTCCGAATTCAGAACGTAGTCCCGCATTGAGGACTGAGGTCTGAATTCGGAGCGCCCCACTACAAATCAGCCGTGGCGCGGGCAGTCTGTACTGCGCATGACTGCAGCACTGCTAGTGTTGGCCCATGTACACAGGCTTTAAAACTAGTAGATATTTATATATCATCATCTTCAGCCATTTTCAGTCGTTTGCAGGATTAAGGCCTCCTAAGCAAGTATCCAACAACTTCAATCATGTGGGGTTTTTTTCTTCACTGTGTACCAACAAATCTGGTAATTTAATCTACCCATCTTGTCTTTGGTCTTCTTCTTGGGTGTTTAGTATTAAGTGGAATCCATTCCAAAATTTGTTTGGTCTATCTACCATCAGATCTTCTTGCTATGTGGCCTGCCCATTTCCATTTCAGGCACTTTGCTCTTTCAGTGATTTCATAGACCTTTGTTTGCTGATGAATCTATGCACACATTTTTCAGTTCCTTTTTGTTATGTTTAGAATTCAACACTCCATACTTCTCTGAGTAACCTTAAAGGGATAGTAATACTTCATTTTAACTTTATTTTATTTTGTAGGCATTAAAAAAACATGAAGAACGATATAAGTCTTATCTCTCAAACCTTCATGGTTTAAGAGATATTCACAAGCAAAATTTCCCCCTCCCGTCCCTTTTTCCTAGTGTAAGCCATCTCTTCTCAGATGTGAATCTGGTTGTATGACCAGACAGATAACAGAAGGGGACACTCTTATTCCTATGAAAACAATGAAAGTCCTGCCCCCCTTGACAAACTTTTCAGGTTTTTCCCTTATCTTAATTGAAGATTGTCCCTCTCTGCAGTCTACCTGGGCACCTCCCTTCTGATCTGACTGAACGGGGGGGGGGATACTTTGCTTGTGAATATCTCTTAAACCATAAAGGTTTGATAGATAAGACTTATATCGTTTTTCATGTTTTTTCAATGCCTACAAAATAAAATAAAGATAAAACGAAGTATTACTATCCCTTTAAAGCAGGACTTTCATCTACAACAATTAACCCCCCCATAGCGCTGTATAGCGCTAATCCAAGTCAAACCTCATAGACAAAACATAACTAGATATTACTCCTGTCCACTTTAGCCAGATCTTCTTTTCACGGAATTAGAGGGAGAGAACTGCTATGTTCATGACGTGTTATTTGATTGGCAGTGCTCCCCCTTGAAGTATGATTCATTGTTGGCTTATGAAGAAGGGATTTAAAACACAGGGAGATGGTAGTTAGAAGCCTTGCGGCACAGATGTGCCGCATGGAGGAATAGTTTGCCTGCAATGAAATTACATCCCATATAATAATTTGCTAAGTTGTGTGTAACGCCCGACATGCGCAGTAGACACTGCTGCGCGTGCGGCAGTCATGCGCAGTACAGACTGCCCGCGCCGTGGCTGATACAGAGCTGGGAGCTCCGAAGGAGCGTCCAGCTCTGTATCAGCAGTGGCGCGGGCAGTCTCTGCTGCACGTGACTGCCCTGCGACCGGCTGCCAGAGGCACTGTGGCCCGTGTAACGGGCTGTTCAACTAGTTTTATCAATATTGTGGAATAAGATAAATCAATAAATTACATGTTACAGCTAGTTGCTAGTAGAGCAGTCAATGTGCACAAACTATACAGGAAGTGAATGTTCCCTATTAAGGTTTTGCATGGCTTTGGCATTCAGTGTTCGTGTTTCAAAGCCATTCTTAAGGACTGGGAGGACACATTGGTCAAAAACCTTTCTCTTGAGGCAGAGTGGTAAATTTTATCTTAAATTACTACTAAGTTTTTTAAATGCTTGCCATCCCAGTTTTATTCGTTGCTCAAGCTTTCTTCATGGTTTTTCCACCTGTTGACTTTTCTTGTCTAAGGTAAACATACCTGTCAATTTGTCTACATTGAGTTTTCTTGGTTTGGTAAATTTGTTAAACGCGATTTGTGTTTTAATATTCATCTTCAGACCCAAACTTTTGTTTACCTGTGGTAGCTCTTCAATGCGTTCTTCAGGACTACTCTCAAAGTGTGTGATGTAGTCTGCAAAACCTAAGTGTTGTAAGTAGTCTACATTGATCTTAAAGGGCTAGTAATACTTGCAAATTACTAATCCCCATATTGCAGCTTTGTTAAAAAGAAACTTATTGCCCCCAGTGTCATCTCTCAAACCCTTATGGTTTGAGAGATTATAGCGCTCAAAGTTCCCCCTTCCCTGAGTGAACACTGACTGCAGGGGAAGCTGTCATACGAGTCTTATGTGCATCAGGCGGCTCTGCAGCTGAGCCGAGATCTCGTTTATAAAAAATAATTCTTTCACTGAAACGGTCTCCTACGTGTGCTTGGTTTGCAAGCACACGTAGAAGACCGTTTTAGTGAAAGATTTATTTTTTATAAACGCGATCTCGGCAATGCTGCAGAGCCGCCTGATGCAAGTAATACCGGATATCCCTGCAGTCAGCATTCAGACAGGGAAGGGGGAGGGAGGGGGGAACTTTGAGTTCTATCATCTCTCAAACCATGGTGTTGATTCCAGGTGTGGCATTCTCATTTGGAAGCTGTTGCTGTGTACCCACAACATGAGGTCAAAGCAGCTCTCAATGCAAGTGAAACAGGTCATCCTTAGCCTACAAAGAAAAATATCCATCAGAGAGATAACAGGAACATTAGGTGTGCCCAGATCAACAGTTTGGTACATTCTGAGAACAAAAGAATGCACTGGTGAGCTCTGCAATGTCCATGGAAGACAACAGTGGTGGATGATAGTAGGATCCTTTCCATGGTAAAGAAAAACCCCTACACAACATCCAGCCAAGTGAAGACAACTCTCCAAGAGGTAGGCATATCATTATCCAAGTCTACCATAAAGAAAAGGCATCACAACAGCAAATACAGAGGGTTCACCACAAGGTACAAACCATTCATAAACCTCAAGAATAGAAAGCCCAGATTAGATTTTGCCAAAAAACATCTAAAAAAGCTAGCCCATTTCTGGAACAGCATTCTTTGGACAGATGAAACTAAGATCAACCTGTACCAGAATGATGGAAAGATAAAAGTATGGAGAAGGCTTGGAAGTACTCATGATCTGAAGCATACCACATCATCTGTAAAACACAGTGGAGGCAGTGTGATGGCATGGGCATGCATTGCTTCCAGTGGCACTAGGTCACTAGTGTTTATTGATGATAAGACAGAAGCAGCCGGATGAATTCTGAAGCGGACCACAGCAGTGCAAACTGAATCAGGACCCGAAGGACAACAAAGAGCAAACCATGCCCAGGAGTTTTTTTAAGGCAAAGAAGTGGAATATTCTGCAGTGACCGAGTCAATCACCTGATCTCAACCCGATCGAGCATGCATTTCATTTGCGGAAGACAAAACTTAAGGCAGAAAGACCCATGAACAAAGAACAACTGAAGACAGCTGAACTAAAGCATCTCAAAGGAGGAAACCCAGCGTTTGTTGATCTCCATGCTTTCCAGACTTCAAGCAGTCATTGCCTGCAAATGATTCTCGACAAAGTATTAAAAATGAACATTTTAGTTATGATTGTGTTAATTTGTCTAATTACATTTAAGCCCCTGAAATAAGGGGACTGTGTATGAAAATGGTTGTCTGCACTTCAATTGCATCTCAGTTGTTTCATTTCAGATTGTGGTGGCGTACAGAGCCAAAATTATGTAAATTGTGTCAGTGTCCAAATATTTCCAAACCTAACTAATTCTCAGGTCTTGAAAAAAAAAAAAAAAAAGCAAAACATCCCCCCCATATTTACATAGTTGTGAAAAACCCAGCAAACATTCAAGTATAACATCAGTAGTGATGTCATCACACCCACCTTAATGCATGTTCATCAGCCAAGCACATCTGAATTAAAAGGATCATCCACAGTTCATAATAGGGACACAGAGAGAAAAAGTGCCTTTAAATATCCAATCAGAAGTTCATTACCATGTACAGAATAAAATATAGGAAAGTGTAAAGAAAAATGAAGTACTAAAAAATTTTACATATGAACAAATGTGCCGATAAAGTAAGGGAAACCAGAGTCTCATCACAGGAATATTCTGAACTAGTACTCTACATAAATGCCTGTAGTACTATCCCTCACTTACTATTAAACACAAATGTTTCCTGCCTCCCCATGTAAGGGTAAATGACAGAAAAAACTATGGAAGCGGACCACAGCAGTGCAAACTGAAGCAGGACCCGGAGGACAACAAAGAGCAAACCATGCCCGAGATGCATGTCACCAAAATGCACAGCAGAGTGGGACAAATGGTCCTGGTCTGGGAAACGTTAGTAACCCTAGTGTGACGTGAATAAAAGAATAAGCAATAAAGAAAGAGAAGCCATTAGGCCAAATGGGATACACTGTCCCACTAAGGAAGAGGGATGGCCAGAAAAATAAGTAAAGCAAAGAAGACAGCAGAAAACTGTATCTAATGTATATTGTAAATGGTACAGTGCTTAAATCCAACCATGACAAAGTATGCAGTGTACCATTACCCCACAAGGCACACAAGTGTCTAATAGAGTAGTATGGGTTTTCAAACCACGATGGCACAGATGTTGTCCGTATCCCTCAGAATAGATAATTAATTTTATCATTGTAAGTAAAAATGTTTAACTCCTGTCTCTGGTCGATAAATAGTCACATTTTGCTTTTGGATATTTACAGTGAATAGTTGTACTGAACCAACAACACAGTCAAGGACATTTGTGTATGTGCAGCTGGAATCATTTTACAGATCATTTATTTCTGAAATCTCACATCACTGATGCAACTGTCAGAATAGAATACAGATGCTTAAACTATTAAATGTTAGGTGATTGTAACAAAGTGGTATCCAGTAGACCTTGCATTCTCACAGACCTGGGCTTCCAGGCAGACGTCACATATGTCCCACAAGAATTGAAGGGTGATGCTCCAGTGTATGTCCTTGTTAAAGGGACACCCATACATGAATTAAATATTGAACCTCCCTGCTACCCATCTCCTAGTGCAGTAGGTTCAGATCATGTCCCTGCGATTTAAGAAAGGGATTTAGCTCCATACTCAGCAATTTTGGATCAAATCACCTGCACTAGGGTTGGGGGGGGTATAAATCCCCACTGATTTAATTTGGGCTTTTAACCCCTTGAATGCCAGAGAAGTATCCAACACATTACTTAGTGATGCATTGGAGACCACATTAGCATTCAAGAGGTTAAAATCCCAATAAAAATCCATGGGAATTTCAGACATTTTGTTCCTTGTGGTGCAGGTGATATGCTCCAGGATGCTCATCCTTTATGTTTTATGTTTTGCCTATGTTCCTTGTTTTGGCCTTCTGCACTATTATTTGAGGCATGTATTTTTGTAAGACAACTTGTATTATGTGAACAATTTCCTGTTAGGCTACATTCATGTGGCAATTGTTCTGTATCAGTGAAATACATTTTGGCTGCTTTTTTTCATGTTTTCCGTTCAATTTTATTGTTTTACATGAACATTTTAGCAAGTCCCCAGAGTCCTTTGCTTTCTACTTACATAACTGACAATGCTGTACTTTTAGTGATTCCATTGCATACATTTTGAAACCAACAGTGAAAATCTGACAGAGCTTAAACACACGTTAAACAAAAGTTGAAGCTAGCTGTATTGACTTATGTGCTACCTCATAAAATGCAACGGCCATATTCAGGAAGCTAAGGAGGTGCACTTCTGCAGAAAACCAACTGTACTATAAGGGACCAATATAAATTCTCAAATTCTCATGAATTTATATTGGGCCTTTAACCTTTTTTATCGCTAGAGAGGACTCCAGTGCCTTGCAAAGAAAGGGGTTAAAAGTCTCATTTAAATCACCAGGAATTGACATTTTTCTCGTGTTGTACAGCTGGTTTGGTCAAGAAGGCTAGTGTAAAGAACTTGGAGCTCTTTTGCATGGGCTACACCTCCATAGTCCACTGAAACAGATCTGTTCCCATATTTTTTCATTCACCTTCTCATTTGTTCCACAGCTGACCTGGATACAGAAGGGGTATTTCTGATGGCTGGCCCACTTGATTTCCAGGCAGTATTGGCTGTTGCAAAAGCGAGTTGGCCATATGACCACAACAAAGCTAGTGTGAAAGGTGTGCTATGGAAGATTGCTCTTCCCAGAAATATTCGATGGAGCGGGAAATGGAGAGTGCTCTAAAGAAGCAGGTTTCTCTGTTAGGTCACAATATGAAAGCAGCTACAGCCATGACATTTGTTTCCAGGGCAATGAGGATCTGGTGAATTGGAGGAAAAAGTGTAATCCTCTGTCTCCCTCCCTCTTCAGATTATTGAGACAAGTCACTATTACCAAGGAGGTTTCTTATGTGACGCCTCACTTGACATTATTAAAGGGATAGTAATGTTTCACAAAAAAGCAGCTCCAATTAATCTTCATAGTATTTGGGCCATGGAGAGTGTTATTTCAATACTTTTAGAGTTGTAGTTCAAGAGTAAGTGAATGATAAATTATCCCCGCTCCCGCCCTTTTTACCTAGTGTAAGCCACATCCCCTCAGATGTGGAATCTGGTCGCTTGACCAGGCAGCTCGCAACAAGGGACAATCTTCTTACTGTGAGCATAAGGAAAACTCTGCCCCCCTTGACAGGTTTTTCCTTATGCTCACTGAAGATTGTCCCTCTCTGCGATCCATCCAGACAGTCTTGCTGCTCTGAGGTGAGCAGTGTTACATCAGTAAAAGGGTGGGAAGTGAATACTTTATCATTCAATTACTTTTGAACTACAACTATGACAGTACTGAAATAACACTCTCCATGGCCCAAATACTATGAAGATTAATTGGAGCTGCTTTTATTTTGAAACATTGCTATTCCTTTAAATTACTTGCCAGATTCTCCACCCTTTCAGTTACAAGTAGAAGAGCCCTTTGGTTAAAATCCTGGGGAGTGGATGCCTCCTCTAAAAATAAGCTAGTTACTGTTCTTTTAGGGGATTCCAGTTTTTTCGGTGAACAAGTAGAAGAAATAATCTAGAAAATCACTGCTGGTAAAAGCTCTTTTCTACCCCAAAACAGAAGGCCTTTTGTGATCCAGCTTTCCAGAATCTTTGATCAGAGAAGAGCAACTAAATCTCAAGGATATAGAGGTTACTGCCCAGGAGTGAGATTAAAAAGGAATTCCTTTGAAGGGGCTCGGGCTCTGGCTCCAATTGAAGTGGGAGGTTGACTGGATTTTTTTTGCAAATTTCAACACAGAACACAAAGCCAGACAAATGGGTTTACAAAGTTTTGGAGGCAGGGTATCCATTATAACTTTCATCCTTCCCTCTTGGACAGTTTTCAAGACCTTAAAACTTCATTTAATTCACACCAAAGTGGTAGCCCTGCAGAAAATATTCCAGGATCATCTTCAGGAAAGGGTTATAGAGGAAGTTCCTGTTAAACAGAGAAGAAAGGGAATTTATTCTGTTTTGTTCCTAGTTCCAAATCTTCAGGAGGATACAGAGCCATCCTAGACCTGAAGTTGGTCAATTCCTTTATCCATCACCGACCAAGATGGAAACAATCTATTCAGTAATAAAGGCCATTCCAAGGAATGCCTTTTTAAAAACAATTGATCTGCAAGATGCCTTTGGTCATGTTCTCATAAGCCTTTGATGCAGAAAAGATTGCAGTAGGCAATCATCATTTCCACTATAGCGCCCTTCGAACTCAGCTCAGGGAACAAGGAATATCCATTACCCTTTCTTTAGACAAACTACTGATAGTCTCTGCATCCAAGCTTCAATCAGTAGATCATACCAAGAGGCGTTAATTAAAGTTAATTTCCTCCATTGCAGTAATAGTGTTTCTGGGTTTAAGAATAAACACAGGGCAGACATGGTATTCCTTTTCAAAAGACAGAATCAAGAAAATTCTGTCCAAGTTTAGAGTCTTCAGAAATCAGAAAAAGCATTCAGCTTCAGGCTTTATGAAGCTCTTAATTTCCTCTCACATAGCAGGCAATTGTCAGTCATCAGGTGGACTTCCTCAGCAGGACATCTTTAGACACAGTGGAATGGTCCCTTAACCAAGAAATATTATGTCAAATTGTGTCCCCAACTATAGATCTGATGGCTTTAAGGGAAAATGCCAAATGTCCAGGTTTCTTCTCCCCCTGGTAGGATCAGACTGCCTTATGTACTGATGCCCTGAGATTTAATTGGCATTATCCTCTAGCTTACATTTTTCATCCTATCCCCATGATACCAGATGTCCTGAGGAAGATTAGGCAAGACAAATCAGAGATCATCCTGATTGCCCTGAGGTTTCCAAGGAGGATATACTTCTCGTAACTAGTGAAGCTCTCAGTGGACCATCCTTGGTCTTTGTCACTCAGGGGGGGATCTACTGCTTTAAGGGCCAGTCCTTCATCACAATCCAGCCTTGGTCTTTGTCACTCAGGGGGGATCTACTGCTTTAAGGGCCAGTCCTTCATCACAATCCAGCCTTTTGGAATCTCACGACCTAGAAGCTGAGTGGATATAGCTACAGGTCAGGGGACTCTCTGATCCAGTAATTAATACAATTTCCTCAGGAAGAAAAGCCTCTATTAGAGTCTGTTGGATGTGGTCCACCTTTTTAAGTGGTGCCAGGACAATAACATTACAAGATCCAATGATGCACCCAGAGTACTGGATTTTCTTCAGAAAGGATTCAAACCTGGACTCAAACCTCCATCAATCAAGGTTCAACTTTCCACCTTCTCTGACTTCCTAGGGACTCCATTCTCTGATAATACCTAGTAAATAAGTGTCTCAAGGCCACTGGCAAAGTCAGGCCACATATTAGGAACATTATTCCTCCTTGGGACTTAAAAACAGTCCTAAATCAATTGGCCTCCTCTTCCAGATTTTAACTTTTAGAGGATTCAGACATTAAAGCCTTGACATTAAAGACTGCTGTTCTAACTGACATCCCTTCAGCTGTAAGAGTGAGTGAACTTCAGGCTCTTTCATCCAATCTTCCCTTGGAAAATCAGACTCCTTGTTTTTCCACAGGTTCTGTAGCTTCTAAAGCTTCAATAGCAAGAGGGATTACCGAGTGCATCAGATTATCATATTTGGATACAGGCCTATCTCCTCCAGAAGGTCTCAAGGCACACTGTACCAGATCTGTATTAACATCCTGGGCCTATAAGGCTACAGCTTCTCCTGAAGACATATGCAAAGCTGATACTTGGTCATCCATATACACCTTTATTAAGCATTACCGCCTAGATGTTCAAGCCTCTGCAGAAGTGAGGGGTTTGGTAGGAAAGTTTGTGTTCTCTGGTGTGATGACTGCCTTCCTGCCCTATTCTTTCTTTCTTGCATCTTTGCTATATGTAAAACTGAAGGTTGCTGCTGCTGGGCTGAAGGGAGTGTCCTCCTCTAGAGAACTTTAGTTTGCAAGTGCCTTTCCTCCTAGTGTTAGCTTGTGTTCCTTATGGACTAAGAGAAAAGGATTTATTGGTGAGTTCTCAACATGAAGCTGCTAGTGTATCAGACATATATTTTGTCTGTTGGTTGCATCCTATACTGTTCTTAATTTAATGATGGTATATATGATGTTGTATTTAAAATTAAACTATGCCCTTCGAAAAAGTGGCATTTAATTTGTTTAACAGATGAACTTACCTAGGTAATTGTCATTCATACGGCAGTAAGCTATATCCATATATTTTTTGAATTGTAGCTGCAATTCTCTTTATATGATGACTGTGCCACAAATGTACACAGCACTTTACAATTTAAAGGTTCATAAAATACAGGGCTCTCAAAGTGCATTACAGAATGAAACAATTAGAATGAGTTCCCTACACTAGAGCTTACAATCTAAAGTGATTAACGGATAAACACATATGGCCAAAGTACAGAATGTAGGATTTCAGGTTAGGGTTAAACAAGGTAATGACTTGGAAGCATAAAGAGAAGTTGAGCCATCTACGTTCTTAAAGC
This sequence comes from Rhinophrynus dorsalis, assembly GCA_037306005.1. Taxonomy (NCBI): domain Eukaryota; kingdom Metazoa; phylum Chordata; class Amphibia; order Anura; family Rhinophrynidae; genus Rhinophrynus; species Rhinophrynus dorsalis. Next base: position 236,032,400 of record CM074722.1, on the reverse strand, counting down.
TTGGTTGGTAGGTAGAGCATTCCACAGATAAGTAGCAATGAGGAAAAAGGGGTGGTGCAAGAGACAGAAAAGTAACTGTGAGCACAGTGTCCTTGGCTGATCTGGGGAGGAGATGTGGTGTACCATGAGATGTGTGTGGAGCTATAGGAAGAGGTAGAAGAGAGGTGAGACTTGAATGAAAGAATAAAAATGTTATATGACAGTGTTTGATGGTCTATCATTGGAGACACTGGAGGAGGAGGGAAGAAAAGACAGATTATATATAATGATGTCTGTTGAAGTGTACATCTAGATCACACCTCCTCGCAACAAACCATGAGCTTCAATAGACCTGAATTGCTTATATGGGACACTAGTCTTTATAGGGTTGCAAACTGACATAACTAGCAGTAGATTTTAAGAATTCATATGCTGATATAACTAACTGATGTTTGAAGGATAACTACCTAGGCAAGTCCTTCTGTTAAAGGGGAGTGACAGCTGGCTTTATTTGAATGCTCGTTTGCAATGCGTCTGTAATCCTTTTATTTTTTTAATATAATTTGGTATTCATAGTCAAGAGAGTGTTCCAGCTTACATGGAGAAATCCTCTATCATCGGAGGAGGTTGGAACGAGGTGCTACATGGGGAGGGGAGCAGATGAAGATGGACAGGCTGTGGTATAGAGCTGTACCCACAGCCTGTCCTGAAGTGACGTAACGGGTTGAAGTTTAAAAGCAAGTATCTCATTGAATACTGAATTATATTTTAAAAAATGGAAGGATTACAGATGCATCGCAAATGAGCATGCAGATAAAGCCAAGTTTAATTCAGGCGATAGTTCCCCTTTAAATAAACTGAGTCACATATTCATAGGGCGAAGCCTTTCAAAGGTGAATTATGCTTTAGGAATAAGTGGCTATTTATTGATCATGCCAAGGTAGGGTGTCCTTCATAAAGAAGTAAGTAAAATGTATAGATAGATGTAAAACTGACCAGTAGACTGAAACTAATTATGAGCCACTTATTGCTAAAGTAAAGTTTCCCTATAATAAGTAATGGTCTACAACTAGCAATTACCTTCTCTTTTGCTATCAGTTCTTAGCAGTTTAACTCACATGATGAGATTGGTCTAGCATAAAAGGAGAATAAAACTGGAATCAAACCTGAATCAGGGGCTGCGTTTAGGCCACTACATAGACAAAAAATGTTTATAAAAATATGTACACACACTATACTAAAACTGTACCCCTTTCTCTTTTCTAGGCCATTAAGCTGAGGGAAAGTTGCAATTGTCCATCCCTTCCCTTTCCTGACCCAAGATTAATTTTCAATCTGAGCGTCAAGCATCTTCTTCAGACCCCCAGGGAAATGGAACACAGCATGAAAAGAGGAGACCTCTCACCAATCCAATTGGATGACAAAGTCCAGCTAGCTCCTGTAGTCAAAGCAATTTAATGAATTATGCAACATTTCAACTGTCTAAATTGATTGTGAAAACTGTGACAGCATTTAGCATTACACGTGAAAGTCTATTTTGTATGATATCAATGGAATGCTTTTATTTGTTCCTTTGTTTTGTGTTGCCCGGTGCTTCTGGAAAATCTTTTTCTACTTAATATTTTCTTATATCAACAGTGATTTCTGATTAATCACTTTTAGGTATGCTAATAGGTTTTGATTTTAGGACCTTTTTCAGCAAAGGCCACTTAGTTCAGTGTCAAAGGGTTATAGTACTATTTGTTAGAGTTCCTCATGTCGTGGAAATGCTTAAACACTAGTGGAAGATGTATTACAGAAGCAATATTACTGAGGCTGATGTACTAAGGAAAATGTTGCCGTGCTGGGGCAAACCAATGGCATCAATAGGGAGCAAATAAAAATTCTCATTGATTTAAATAGGGCTTTTAACCCCTTAAAGGGATAGTAATGTTTCATAATAAAAGCAGCTCTAATTAATCATCATAGTATTTGGACTTTGGAGAGTGTTATTTCAATTCTGTCAGAATTGTAGTTCAAGAGTAATTCAATGACAAAGGGTCCCCCTCCCACCTCTTTTACTGATGTAACACTGCTCAGCCAGAGCAGAAGGGAGGTGCCCAGGTGGACTGCAGAGAGGGACAATCTTCAATTAAGATAAGGGAAAAAGCTGAAAAGCTTGTCAAGGGGGGCAGGGCTTTCATTGTTTTCATTGTAAGAAGATTGTCCCCTACTGTTATCTGTCTGGACTTACAACCAGATTCACATCTGAGAAGAGATGGCTTATACTAGGTAAAAGGGGCGGGAGGGGGCAACTTTACTTGTGAATATCTCTTAAACCATAAAGGTTTGAGAGATAAGACTTATATCATTCTTCATATATTTTAATGCCTACAAAATAAAATAAAGTTAAAACGAAGTATTACTATCCCTTTAAATGTTAATGGTGTTTCCAACACATTGTGCAATGCCCCATTTAAAAAGAGCCTGTTTTAATCAAAGGGAATTTGAATTTGCCCTCTATGGTTTACTACAGACATGCTTTATTTTTCTTAGTACATCAGCCTCAATGTCTCCCTAAATGTAGGTGCTTTTTGTTGGATGAAGACATTTCAGGCTCCGGTTGTAATTCAAGTTTCAATTTAGTGAATTGTGTGGATGAAGGATTATATTCATTCTGAAATGAGGGGTTACCAGGTAATGAGCAATGCTAGAAGAAGATTTAGCGTAAGCAATATGTTGACATCATTACATATATCAAATATTCTTCAATTTATGCCATTTTCTTTGGTGCAAATGTGATTTCAGTTCTATCTCTGTTGTGCTATTTCTGTGTATCCACTGTGTATTTAGGTGTCTCATGATTCTAGTGAGATACTCTCCAATCCCTTTGTTATTTTATTAAGTCTGTGCACTAAGGTCTCTCTTTAAAGGGATAGTATTGGATCAATTATACAAAATTCCATCTTGTAGCTATTAAAAAAATAAATTAAACAATGCCAGTCCCATCTCTCGAACCTTTATGGCTTGAGAGATAAATCGCATCTAAAGTTCCCCACTCCCTCTCCTTTCTCATACGTCAGCGCCGAAATAGCAACATTTAAAAATAAATACTTCTTTGGAACAGTCTACAATGTGTGCCTGGTTTGCAAGCACACAAACTGTAGACTGTTCCAATTAAGTATTTATTTTTAATTGTCGCTATTTTGGCTCTGCTGAAGAGTCTCCTCCAGTCCTGGGACCAGGATCTGCCTCTGTCAGGTAGAGCCCTGACATAAGAGAAAGATGGGAAAGGTTTGAGAGATGGGACTAGCATTGTTTGATTTATTTTTTTAATAGCTACAAGATGAGCTTATATAATTGATCCAATACTATACCTTTAACTTGAAAAGAAGGCTTCACAGAATAACCTAGGAATTCAAGAGTTTCTCTCACTACATAGTTTATCTCAACTCTCTTACGTTAATGCATAACCTCACGTTCTATGTTCTCTTTAGTTTCCTTTGGTGCCTTATGGTGCAATATGATCACACCAATATCTAGCATGCTGCAACTTTACTGCATTCCCTCATGAACACAGTAAAGTTGTAGCAAGCAAGGCCCAAACAATGGTCCATGGAGCCACAGGCAAACCTTACATATGAGCTGTGCTGGAGGTCACAGTCCTCATCAGACCTCCAATGAATGACTTACCCTAGTGGGCACCAGATCATTGGCAGTGGAACACAGGAGAGAGGTGAGTGTTAGAACACATGGGCTGCAACAGTTCAATTGCCCTTGTGAAAGAGGCCTAACAAAGCTAGTATTACACTAGCGAAACGTTAGTCGGCCTAATAGAGGGGTAGCAATATGTACCAATATTAATCTAAATGGAAACCAGTTGTCTTCATGATTAATATGAGGATAAGCCACATATTCTTGAATCAATGATGACTATATGTAGGTGTGTGTGTGTGTGTGCGTGTGTGAGATGTGTATATGTATTGGTGTCTGTAGGGCACACTAGAGACCTATAGAACAAGTCGGTCAGAGTTGGCTAATGACACCAAGCCCAATGTGTGTTCATAATACAGCTATCTACTTTCTCACCCTGGGGTAATTATCAAAATTATGTGATATGAACTCATTCCATTATACAGAGAAGTTCAATTAGAGGACATAAAAACACTTAAGATAGTTACATAAACCAGTACTGGGTGTATCCATATTAAAGTAATACATATAATCCCTTTGGTGTGTTGTAGAAAAATGTTACAAGGATCATATTCTTATTGTGTAGTAATGTAGAAAAATCCAGAATGCAGAATACAAGGTAGTTGACAATATTTGAGGGCCCATGAAATAACAGAACCCTTACATACCTTAATCACCACAGTGCAATCGGAAGGTAAGCTGGAAGATACACAGCAATATTATTTTAGTTTTGTGTAGTTATATGTTGCATTTCAGTTGTACTTTTGTTATTCTTTTTGGTAAATAATAAAAATGTATTTTTAAAAGGGTTATTGAATATCTTTTGAGATCATTGCGAATTCAAGGAAACATTACCAGCCTTCTGATGGTCAATAACGTGGTGTTGTATGACGCACTGCCAGTGTAATTTGGAGTAACAAATAGGACTGATAGTTACTACAGACTTGAAGACTAAATAGTAGGCTGACGCTGGAACCTCTAAATGGTGCTTAAGGGGAACTATCACCCCCTATACAAGTTTGGCTAATAATTAACTAAATATAGCGATTAGCTTGAATACTTGCTTTAATTTTTTAATAACATTTATGATATGGCTAAATTTAAAGATTTATTTTTTAAAGATTTAAAAATGATCTGGGGCCTTACTTTCCCAGACAGACTGCAGGTACAGGTCTGCACCACAGTCCTGTCTACATTTTTCTTTATCTAAAGCTAAACAGGCATACTACACCACACTGATCCACAACAACAAATCTAATCCTAGCCGTCTCTTTGCAGTCTTTGATTCCTTGCTCCATCCTCCCACAGCTTCCTCTCATCCATCCATTCACCTGAAGCTTTTGCAGAACACTTCAAACACAAGATGGAATCTATTCAAAAACAGATTCCCACTATTTCATCTGTCTCCGAACTCCCTCTCCCCAAATCCCCGTCATCATACTTTGACACCTGTAACAGAAGAAGTTTCTCAGCTTCTCCTACCTGCACACCTCACTACCTGCTCCTTGGACCCTTTGCCCGCCCACTTGCTTCCGGTGTGGTCACTCAAATGAGACATCTCACTGTAGAGTGGCTAACGATCTCCAGACTGCAAAAGCCAAAGGACAGTTTTCTATACTTATACTACTTGACTTATCATCTGCCTTTGACACAGTTAACCATTCTCTTTTTGCTCTAATTCTCCACAGTCTTGGTTTCTGAAATCAAGCTGCTTCATGGCTTTCCTCCTATCTCTCACAACATTCCATTTTTGTATCCTCTGGCAATAACACCTCCTCCACAGTCCCTCTGTCTGTGGGGGTGCCTCAAGGGTCTGTTCTGTGTCCTTTGCTTTTTTCACTGGGTGAACTTATTAATTAATTTGGCTTCAAGTACCATGTATATGCTGCTGATACGCAAATTTACATCTCCACTCCTGATCTTTCACCTCAAATCCAGCTACAAATTTCAGACTGCCTCTTGGACATTTCCTCCTGGATGGTACACCATCAGCTGAAGATAAACATGTCCAAAACTGAACTGCTCATTTTCCCTCTAAAACCTTGCCCAACACCTAGCTTCACCAATAGAGTTGATGAAATTGACATTGATCCGGTCAGCTCAGCACGCAGCCTTGGGGCCATATTTGATGTGTCTTTTTCATTCTCTCCTCACATTAACTCTGTTGCTAGAATATCTCACTTCTTTCTCAGCAACATTGCTAAAATCCTCCCGTTCATCACCCAACAAACTACTAAAACTCTTGTACATGCCCTCATTCTGTCCTGCTTAGACTATTGCAATATTCTACTAACTGGCCTCCCTGCTACTCATCTTTCACCTTTGCAATCTGTTTTAAACTGTGCTGCATGAATAACCACACTCTCCCCAAAAACTGAACTTGCTCACATAATTCTTAGACATCTGTCATGTCTCCCTATTCAGCAACGCATCAATTACAAAGTCCTTCTTCTCAACTTTAATGCTCTCCACACTGCTACCCCTCCTTACATCTCTTCCCTCATCTCTTCTTATGTTCCTGGCCTCCTTCTTCGCTCAACACACAATGCCCTTCTTGTTATACCATCCACACCCTCTGCCCTACCCCATCTCAAACCTTTCTCGCTTACTGCTCCCTACCTCTGGAACTCCATACCCGTCTCCCTACGTCTAGAACAATCCCCCTCTGTCTTTAAGGCTACCCTGAAATCTTATCTTCTGGAGCACTAGGACCATGCATTACCTTGCGCCAAAGCCAGTACTTGTATCCTCAGCACTTGACACCCTCATACCCTGTTGTCTGTCTCCTATTACCCATTTAGACTGTAAGCTCCTTGGGGCAGGGACCTCTCTCCTAATGTTTCTATGAATGTGGCAATTATTTTATCCCCTCTTATTTAATGTAACTTACATCTATGTACATACATACAACTGATTTTTGTTTTATTTGCAGCAATTTTATAAATCAATTTTCATAAAGGTTATGTTATATGTATGCAGCATAAACATGATCCCTACCTTCCCAATCAAAGTATTACACTAGAAACATAGAATTTGACGGCAGATAAGAACCAATCGGCCCATCTAGTCTGCCCAATTTCCTACTGTGTTAAAAAAAAAAAAAAAAACCTCAAACCTTTTTTGGTCCTTGGTCTTTTCTTATGTTAAGGACCGCCTTATGCCTATCCCATGCATGCTTAAATTCTGTCACTGTATTAACATCTACCACTTCTGCTGGTAGGCTATTCCACTTGTCTATTACCCTCTCAGTGAAGTAAAACTTTCTTACATTACATCTAAACCTGTGTCCCTCTAGTTTTAGACTATGGCCTCTTGTCCTAATGTTTTTACTCTTTTGAAATATACTTCCATCCTGTACTTTGTTGAATCCCTTCATGTATTTGAATGTTTCTATCATATCCCCTCTCTCTCTCCTCTCCTCCAAGCTATACATATTCAGATCCTTTAGTCTATCCTGATATTTCTTTTCCTGTAGACCAGTCACCATTTTAGTAGCCCTTCTTTGAATTTTCTCTAGAGTATCAATATCCTTCTGGAGATGGGGTCTCCAGTACTGTACACAATATTCTAGGTTAAAGGGATGAGACAAGTGTGCCTATAAAGTAGTTTTTCTTCTATTCTTTAACTTATCTGTAATAATTACTACAGGGCATCTTCTCCTGTGTGAGTTTTTCCCACAGGGGTTGCTCATCATATTGAGATGGTGCCCATTACAGTGTTCTCTATCGCTCTTTTCTTTTGAGATACAATAGTTTCCAGCGCCACTTCCCAGCGCCATGCTTGTGGAATTGGCTGTCCCTGCCAATCCCCTGTTCCTTCCTTCTCATCCTATTGGATGCATGGCCCAATTAAATCTCACTTCCTCTCCTGCCCATTCTTCGAGCTAGTTTGCTGTTTGATAGTGTACCTTGCTTGATGAAATTCTCCTGAATCAGCACCGCACCTGAGACCTCCCAACTAGACCCTTGGCTCTGCTTTAATCACCTGTTTCAGCACCTCACCTGATTCCTCCCATTTTGATTCAGCTTTTCTGTCTTCTCTTGTATCTTTGTTTTGCTCCCGCTGCTACAGTTCTTTCCTTCCTCTGAGTCTGCCTTGGTTAGTGGTGCTTCCTTCCGGCTCTGTGCAGCTATCTACCACCTCCCTCTTGGTGCTCAGCTCAGCTCCACTCTCACTGACTGTCTCATTCTCATCACCATTCTTCGTTTTCCTCTTCTCTCTCTCCTTCAGATCTACTTTTTCTCTCTTTTCCTTTCCTATTCCTCTCTTTCTTTCTTCTCTTCCACTTTTGTTCTTATTATCTACTCTCCCTTTCTCTCTCTCTTCCCTCTCTTCTTTTCCCCATCTACTCCGTCTCTCCTCATCTACATTTGCTTTTCCTCTCTCTCTCTCTCGCTGTCTCCCCCCTTCTACTTCTTCTCACCAGTCAGTGGAGGATAAGGTTGATTGTTATCCAAGGGGGGATCCTCAGCCTCTCCATCCTCCAGCTTTTGTTCTTTGGCTCCATGCACTAGACACCAGCTCATGTCACTCAGCTTCATACTCAGGCTTCACTGCCTAGCTTCATCTTCCGAGACCGCGAGCCTTAGGCTTCTTTAACCGCCCTTTGTCCCACCATCGGAATCCATCCTCTTGTATTTTTGGCACTGAGGGCTGTGTTGTACCGGTTTGATCCTGTGGATACTGTTCTTCAGTAGAGGGGCTGTTCTTGTGTTCTGTGTAAGCTCAGTTGTCATTGATACTTACTGCTTGGGTTATTCAGATACTGGATAGTCCTAGAGAACTCCAGTATCATGGAAACACGTGTGAGGTCCTTTCTCTTTTTTCCCCTGTGTCTGGGAGCTTAGTGTTGGTATGTCCCCATGGTACCTTTTCTCTTTAGTCCATATGGAAAACAGATCTCCCACCCTGTGGTCTTGCCTTCCTCGGCAGCAGAGTCATTTTTAGAGTCTTTTTCTTAGGAGATTTTCTTCTTCTCCGCTTACTTTAATTGTGTGGCTACGGTCACATAAGGTCTGGGAGTTAGTAGGCAGTGGGAGGGTTGAACTGGAGGAGGATGGAATCTCAAACCATAAGACTGTCTTTTGAGATGTGTCCTGCCCTCCATGGCACCTATGTTCCATATGGACTAAAGAGAAAAGGATTTTACAGGTAATTTAACGCCACCTTCTGGAAATATTTGTACACAGCACACATTTGATGCGGATATCTACTTGCAGGAAATATATAGTTTAATATAGTTATTGAGCTATTTTAAGGTAGTTTTACCATGTAACCAAAGGAAAATATGCATTTTAGTTCATAAAGTTGGAAATCCATTTCTGCACTCCAATTAACTAAGAGTCTGTACATGCAGTGCATGTAGGGAAAATGATACATATGTAGCATTTTTGTACTCAGGGTTCAATGCTTTTAAAAAATAATTGAAATTTTCACAAATAGCAAATGTTTTTGATATATAATTTAGGACAGTTGTAAAATAAGTTTTTTTTTTGTATTTATGACAGCTTGTAACATAAGGAAACATTTAGTTTTCATGATGTTCTATGAAAAAGCCGAATTTGTTCTTAAAAAAGAATCTATAGTTTTTAAAAAAAAAAAAATTCAAATATAATTAGAACGTTACCAAGGGGAATCATACCTAAACAGATGGATAGCAAAGATGCTGAAAATGTGTCTGGCCAGTCATTGCCTCTGGCACTGAAATAGTTAATACTTGTGTGACAAGTTCTGTGTTTAGAAGAAATACTAGTATCTCATGATTTGTGCCATATTTTTCTTAGCTGCTAAAATCTCCGATCAGGAATATTCAGAATCAAATAAAAATAAAATATAGTAGGTTTAAGAGCATTTATATAGCATGTACTGAAAACTAGCGTATGTAAAAACTATAGCAATTGTTAGATCCCTAAAATGTAATCCTAAACTTGCTTTACTAGTATATTTTCAAAATGTCCTATGCAGATAATATTTTGTTCAATTTTGTTTCTGCAGCTTTTAAAGACAAGAGCTAATTCAGTTAATATGTTGAGATTAATACCTACCGCTGTCTTATTCAGAAAGCCTTTTTACTTATCTCTGATGAATTTACTGAAAAAAACCGCCATCACTTCTGAGACCATATCAAAATTTCTATGCTATTAGTAATGGGGTCAAGTCCTACACAAACATGAATGGAAGCCTCCCACCAAGCACATATATGGCTTGATTTTAGGCATTAATTAATAAATATAGCATTTTTATGGATACTTACTTGGAGTGCATTGCATTCCCAGAATTCTATGAGATAGCATGCAAATGAGAGTACACTGTGCTCTCATCATGCACTCTAATTTGCATGTTGTTGGATGGATTTCTGGGAATACATGGAAACATTTAAAGGAGCAGTAATTTTTTTTTATGAAAAAGCATATATTGTAAGGCATTTCCTGTTGAGTAACATAAAGGTGCTTCCACTGCTGACAGATGCATATTTCCAGAGTTACTACAGTTTAACACTGTGTTTATATGTATATTAGCGTTGCCCTCTAGTGGTCAGATTCCAATTAGTTCTCCTGGTACATTCTAATGAAGAGGAAAGCCAATGACTTACAGTTCTCCATAGAATGTGATAGAAACTGCTGAGTCATTACCTGTCAGTTAGAACTATCAGGAAGTAAATGCACAGTAAATTCACTTCAGATTACTCACACATTTGTAACTTCTGAATAAAACAACTGACATAAAAAAAGTTTACTGCTCCTTTAAAGGGGCAGTAATGCCCCAAAGAGTTTTTTTACAGTTATGTAGTGATTAAAATATTAATCAAATTGCTCCAAACCCTATCTCTCAAACCGCTATGGTTTGAGAGATATAGGGATTCAAAGTTCCCCCCTCCCTCCCCTTCTCCTGATGTCAGCATCTAGCTTACAGCAGGAGATGCTGGTCCAGGGACCAGCAGGAGGCTCTGCAGCAGAACCGAAATCACGGTACTTAAAAATAATTAATTCATTGGAAAGATCTGCAAAGTGTGCTTGCAAACCAGGCATACTTTTTATACCTTTCCAGTGAATGAATTCTTCTTAAGTAACGCGATTCAGGCTCTGCTGTAGAGCCGCCTCGAGTCGTACGATTTGATTCTCCTGTTGTCAGCTTTACAGCTGACGTCAGGAGAAGGGGAGGGAGGGGGAACTTTGAATCCCTATATCTCTCAAACCATAGCGGTTTGAGAGATAGGGTTTGGAGCGATTTGATTAATATTTTAAACTTTACATAACTGTAAAAGAAAATGCTGGGACATTACTGTCCCTTTAAGCTTTAGGTTTGCTGCTTGAGACAGGTTTCCTGATCTGTTCTGGATATGTAAATGTACATGTAAGTGTATTATACAGGTTCTGTTTTACATACACAGGGCATGTTCTGTAATCCCAGGATTATACTAACAAGAAATGATACCACCAGGATTATCCCAACAAGAAATAAACAATATGCTTCAACTGATGACATGTATTGGACACAGCTGCTAAGACCAAGGAGACCAAAGAATTCTCACTTTAAACAATTGGTCTGCACAAACATGTAATTTATTTTAATATGCCCTTGGCTGGTCTGTGAAAAGAAACATTCTATTCAACAGTGATGTTTCCATACATATAAATAATATGATAATGAAGCAGAATATCCCAATTCCCACTTGAGAGTTGAAATAGAAAAAAAAATGCTGCAGGCAAGGATCAAGAAACAATCATAACCTAGGATTAATCCCACAGTGACTCGTTAGAATCAAACATCACATTCAACAACATAATGGGGCAATGTACGATCCTGATAGGTATCCTTTCTCTGTGATACACATGTATTATTATAATAATTCTAAACTTTTTGTTGATATATTCTTTAACAACAATGCATTGCTTCACAGTGTATTGGAGATGTTAGAATCCAAGGGGGTAACCATGTTGTGTTTATTCAAGAATTCTCTAGTTTAATATTCATAAAAATGCACTTCATGAATATTCACAAGTGTTTGGGTTTTTTTTTCCAGAAGGAATAATAAATTACTTTTCAGTCCCATACCAGACCTTAATTAGAAAACAAATAAGTAATGCATGGTTTTTGTGTTAGTTATACTCGCTCTAAGTTCTCGCCTCCAATTATGATCCTCATTAAGTCAACACATTCTGAAACTTCAAAGGTTCTCTCTGGCTTTTTTTTTTTTTTTTCATCTAAGAAAATGCACTGATGAGCTTTTCTGTGATTGGGAAGGGGGAGGGTAGTAGTATTGTCACTGCTAACTAACATAACTTGACCCTTTTAGTGCCAGAGGGGTACAGAACGCATTGCTTTGCAATGTGTCCCATACCCCTCTGGCACTCAAAGGGTTAACCTTGCTATTTGTAATCACTGGCAGATTAACAAGACAGAATCATGATATCAAATCCAAATAGCTGGATTAAAGAGAAAAAAAAAAGAAACATGTTTATTTTATTGTTTGCTATGTGAACAACAGGAAAAAAATAACATTTTGGCTTGGATTCAGTTGCAGCTGATAAATTTATCAAGGGCTTTATTTACAAATTTCTCCATAGACTTTACTGGGAATCTGATAAAATCATGTATCAGCTACATTGTAATCTGCACATTAGGGGTAGATTTAAAGGCAGCCGTTAGTAAAAAAAAAAATCACTAACGGGTGCGTTAAGTGTCATGTAGCAATTCAAAGATCCGTCTAAAAAACAGCTAACGGCAGTTTCAGAATCCTTACAGCCGATACACTTACGTGCATTGAGACGCATGGAACAACATTCCCCAGAGCCATTCAAAGGCTTGCGGTACTGTTAACAGCTGAAAAAAAGACACACCTAATGGCAAAAAGTTAAGACCCACATTTCTTAGACGTTAGACACTTAATGGGCAAAACCAAACACCCGTTACATAGGAAAATACACAAAATGCTTACCGCACAAGCATGTAAATGGAAAAATTAACCTGTGCAATGCCAAAACAACACAAAAACATGGACAGACAACACAAATCACTGTCACACACAACAACAAGCAACACCACAGGGACAAGGACCCCCCAAAAAACACCAACACAACATGACACGGAATAATGGGGGTTATCACACAAAACACACACCTACAAATACAAGCTCACCTGGGCAACATCAACACGTGACCTGCACCCCACAACTACACACCCGCAAATGGCAGACACATACCAAGCACAACACACCACATCTTATAACACACACACCTGCAAACACTTACCTGGACAAAAACAACTCTCCATTGGTCAGCACTCACCTCATCATCACACCTACACAACGCCCTATCAAGTACTTAGAGGGACAACTCACCACACTCACTTGTGGCTTGTTTTCCACTCAGGGAGGGAGAGAGAGAGCGCAATCAGTATGTTGGGTTACATATTGTTGTGAAGACTGCGGAGAAGGCGTGCAAGGGAGAGAGCTAGGGAACATCAGCAGCCCCCAGGCACGCCTGATCAACAGCCTTCACCTGTTGAAAGTGAGGAGGCTCTGGCTCAGCAACCACACAGGAGTCCATCCCCACCTGGAGGACAGCAACTGCCTGCAGATGCACAGCTGCAGCAACAGGATGCTCCACAGCAGCAGAGGATGTATAGGTGACCACTAAGGCCCAGGGTATACCGCCCAAGGGTCACCCTCTTTGGAATGACCGATGATGAGGTCATTGATCGCTACAGGTTGAGGCCTGACAGCATGAGGTCATCAAAGATCAGGTGGATCCCATCTACATCCACAACCATGCCTTATCCGGCCTGCAAAAACTACTGTGTACCATACACTTCATGGCAAGTGGGGCCTTCCAGTCCACTGTGGGTTACGCATCTGGCATGTCACAGGCCACATTCTCCAGGATGCTGGCCCAGGTCCTGCCAGCCCTCAAAAGCAAGGCCAGTAGCTATATACATTTCCCCACCACCGACAAGGACTGTATACACGTCAAGCAGGCAAGCAGGCCTTTTACGCAAGGGAAGGCATGCCCAGGATCATGGGTGCTATAGATTGTCCATATTAAAGCCCCAGCACGTGACGCACAGCTATTCATCAACAGGAAGAACTTCCACTCCATCAACGTGCAGATGGTGTGTGACAGCCATATGAGGATAATGAATGTCTGTGCAAAGTATCCTGGCAGCTCACATAAGTCATACATTCTACAAAACTCCTCAGTCCACAGAGATTTCGAGAATGGAACTTTTACAGGGGGATGGCTAGTGGGTGAGTTCACAATACAAAATCACACCACATACACAGGCATACACACAATGCTGCTCAACATGCACCTGACCCACAGCTAGTACGTCCACCACACAAAACATCATTCACACAACATGTGCTCCCTCTCTCAACCATGTTTCTCACATTACACAAGTGATGCTGGCTATGGTTGCAAGTCCTGGCTACTGACCCCTGTGGCCAATCCCTAAACACATGCCCAGTAAAGGTACAACCAGGTTCATGGCAGAATGAGGAATGCCACTGAGTGGACCTTTGGCCTCCTCAAGTCAAGATTTAGATGTCTGGAGCACTGTAGTATGCACCTGCAAAGGTGTGTGACATAATTGTGGCGTGCGCAATACTGCACATCATCGTAGTGGACACCAGGCTGCTGGATCACATCCAGGACCCCCCCCCCCCCCATACCTGAAGTGCCCATGGACATCGGCCATGTGGAGGAGACCTTGAGAGGGGCACAGATCAGAGACACGCTCATCACGGAACACTTCACCTGCGAGTATAACACAGGCATGCAAACAATCCATGCAAGTCCCCCATCAGTCCTGTGACACTAACCACACTGCACATTATGTTCTGTCTCACCCCACAGGAACATTGATACAGCACTGCACTGGCAGCAGCATGGCCCCTAACATCAACCATACCATGGACGTGGCAAATTGTGTGTGTGGATTCAAAAACCTTCCTCCATTCCACGCTCCACGTTGACATACAGACCCCAAAGATATCACGCACGGCATTAGGAGAAACAAGGTACAACATATAACCCATGTTCGTCACCTTACAGGGCTTGATTGACAGCAACTAACTGGATATGCCATGATCATAGCCTGGGCAACCATGCTAGCCCAGTAGCGAAAGAGTATTATCCAATGCTATGCATTGGATAATACTCCGGCACATCAGGGGTTAAAGGGCCATTGGATTCAATATGGGACCTGTACTGTGCTAGAGCTGTGAAGAGCAGCAGAGGGGTAGATGTACAGTGTTATTGTCACACAACGTGGAGGTCATGAAACGTAGATCAGATTACCAGGGACTCCATGCTGACCTGTGAGTGTACAGACATATGTGCCCCTGACATGAATACACACATCAACAAATATATCCTAACAGTTCCATGGAACAAATGACATTGGGCTGCCACTGTCACTTTCACAGTGGCAGCCCAATGTCATTACTTCCATGGAGCTCTCAGAACACTTGTTGATGTGTGTATACAGGTCAGGGGCACATATCCATAGGGCTGGTGCACATGTCCTTAGTTCTCCACATAATTGGTTATAGATGAGTACACAACACATTGTCAAGCAATGGTTTGTGTACTCACCTGTAATTAAGAAAATTGAGGGGATAAAAAAGTTGAAATTGTTGTTGCTTGATGATCAGTTCAGGTCTACTACTCCAAATCCTGTACTCTTGTCCCACAGGCATCCATAACATGATCCATCCTTGAACTGAAGATCTTCCATATGACTGGATTGATGTCTTGACAACACCTTCATGAAGATCACCCCTTGCTGTTTCTGGTGATGTTGTTGGTGATGCAATGTTTGACCTGAGGTTCACACAAACCTCTACTGGAACATTCTCATATAGACATAGAAAACACAAATTCTCGAGTGTTATAACCTGTACAGTTAGGATGCTCATCTACAGAGTTGTCAAACCTTGTGGACAACACATGAGCAGGGCAGCAGTGTTACTAAAGTAGTACGATTTAGTTTCAAAGTACATTTAGTGTTCTTATACAAGTGTTCAATGCATATAGGCAATACACACAGAAAACACATGTACGTTCTAATGTACTTTGAGAAACAATAAAGATGAACCATCACTATTCAGTCTGTGTCTGTATGAGGATATATTTGATTACATATTTGTCAATGCGTAACCACACCCAGGATAGAGTATCCCCCATGCATGGAAAGGCATCACCCACATCACAGGAGTCCACCACTTGTTTACCAGTGAGTGGACTCTGTGATGTATCCATGCAAAAAGATGATGGTGACAGTGATATACTAATGTGTTGTGGGAGTGATACAGGGGACATACTTCCACAGTGAATTCCTGTCCACAGTATCTGTGTTGCTCAGTATAATCAATGTTCTGAGATTTTGCTCCACTTTGACATATTTCAGTACATGGGCTACATCAACAAACAACCAGACTAAGTGGACATGTGTTATTACTGGTGAAGTCTGTTACACCCTTAGTGAAACAACAACTCAACTTACTCGAGACCCCAGTGCTCACCCCAGGATATCAATGTGTGTGCTACACATTGAAATCCTAGGTTAAAAACATTGGCTTCCCCAGTAAGTCAGTTGCACAATGAGTGTTTGAATCCAAGACAATATTGATGCATGTCCCATTTATCTGTCCTGCTTGCTATGTCCCCACTAAGTCACATAGCTGTTTGTTTGGTTATCCCATTAACCCTCTGAGTGCCAGAGTGGTCCCCTACGCATTTCTTTGCAATGAGTTGCCTACCACTCTGGCACTCAAAGGGTTAAACACAACATATGATGTAGGCGAATGTTCAATGTTGTAACATTTGTTGTGCTAAGGGGTATGTTTTGTTGTTCAAATTCAACACACAACATCGCCATATAACACAGTGATGTAATATGGCTCCAGGAATGTATTTCCAGTTGAATTTGTACAACGGTGTGTGTGTGTGAACCCATGTTGTAGCATCCCACAAACATTTCACCCAGGCAGAGGCTGTGCTCACTGCATTGTATGGCAATGCATTGGAGATAACCCTGCCACCCAATCCATAAGTGAAGACACAGCAAATCAGACAGGAATAAAAAAAAAAAAGGTTTCTTTATTGAGGGGAAGGTTAACACGTTGGGCCTTTCATTTTTTCTTTTGTGGATGGGGGGCCTTAGCCTGGGTGCCAGAGGTGGATGCCCTTGTTGATCGCCTGGTCACCCTCTGCCCCCTAGGTGTGGCTTCAGGGGTAACACTGGAGGGGGTGGTGGTTGCAGTAGACCCCTCCGTGGAACGCAAGTTCTCCCTCTCCATCCTCAGGTTCTCCCTGCGGTTGATGTCCCTCAACTACACAAGTACCTGTGTCAACATGTCCATTAGACCAGTCCTGAGCTGGTTTCTGGTGTCCAGTCGGGCTATGTTCCTCTTGGATTGCCTCCTGCTCCTGGTGATGTTGCTATCTGTACTCCTGCTCGACCGGAGTAGTCTCCTCTGAAGGGCCATACACTCCGCCTCCATCCCTGTGTGGCATGCAGTGCTGGAGGTGGATGTGCCCTGTGTCCCTGGTGCTGCTGTTTCTTCTGCTGCTGAGGGTGCTTTTTCCTCTGCTGCTGAGGGTTCTGTTTCCTCTGCTGCTGAGGGTGCTGCTTCCTCTGCTGCTGGAGGTGCTGTTTCGTCTGCTGCTGCTGGAGGTGCTGTGGCTGCTGTGACAGCTGTTGGAGTGGCTGGTGCAGATGATGGGCATATGCCCACCGCATCAAGTGATTCTGAGCTGCCCAATGATGTGTGTGCTGGTGGAGGTGTGACTATGTCCCTGGGTAGGGGGTGCTGGGGCTCACCAATCAGGCCCAAGTGTGGGTAGTCCAGTCGCCAAGGGTCATATGGTGGCCACTGATAGGTGCTTGGACCCCACCTAGGATCATACCTTGGGGCATGCTGTGGAGCCATCCAGGAGGGTGGGTTGATGTGGGAGGCATATGGCCCATATTGGGTGGTGGCCACTGTCCCTGGCAGCCATTGCCTCCCTGGCGGTGGTGATGCTGCTGAAGGGTAGTAGCTGGTGGAGGTGGCTGGATATGTCCACCTCTCCTCCTGTTGCATCCAGCCACTGTACTGGGGAGGTGCAGCTTGGAGGGGTGCAGCCTGTGGTGGTCCAGCTTGGAGGGGTGCAGCCAGTGGTGGTCCAGCTTGGAGGGGTGCAGCCTGTGGTGGTCCAGCTTGAAGGGGTGCAGCCTGTGGTGGTCCAGCTTGAAGGGGTGCAGCCTTTGGTGGTGCAGAAGATGGTGGTGCAGCCTGTGTTGAGGGGATGGGGATGGTGGGTATGGTAACCACCGGCTGGTCCCCTCCTCTGTGTACTCCTCACTGGGGGGTGACATAGCCTCCTCCACAGGCTCCCGCTGGGCTTGAGGGCCGTAAGCTATGTGGAGAAATAATATGTTGTGATTAGTGACCTTAGCCATATGTTTGTGGAGACAGTTATACTTTGATATGTGGTGAAGAAAAATATATGTGTTTGGGTTAATCCCCCTGGGTAAACAAGGGTACTCCCACTGCTGAAAGGTGTTGTTTGAGTTATTACGGGTGAAGGTTTCATTTTGAGGTGCAATATCACAGTGGCCCGAAATAGTACAGTTGGGCTGTTGGAACACCCTCCTATGTAGATATCTGGTCCCTGTACCAGAGCTGTCCATATGATTGTGTGGTAACAGCACCTCTGTACAATTTCAGGCCACTGGGATATTGCTCCTGACATATCCATGTCTGAGCTGTGATACCTTTTGAATCAACACACCTTTCTGCAGTAGGAATACCATTGTTTAACTCGGGGGGTGAATCCAACAACATTTATTTGTCTTTACAACTTTCAGGGATGGCTATCCCTCGAGGGGGATAGCAAAGGTTAAGTCCACCTTGATGTCAGATTGTAGACATTGTGAAAACAGATGTTGTTCGCTGTTAGTCCTATCCCTCCTACCCTCATGGTTGTTCAGATATTGCTCTGTGTGACAGATGTAGATTTCAGTCATTTGTCCACACGAGGGCTCTTCAGCAGAGCCAAAATCGTCTCTTTTAAAGAACAATACTTAATCTGAATGGTGTTCAGAGTGTGCATGGTTTGCAAGCACACTCTGTGGACCATTCCAAAGAGGTATTTATCTCAAAATGTTGTGAATTTGGCTCTGCTGAAGAGCCTCCGTGTGGTCAAATGACAGATATCTCCACCTGTCACATAAAGCAATATCTGTATAACCATGAGTGTTGGAGGGATAGGACTTACATCGAGACACATCTTTTTACGATGCCAATGATATTACATCATGATGACATTACCCATTGCTATCCCATTATAGTCACACACAAGTAGAAATGGTCATATATGTATGTGGATATGTACCCTTCATATGGATACAGTAATATCCTTCCAAGATGTGAAGCCAGAGAGCAGTTCAGTAGGTGTGATTGCCTTGCTGGCTATATATGTGCACCCATCCAACAATACATTGGATTGATATGATGGATATGAACATACCTCGTATATCCCATCTAGGTAGAGTGTGATATACTATGTATGTGTATTTGGATGGTAGCAATGTAGGTTGATTTGTGATGGGTGCACATATCTGGCCAGTAAGGCAATCACATCCAGTGAACTGATCTCTGTGTTCACATCGTGTTGGGACATATTTAGAAACATTTGAATCCTAAAGGCAACAATCAAGCCAGTAGTGAGGGATATCTTTGATTGAGGCCTGTTTTTCTTTGTGTATGAGGCCATCCATCCTTCTGTGTGAGGCAAGCGTACTCAATCCTAGATATCCATCAGTCATGGCCTGTTGGTGACCAAGGTACAATGGTTGATATTTGTTTCCCATGTGTATCCTGCAAACAGCGGCTGTTGTACCATCCATCCATGGCATCAGCACCCCTGTGGATCCATGTGGGAATCAGATGTGGGATATGTCATTTCAAGTTAGAGTAAATGATTGCAGCTACAACACCAAGGCCTACTTCATCCACCTTTAATTCTGTGTAATAGTATTCGGCCTGTGTGTTGCACATACAATCAGTTATTCTCTGGGACACTGTGATGTGTACCTGATCCACCCTTTTTGTGATTCAGTAAGCAGTGATGTTGAACTGATGAAGTGAACATGATGGTGACTTCTCCAGTGATCTCCTTTCCCCATTTCCAGTGTTTTCCATGGAGTCTGTGCAATGGGACCCTATCAACTTGATTCTTGTTTTTGCATATTCTCCATAGACTAACACTGGTATTGGTGAAGTGAGGGTTACTGTGTGTCCACCATCTCTTTGTCACCACTTAGTGAATGTCCCCTGTGTAGCATGTGATCATTGGCCTATTGACTTGTTTGTTTTCTGGTTAACCTTTTGAGTCCCAGAGGGGTTGCCAAAGCATTGTTGATCGATGCATTGATGATCCCTCTAGCACTCAAGGGGTTAGGTTCTGACTTCCCTGTGGGGACATGGGTGACATTGTGTGTGAACAGTGATGATATTTATCAAACGACATTTTGAACATAACGGTTTGTGTATTGTGTGTGATGAGCACAGCGACAGGAGGGTTGAAGTAGGACTGTGGCAGGTTTGTCCCCAAGTTGGACCTTGACATTTGTCCTAATGTTGTGTCCTGTTTTTAACCCTCAGGGTGCTGTGTTGGTGCAGTTGTATGGATGAGTGATGGGCATGTGTTGAGGTGTGACTGTGTGTGCAGCTGGTGTTGGTTGATGTAGTGTGTTGTTATGTAGTGTTGCACTTACCGGTAGTGTGGAGGCTCCTCTCATCCCCAGTGTCAGCTCCTCCAACGACCCCCTCGATCAGGGTCGGGGACATGGTCTGCCGCACCATCTCCTCCCAGCCGCAGAAGGTGATGGGGACGGGTGGGCCACCACCAGTGCCTTGGGCATGCTTGGCGAGCTCCGTCATCTTGTTTTTAACCACCCTCCGGCAGTCGCCCCATCTCTTTTTGATGGACTCCACGTCCCGCCTACATGGAGCCACCACGTTGCACGGCTGCAGATCTGGTTCCAGGCTGCCTTCCTCCTCGCTGACAGGCCAGGGACCTTCGCCGTAGAGTGGAGAACACTCTGCCTCTACAGGACAGCTTCCACGAGAGCCGTGTTCTCCTCCTCTGTGTATTTGGGATCCCTGATCCTGCCCTCGTCACCTCCGGCATGGGATGATTCAGAGCCGGAGTGCCCTGCCTGGTCTGACCCTTACTGCATGTGTTGCTCCCCAGCAACTACCCCTCGTCCCACTGCAGGTTCTGTCCCTGTCCTGCGTGTACCTGCTCTTGTTGGCCGGGTCCCCCTCCGCCCTGCGGATCTCCCTCTCCCACCCCTGCTCTGCTCAGGGATACCCTCCTGACCTTCCTCCTCCTCCATTACTCTCCCCATCCCTCTCTCCTGTCCTCCTCTCCTAGCCATCACTCACCCACTCACACCCAGGCACTCCCACAGGCCCTTACAGACACACTCGATTCACTCACTCTCTGTCACACACTTTCACTCACAGATTCACACTGTAAAAATAAAATGTAAAATGTGTAAGGTGTTATAAAATTAAAGGACTATGTGTATGTATGTGTATGTGTGTATGTAATATGTGCAAAAGTGTAATATGTGTATAGTAAGAGCACCTCTCTCCAAAGTCCAAAATCTCCTTCTACCTCCAATGAACGCTCCTGTCTCCCTCTCTCTGATCACTATCCTCCGCTCCTGGGCCCTGATATCTAGCTCTGAAGAACTCGATAACAGACAGTGTGTGACTGTTATTTTTGGGTATATATAGGTGTATTTGAAGTTTTTTGATACATTGGGGCTTTGTGATTGGCTGTGTGTTTGAATTTGTTTTTGCATCAATCAGGGTTGCTAGACAACGGCAGCCGTTGTTGTTTTGAGCAATGTTATTATGTGATTTTGCCGCCCGTTGTGCATTAACATGAGCGACAACGGCTTTTGTGTTACATGTTTTGTGTGTGTCTATGCTCGATAGCTGTTCTTGTAGAGTACCTATTGAATCTGCCGTAACTCATGTATTTGCGAGTGATGTGCCTTTTTCACTTTGCGCCTGGTTTAACGTGAGCTTCTGGAGCAATCCAACAGCACACTATAGGGAAGAAATATGGGTCAATGACTAGGGTATAGGGGTATATGAGCAGCTGTCCACATGCTGTCCATATGTTGTGGTATGCAGAGGATCCACCATCCTCCAATGCTACTTCTGTGTGGATTATGACTATATTCACACACTCTGGAACAATATGTGTACAATATAATTATATGTATGTCCAGTTCTCTGTCTGTTTTGGACTTCTGTACGTTTGCTCTGTCTATACATTGCATCAGACTTTGAACTGATGTTCACTTCTTATTACAAAACAAACTTGTTTCCCTTGATACACTTGATGTGGGTTGCAGTGTGGTGCCTTGACACCTTTTGATACCTCTATCAATGGTACGATTTATCCACTTATCAAGTTTATACCCTACAGAATGCACTTTGTAGCTCATGTCTCAATCTCTGTTTTATCTACGCTGTACAGCAATGGCTGGATTGGATGACTTATTATGTAGTTACCTATTTAGAAGACTGGACACTTCTCATTAGGTAGATTATATAATTGATTGTCACATTTTTATTATGGACCTTGATATGTTTCTTGTTGCACCAGAATGCAATGCAATTGTTTGAGTAACATTCATTTGCTGTTATGCTGCAATGTGATGCCCTTATATGGTACCTTAACCCTTTGATTGCCAGATGGATTGCCAAAGGCTTTAGAAAAATAATGCGTTGGACATCCGCCTGGCATTCATAGGGTTAATCATGAACACCATTTATTTTCTCAACATGTTTCTATACTACCGAATATCACAATGTATCTTATGTCGCAAACTTTATTTTATTTCCATATTATCACACTGTGGGATGTAGAAGATTTATGGAGCAGCTACCATTATGGAAAATGAGACTATTTTCATAAGTTGAAACAGACTGATGATTGTCCAGTAAGAGAGAATGTCAGCTCTATTTTGCTTACGATGTACTTGGAATGTCTGGTTTACTCACATAGCAACCTGGACTATTGACTATATATCCAGTGGTATGACATGGTTAAGTGATTTTGGATACCCATGATTATGATTTGCATTGTGATATTCAGCACATATTCAATCACTTGTCACATAATGGCACCAGTGGTGTATTTATTTAAGTGATTACTGTGTTCTGGGTATATTTATGATTACATTGTGCAACTATCTCCCTCAATATAATTGTGTTGGATTCCATGGCATAAAAGTCACATCTCAATGAACATAATTGATGGATGAAAGATATTGTTATGTGAGCTATTATTTCTTGGACATTCCTTAGGACATTCTTTTATGTTTGCAAGTTGCCTTCAGCTGAATGCAATGATGAGGTGTGGGGCTGGGGTTTTATGATGCTTGGCAAATTACTTAGCAACGTGACCTCACCAGCCTGTACCCAGTTTGGCGAGTTTTTGGCAGACTCACATCTCTTTGAGGGTATGTACATTGTTTTTTATGCATTATGCATTACTTATATGTATCTCTGGCATCAGTATTGTTGTTTTCCAAGACGCCGGTCCACAACTTGAAATGTCTGGCATGTTGGTGAGTTGATTTAATAAACTGCACCTTTTTCTTACTTATTTGCCCATGAGTGCTGTCTAGTTCTAGATCCCTAATCTGATATATACAGGAGAAAGATAGCACCTATGACAAATGCCCACACGCCTGGGTGCCAAGGTAAAAGTCTTGTTACAAATCTCCAAGGACCAACACCTGGGATATTTATCAGGATAAAGAAAGTAGGCTAACACCTTGGATGCAAAGGAATGCCTTGGAAACCTCTCTGGAATTTAAGGGGTTAAAATACCCATGTAATTAATTTTTTTATTTCTCCCCAGTGGTGTAACCTACAGGGGGTGCAGAGGGTGTAATTGTGCTTGGTTTCAGGATGCAAGGGGGCCCCATGTACCCCCGAGTCCAATAGGTTATAGTTATGTATCCATGGAAATATTCTTGTCTTAGGAGCCCAAAAATCTATGAACCTGGGCCCTCCAATGACTAGCTATGCCACAGTTTCTCCCTTACAGTGCCTTTGGTTTGAACCTCTTTAGCGAATTGACAGTCCTAAGTCCTTATTCAACGTTGGTTGTTCTTTCTATTTTCCTGAGCAGAGCCAATCTTGAGGGTTTTATTTTTATTTTCATTTAGCTTTATGGGGGTCAAACACATGACCCCAGCTTTGGACTTCTTAGTACTCTGTAACGTTAAGTCCAGTCATTAAGAGGCCACAGCAGAACTTCATTAATCAATGAGAAGCATGATATTTCAGACTGATTCCTTTTCTGAATGCAGTTTTTTCTGTTTTCCTATACATATATATACTAGTATGAAAGCCCTTGTACAGGGGCTAAAGTGCCACCCAGCGTCCTCGGCTGCTGCCCCGGAGCCAGGAGCAGAGACAGGTGGTGAGCAGTTTGGAATGTCCCGCTCTGGATCAGCATGTTCGGCCAGTCTCTACTGCACATGACTGCATCGTTCCAGCAGTCTCTACTGCGCATGTGCTATTACGCACACAGGGAGCTTCGCAGCCTAGAAATTTATATAATATAATATATATATAACATATATATATACATACATACATACACAGCAATTGTCTCTTGGTGCCTAGACATGATGTCACTACTTAGTTCTGGAGGAATAAATAAACAGTGTCAGAGTGGTATCTAACACATTAGGTTCTGACACTTTCCTGTCTATCATTCGAAGATTTAGAAACCCCATCTAAATCAAAGGGACTTTGAGGACTGTTTCTTTAATTCCTTTGGTAGTTTGTTTGCTCCAGAATTGCTCTTTGTTAGCTTCTTGGATAAGATCCACTAATTATGATCCATTATTAATCACTAGAATGCTAGATGTATCTCCAGTGTATTGCTTTGCAGCTCATTGGAGAATTCTGTAGAATCTTTTGGATGAAAGGTAAATAAACAATTTTTATTAATGTTTTACCTTTAACGGTCAATAAAAGCATTTTAAAGAGCTTTAATTTTTATTTTATTATTAGAACTCAGAACTACTTATCCATAATGCTTCAGACACTTTGGTTCATTGTCATCTAACAGGTTTTTGTTGTTTTAACAGGATTGCCTTCCATTTAATTAAAGGGATAGTAATACTGGAAAATAATTTTATTTTATATTGTAGCCCTTCAAAAAACATGAAAAATGATATAAGTCTTATCTCCCAAACCTTTATGGTTTGGGAGATATTCACATGTAAAATATAGTAAAATTCTCTTTTCCTGGCTGTTTCAGCCAAGTCTGCCATCTAGTGGACAGATTTGGAATTCGTCCACAGAGCAACCGGCAGCTCTTTAGAGTGCCAAGTTCACGATCTTAGAAAAGAACTACTTAATTGGAACTATCTACAAAGTGTGCCTGGCTTGAAAGCACACTTTGTAGACCATTCCAATGAAGAAATTCTTTTTAAAGATGGTGATCTCAGCACTTCTGGAGAGGCACATCCAGTCCCGGGACCGGATTCCAAATCTGAAGGGTGGAGCAATGACGTCACTCCAGGGGAAACTTTACTTCTGAATATCTCCCAAACCATAAAGGTTTGGGAGATAAGACTTATATCATTTTTCATGTTTTTTGAAGGGCTACAATATAAAATAAACTTATTTTCACGGATTACTATCACTTTAAATGTCATTCAGTACAGCATGTCTCTGAGTTTTCTTGTTCAGGGAGCTTACTGCAGGTAACTGTGAAACAGTGGAACCTGCCTTATGAAGTTTCTGGTATATCCTTTCAAAACCGTGTCACCATAATGATAATTATGTTTTTCAGAGCTTCCACTTGGTATGTGGTGTAATAGTGCAGCATACTTCCCAAGTGTACATCTTTTGGAGTCCCTCTTTGAGTCCTAAATCCCTCTGTCCCTCTTTCCTCACTGGTATCCCTCTTTTTAGGAGACCTGATTGTGTGGTATATATATAAGTTTATCACATTGCTCCACAGCAATCAAACTCACATTAATGTTTGGTTAAACTTCAGTATATGTGTTTATAAATTGTCTGTGTAAATACAATTCTTTGATCATACTTTGAATAATTTATTTAGTTACACAAAGAGGTGTCAGTAGGTCATGTAAGGTTCACTTTTGAATTGTCGCACACTATTGGGCGTCAAACAAAAGGGCTCATTAAAAATACTGCATTGTTCAAAAGGGCGCATTGAAAATGGTGCATTTCAAATGTTGCATGGTTCATAATGTTGCATTGTTCAACAGGGAGCATTGAAAATGGCACAGCTGAAATGGGGGAGTCATTCTGATGTTGCATGGTTCAAAATGTCACATGGTTAAAAGGAGTGCCGTTCCCAACGTTACCACTCTGTGACAGTTTTCAGGCAAAGAAGGACAGACACAATTGTAAAATATAAATAACCACCTTTATTTATAATGTACAGCAAATAATAGTATAGCCCACACAACCCCAGAACTCAGGATGCTAGGACCCAGGCTCCTACCCGGAGCCACACACTGTGCTGCGCACTGCACTACTGCGAGATACCCGAGACTAGGCCCGAACTGCGGATGAAACAACAGAGGGGATAGTACTGAAGCACCAGTCTCCACTACGGGTCACATGACCAGACGCAACAGGGACCCAGAGCAGGCCGGAACCACGGAACACCGAGACTGATGGTCAGGCATTCTAGGAGGGCACTGAGCAAGTAGTCAGCCAGAGCTACAGGTCAGACAAGCCGGGAACTGCATGGAGCGATAGTCAGCAAGAGCCAGAGGTCAGACAACTGGGGACTACATGGAGCAAGATAGTCAGCCAGAGACACATGTCAGAACCGATGTGGGTAGTCAGACAAGCCAGGGTCTACATGGAGCGAGTTAGTTAGCCAGAGCCACAGGTCAGAACCAATGTGGGTAGGCAGACAAGCAGGGTCTACACTGAGCGAGTTAGTCAGCCAGAGCTACAGGTCAGGGCCGAAGTGAATAGTCAGACAAGCTGAGGTCATACACAGAGCGAGTTAGTCAGCCAGAGCCACAGGTCAGGACCGAAGTGTGTAGTCAGACAAGCCGGGGTCATACATGGAACGGATTCTCAGATAAAGCATGGGTCACAATGGAGCACAAGAGACACTAGTGGAAACACCACGTAAGGGCAATAACACCCAGGCCCAGGAAGGTATATAAAGGAGCAGGGAACGGGACCCAATTAGGCAACACAGAATAGGCCCATAAACAGGCATCCTTGCCAGGGCCTGTTTTATGATGTCAGTAATGCGGAAGTGGCTGCAAATATGCCAGCCGACACACCACAGAGGAAGGAAGCACAGGAGCCCAAAGGAGACTGTGATGTACTTATGCAGCTATGAATGAGTTACTGATGAGTTACTACAGCATTCACGATGTGTGGGATAGACTGACAGTACCTTAACCTTCCAATTCAGATGTAGGGTTGCCACCCAGCCTGTATTTTACCAGCACAGCCAGTAATTAGGACCTTAGAGCCGGTGCCGGTATATCTACTATACCGGCAATTGAAAAGCCGGTATTTGTGTGTGCGATGCGTGCAGAGTCCATCTCTTGCACTCAGCCCTATCTGCCAGCTGCTCAGGTGTCTCGCTCAAAGTCGTCAGCATCCACGCACCATCACCAGCCAATGAGTGGAGAGTATTTGGACATCAATGGTCCTCATTGGCTGGCTGGTGCGTCAGCATGTCACGCTCACCTGGTGCTTGTGTTTGAGTCTTGTGACTGACAACGTTGAGACAGGGATGGCGGCGGTTCACAGGCGCTGTGAGAGTGTCAGTGCTCAGAGACTGTGGTGCACAGGAGGCAGTCTGATGTGGACACGGAACAGCACAACAGCAGGGAGCAGCACAATCTGGACTCCAGCCTCCACTCCAACTGACAATGAGAACAGTAAGTCTTTAGAAGACAAATATTACTAGTATTATATACTACTGTAACTATATTACTGAAAAAAGAGAGAGAACAGCCTCCTATTCTGATGGGGAAGTAGCTCCCCCCAGTGTCCCTCTCCCTGCTCTTAATGTCAGCCTCTGCTCCCACACCCCTTATTTTGAAGGCATTCCCTGCTGAACCATGTGAAACATTTGCTCCTGTCATCAGCAATTGCACCCGCTTGTGTCCCCCCCTTCTCTACTTGTTTTTGATATT
This sequence comes from Rhinophrynus dorsalis, assembly GCA_037306005.1. Taxonomy (NCBI): domain Eukaryota; kingdom Metazoa; phylum Chordata; class Amphibia; order Anura; family Rhinophrynidae; genus Rhinophrynus; species Rhinophrynus dorsalis. The sequence continues at coordinate 236,004,500 of CM074722.1, read as the reverse complement.
AGATGCTGCTCCCCATGTGTCCTCCGGTCTACATTCTCCTGATATTAGCCACTGCCCCCCCATCTGCTCTTCCTGACAGCATTTTGTCCATCATGTCCTTTTTTCAGTTTAATCTGCTGGTGCAAGCCTATGCTGATACTGTGCTTCATATGCTTTTTACTTTCCATTACAGTATTTGATTGTGTGTTTGATTGCTGGACTCGGTGTAATGGCTCATTCCACAACTGGAATCATGTAATGGTCTGATGCCCCGGTGGACTAATGTAATTGTATATTGCCATACTGGTCTTTTATAGCATATTTCTCATATATTGCTTGTTCAGCCAACATCTCACAACTCTTTATAATGTCCGATTCTATCTTCTTTCTTCTTGTGTGCTATAATCAGAGTTTCTCAACCTTGGTCCTCAAGTAACCCTGAAGCCTTGTTAACACCGATGATTCTAGCTATTGAAATTCTGCACTAATCTCAAGTGTACTGAACACATTTTGCCCTGGTGTGAATGCTTATATTGGAGCAAATTGTGTTGCACGACGCAAGGTAATGCAGCTTGTCACAACTTTCCTGCATCATTTATTTTAAAGCATAAAGTTTACCAGAGTTGACCTGCTCAGCTACCTTTGGTGTAGATCTGTTCACATTAGCCAGTTGGAACAATGCTTATCGCTACAGCCAACGGATGGCTGATCCATGTGGGAATCAACCAATTAGATATGGCTGTTTCCTGCTAGGGTCACCTTCCGCCACACCTTCATTAAATCCTTTTTTCAGGCTGACTTGTTCATCTGCATATTGGCAGGGGAACCACAGAAAAACCCGTACTGTTAGGCGTACATGAGGAGAGAGCCTGAGAAACCCTCATTTATATCTTAGACGATGCTTAGTCTGAAAGAGAGAGTGCTTACTCTGAGAGAGAGAGAGAGTATGCTTAATCTAAGAGAGAGAGTGCTTAGTCTGAGAGAGAGCGAGAGAGAGTGCTTAGTCTAAGAGAGTGTGCTTAGTCTGAGAGAGAGAGTGCTTAGTCTGAGAGAGAGAGAGTGCTTAGTCTAAGAGAGTATGCTTAGTCTAAGAGAGTGTGCTTAGTCTAAGAGAGAGAGAGTGCTTAGTCTGAGAGAGAGTGTGCTTAGTCTAAGAGAGAGTGCTTAGTCTAAGAGAGAAAGTGCTTAGTCTGAGAGAGAGAGAGTGCTTAGTCTGAGAGAGTGTGCTTAGTCTGAGAGAGAGTGCTCAGTCTGAGAGAGTGCTCAGTCTGAGAGAAAGTTTGTGCATAGTCTGAGAGAGAGTGTGTGTGCTTAGTCTGAGAGAGAGAGTGTTTAGTCTGAGAGAGAGAGAGAGAGAGAGTGTGTTTAGTCAGAAAGAGTGTGTGTGTGTTTAGTCAGAGACAGAGAAAGTGTGTGTGCTTAGTCTGAGAGAAAGTGTGTGCTTAGTCTGAGAGAGAGTGTGTGCTTCGTCTGAGAGAGAAAGAGAGAGAGAGAGAGAGAGTGTGTGTGCTTAGTCTGAGAGAGAGTGTGCTTAGTCAGAGAGTGTGTGTGCTTAGTCTGAGAGAGAGAGAGTGCTTAGTCCGATAGGTCTTGCCACTGAGTGGTTCTGCACCTTTTGTGTCTCCTCCCTTTTGCTGCTCCTCCCTTTTGTGGCTCCGCCCTCACCAACCCACAACTATGGCCGGTATTATTTTGAGGAAAAGGTGGCAACCCTATTCAGATGCCTGTACATCTGGTTTTATGGTGTTAACAATATAAGATGTACCAAGATACAATATATGTCATGTAAGCACTATATATTAATTAGGAATAATATTCAAAGAAATGTACAATGGCATAGTGAAATGTACAATGGCATGTGTATAAGAGCACAAGGGAGTGAAAAATATGGTGTGTGTGTGAGAGCACAAGGGAGTTAAAAATATGACTGAGTAGCACTTGAGGGGCACCATTCACAAGACTAAAGTACTAAGTTTTATTAGGAAAAAGATTGAAGACATTGTACACAAAAATGAAAAAAAGATTCCAATAAAATATAATGGGATTCATTATATCAATAAAATAAGAATAAACAATATTTTATGGACACTAAGGTGTGAAGATATTTCAGGTAACATAAATGAATACATGCACAATAAAGGAGAAATAGAGAAATGAATTAACAATGCTGAAAGAAAAGTTTAGTATGCTACATGGAGACATTCATGAATAATAAAGGGGAAGGACTATAGAGGACTATATGTGTACTACAGGATGATAATATTACAATATAATATTAAGGAATTTGTGAACAGAGGAAGAAGTGCTAATCTGTATGACGCGGTTATATAGTAAGTGTTTAGAATCATTTTATGGGGCAAATAACTCCACAACAAGCTCTGAACAACCCCTGGAAATATATCAAACTTTCAGTTAATTTCCTGATTAATTGCAACTATGGGTATTATACATGTAAGTAAACAGCTGCAATCCTAGAGCATACCAACTGCAAAGTAGGGGTGTGATAATAATTCCCTTATGATTAAAATGGACATTTTAAACCCCTGAATGCTAGACACGTCATGAAAGTAATCAATGCATCGTGAAGCAATGAGATGGGGACCTCTATCTGTCAGAGGAATACAATGCCTTTCCATCATCTTCAGTATCTAAAACCAATCAGTCCATCAGTTTGACTAATTACAAATTCAATTTTATAATATATAAGCATGTTCATCAGTTTTAGCCTAGAATGTATCACATTGGGACCTTTGCACAAAAAGGAACAATTCCTGAGCAAGACACCTGCCCCTTGGGTGAGGAATAAAATACTCATCCCCTTTGTGCTGGAGGTCCATCACTATCACTTATGAGGTTATGAAAGAGTTGCTACAGCATCCATGACTCCCCATCCTGGGACAATGTGACACATTGTCTCACAGTTTAGCTGATGAAAATGCTTATGTATCATAAAATCTAATTTGTATTTTATGAGACTTTTGTCATTGGGTACAGATGATATAGACATGGCTTTGCCTTGGTCTTACCCCATAGGCAGTAGGGTTCTTATAGATCATACAGTGCTATAAGTTCCCAGTGATCTAGATGGGGGTTAAAAGGCAAATTTTAAATCAATGGTAACTATTTACTTTTAGATCCACATACATTGTACATTTCTTTGAATATTCTTCCTAATGAATACCTAGCGCTTACATGGCATAAATTAAGTATGTATCTTGGTGCATCTTATATTGTCAACACCATGAAACCAGATGTACAAGCATCTGAATTGGAAGTTTAAGGTACTGTCAATCTATCCCACACATCTTGGATGGTGTAGTAACTCATTAGTATCTCATTCATAGTGGCATAAGTGGCAGTGATAGGAACAGTTACAGCACTCATTTCAAACATGCAACATTTTGAACCATGTGACATAAGAATGACAGCCACATTTCAACTGTACAATTTTCAATGCATTACTGTTGAACAATGCAACATTGTGAACCATGCAACATTTGTAATATGCCATTTTTAATGCGCCCTTTTGAATAATGCAACATTTTTAATAAGCCCTTTTGTTGCAACAATTGAAAAGAATACCATCATGTAATAATGTAAAAATCCCAAGTAATACCCACCCAGCAGCCACAGCCCTAGCAGCACAACCGAAATCAAAAGGGTTCCACTATGGTCATTTGAACTGTTGGGAGATGGTGCAGACCTGAGTACTACTATAGAGAAACTTCCACTTAAAAAATGAACAACCTGTAGGAATATAAAATGGTGCCAGGTTCTCACAGCATTCTATTATCACGGTTCCCGTGATCTTTGCTGTCACTCTTTGCTGTGGTGTGCTCCCATTGGCTGAGCTTGTTTGGCCCGCCCAGTATGGCCTTTTTATACCGGGCCTTTGGCACCTGTCAGATGCCCTCTCGTGGTGTTCCTGTACCAGTGTTGATGTGTAGCTGTGTTCCTGCGTTCCTGTGTACCGACTTGGCCCGTCTGACTACTCTCCTTGGTTCCTGCTCCGTGATTCGACCCGGCCTGGCTGACGTGCCTGCTCCGTGATCTGACCCGGCTAGTCTGACGATCCTGCTCCGTGATTTGACCCGGCCTGGCTGACGTTCCTGCTCCGTGACCTGACCCGGCTACGTTGACGACCCTGTCTGTGTTCCTGCTGAGATCCTGATCCTGTCCCAGTTTCAGTGAGCCTTCCGTTTGCACTTGCAGAGCACCGTTGCCTTCTTTCACTGAGCCTCCGTTAACACTTGCAGAGCATTGTTGCCTCAGTTACATTGAGCCTTCCATTCACACTTGCAGAGCACCGTTTCCTCCGTTAACCCTGAGCCTTCCGCTTACACTTGCAGAGCATTGTTGTCTCCGTTACAAAGAGCCTCCCGTTAACACTTGCGGAGCATGGTGGCCTCCGATTAACATTGCGCATCCGGTAACACTTGCTGAGTGCAGAGACTGATTGCTTTCTATGAACTTTAACCCTTGTGTACCCTGTATGCTAGCTTATGCCTGTCCTGTGAAAGTATATATTATTTTCCCTGTATACGGGGCCTGAGAGAGCATCTGTACATTTCCAGTCATTCTGTAGTGCCTCTAGAGGGCAGCCTTTCTTGTATTTTAATAAAACTGTGTTTTATTCTAACCTACTGGTCTGAGTGTCTTACTAAACCGTTACAGCTATGCATTTGTGAGAGAAAGCAGCCCATCTATGAGCTAGGGAAGGCTGGTTAATATATTGGAGTTGAAGCTTATTTTAGGGAGTCTTGTAATCAGGAAATCTATTCTGTGTATTAGGGGAGTCTTGGGGACAGGACGGGATAAAGGAGTTTGACACAGGCAGCCATGTTCCAAATTTCTTCCTGATCTGCCTGTTATCTCTGTCCTATGGGAGTATGGGGTGTGGGAAGGGAGAAAAGAAGGCTTAACCCAAATACCCCCAAATATTGTGTGACCAAGTAAACACAGGCAGTTTTGATCCATGTTCCTTCTTGATCTGGTTGTAATCTCTGTGGTAGGGGAGTCTATGGTTGGGAGAAGGGAGCAAAGGAGACTTACCCCAACTACATCAAAATTATATGTGACTGACTCACAGTCAACTGATATCCAAGCTTCTTCCTGATATGGCTCTTATCTCTGTCCTAGGGGAGTATAGGAAAAAAAGCAGTTGAACAGGGAGTGTGCTTTTTGTTTTTTGTTGTTGACAGCGAAAGGTACAGTGGAGCAGTTGATTAAAATATATAAATAGAAAAAGAAATTGATAGGTGACAGACAGGATGTGAGCTGTGACTGAGCTAGATTGATACTAGACAAGAAACAGTTTTTTTTGTACAGATCCAAAGCAAGACATCATACACAATCAGTTCATGTACTTTACAGTAAAAAATAAACCACAAACACACACACACACAGTAGTTGCGTAATGTCCAGAAAAAACACAAGGAGTAGGGGGGAGGTGAAAGCATTAGGAGCAGTGCAGGGTGTGTGTGTGTGTGTGTGTGTGTAAAGTGGTAGTTCAAAAACTGTCTGCAGCCATGTTTACTGCTGCTTGTGCAATAAATGATGCTGGTCTCTCTCCTCCTGAGGAACGTATAGTTTGTCAAAGTCCCACCAAAAGTTCTACCACCACCCACACCAGTGCTATTAATAAACCATCTGAAAGCACTGAAGACAATGAGTCACATTCTAGTGTTGATGGCATAGTGCAAGAAGGTGTAGCAGCTCAACCAACTGCTGCATCTGACAGTGTGACAAACATGCAAAAAAAACACCTGTCCTGAAAGTAGTAGAGAACATTTTGAAAACCCTCTCGAAGGGGAAAAGTAAAAAGAAATTATATGAAACATCTAAAAGCCTAGAGGAATATAAAAGTAGTGGGGAAGAAGCAGGGGGCGATGCAGAGGATGACCTAATGATGATGATGTAGAACATATCCCACTAGCATCACCCTCTTTTTCAGTTACAGATGAAGCTGATAGTGAGAGAGATGATGACATGTCGAGAAAGTTAACTGAAAGGCAGTGGCTCAGTCTTCTAGCACTGAAAAGGAGCACAGTGCCTGTCTATAAACTGTTGTGAAAACAATTGGAAAGTCTGACTCTGGACAAGCAAAGATGCCTAAAAATGCACAGTCATCCTGTCAGTCATCATCACCACTTCCAAGACAAATCCCACTCAGCCACACACAATAGTATTGAGTAATCAGCAACAACACAGGTTACCAGCATCCACAGCCTTAGCTTTGATGAGTGCCTTTGCTGCTCTTGGTGTAGCACTTGTGACACCTAGTAGTAGTACAATTTCTGCAAAATCCAACCGTAGTAGTAGTAATAGTAGTAGTAGCAGCCGCCTCTCAGGAATCCCGCAGTCTATGAAGTTCACAGTATGGAGATACTACACTCACAATACAAAATCTAAACATGTTGTCTGTGTAAGAAGCATGCAGTCAGGGGGAAAGCATGCTCGCACGTAAGAACCTCCTCAATGAGTTCCCACCTGAAGCACAACCACAGTTCTGACTGGGAGACACACCATCAACAGGTCAGAGATGTCACCACTAGCAACATCAGAAGTACTGTACCCAGGGTCTCTGGGGTATATAACAGAAGTGCTGTTGATGTGGTAGAGAGTATGAAATGATTTTTTGCTCCTGATGAGTATGAGTTTGTTTTTGGAGATAACAAGAGTCATAGAATGCCCACACATATCGCCACCACAAGTCATGTCATTAAAGCAATAAAGTTGCACAGTTCTTCTACTATGTACTGCCATCCCACGCTTACTAAGTTCTTAAAAAGAAGTCAAAACCTGCACAAAAATAGTGCAAAAGTATGCCAATGGAATAGTAAACTTGCCAAAATGTTGGCAGTTGACATGCAACCCTTTTCTTTTGTTGGAAAGAGAGGCTTTAACCCTTTGAATGCCAGAAGAATACACAATGCATTACTAAGAAATATGCTGCGTACCCATCTGGCACTCAAAGGGTTAAAGAACCGATGTTGTATTTTCCCATGCTTGAATATCCCAAGCCACAGTTATTTTTCAAGGATGGTTGTCCCAATGTTGCTTAAGCAGGAAGTTATTGTTGTGAACCAAGGACAAAGGCACTCAGCCTGCTAACAATTTTTTACAGACATATGTTGCTGTAGAACTCACAACTTTTACTTTCAGCTATTTATTTCTCCACTTCAGCAATCAGAAAAAGTAATATTGCGGTGGAAAATCTTATAGAAATAAAAAACTTAGAGGAAGTATTGCAAAGTTCTCATGGGACATTTATTAGCCGTGGCGAAAAGGAGAACATTTTTTGTATGTCTATGGGAGCAAAGTCTCTTGAAAAAAAGAGGGAAAAAAAGTCCTGTGGGAAATGTCTCTGACTTTTCACTCATCCCTATATTTCACTCCAAAATTGTTCCAGTTGTCAGTAGTTCCATGTTGTGTTGTATGTAGCTACATTGCAGTGGTTGTTGGCTTATATTGATGAGAACTCTTTTGGATCTGCCCCAGAGATTCCAGATTTACTGGGTTTCTGGGCACAGAAGGTATTTCTGGGTGAGGAGATTGTTCTAATAGGAACAGGTGGTCCTGAGAAATTGATCCATTATGTGTCCTTCATATCAGTCTGGTTTAATTTCTAATATTGCCTTCTGCATTGTTGGATTATAGTTGCTTATAGTTCACAGCTTCTTGCAATCCACAACAGATAATGACTCCAAAAGAGAAATCACTTAGTAAAACAAGCATTTTAGCCCCACCCACAGTGTGTTGCATAATTATGCATCACTTAGTGAAATGGAAGTCTCCAGGTTAGACTGCAGCAACAGACAGAAGTGCATAATCAGTAAAGTCAAGCTGCCTATGCTTTTTATTATTTTTTTCATCTTAACCTATATAAAATTCTATATTCCGTACAATAAGCCCCCTGTTTCTGCCAGGGACTGTGAATGCAGGTAGAGAGATAAAATGTACCACTATCCCTTCCACAATGAGTGCGCTGTGTGCTGTATTTAATAGACTTTTCTGCTGCTGGAATAGTGTTACATTGTATCACTATTCCTGCTTTTACAGTCCCTGACAAAAAGCTGTCCAGAAACAGATCCAGGGACCTCACTGTCAGAGACATAAGAATAAAAGAATAAGTGAAGATAAAGAAAAAAGTAATTAAAAAGTATAGGCAATTTGACTTTAACTATTAAGGAATTGCAGTATGTAACATCGAAAATAATGTTTATTGTAATTTTAAGCTGCCAACTGGTGAAATTTAGGTGCAATATTTAATCCAGATTGACCCACTGAGTGCCAGAGGGGTATCACAGTGTGTGGATACCCATCTGGATAGGGTTAACCCTTTGCATTAATCTACAATGCATGGGCACCCCTATGAGAGGTTTGTGCATTGCACATTGCATTGTGCAATACATTACGAGGCCTCTATGGCATTCAAGTGGTTAAAAAACTAAACTTAAAACAAGTGAAGATTTTGCTTTAATTCACATGATGAGATTTTTTTTTTTTTAAATAGCATCAAAATTACATAGTGGGAGCCCAGTACAGATTAGAATCAAAATTAGATTGAAAAGCATGACTGAGCAAAGTACGTTTTTATTTGTGTGTACTAATAATGTGGGGGATACACTGTGGTATTAGGATATTTGAAAAATGAGTGTAGCTTGAATGGTCCATTAGTTCAATGTCCTATGCATCTGGAGGAACGCTGGTACAATGAAAACAATTTCACAACAATGCTAAACTGGTCTGTTTTTATTAAATAGATAGAGGGAAAGTAGTTTATAGTCTTTGTTAATACATATGGCTATTGATCCAAAAATGTTGATGAGTGGTGAACCGCTTTTTAACCCTTTGTATGCTAGAGATGTTTCCAGCATATTGCTTCACAATGCATTGGAGATATCTGTAGTGTCTAAGGGGTTAAATTTTGTGTCTATGATACAAGACTAGAGAGGGTACTGGGGTTTGTTCTTACTGCATTTTGGAGATTAATCTTTAAGGACCAAAGTACAACACACTGCAAAGCAGTACATTACATACTTCTCTGGTCCTTAAAGGGTTAAGGATGGAAGAAAAACTGAGCCTGAGCCTCCTTACCACCCAAAAACCAAACAAGGTATTTTTTTTTTTAATATCTTCAAAAATAAAACTTGAATTCCTAGTTTGATACGCATATTCCTAAATCAGAGAACAAGTTCTTTAACCCGTTGGTAGCCTTTGAAGGCCTTTTGAGCATTCAGATTAACAGAATCTGAAGAGTCAGTTGACCATTGTCCCATCTGTACACAAAGCAAAGACTTTATCATTTGTCTAATCATACATATATCACAGGAGTTCATAAATCCATTTACTTAACTCTTTGTTTTCCATCCTCCAAGTTTGGGTAATGATTTCTCGTTTTACTGTTCCCTCCTTAACTTTCTAAATCCTTTAAAGCTATACATATTTAAGGAGTTATTAAAGGGGTCAGTTTAAGGTGACGTTGTACAGCACCTATGCAACCCTTTTAAGAATACAGCTCTTATATTCAGTGATGTAGTCAATATTTGGTTCCCTGCAACAATATCATCTCCAACCAGCCAAAGTCTGTTTGGGGATAATGGGAGTTATAATCTTCAACAGCTGGAGAGCCAAATATTGACTATCCTTGGTGTATAACTTAACATCCAGTCTATAGAGAAATATGATGGGCCCTTCAAAACATGAGTTAAACAAACAATTAATTATAAATGACATTGAAAATGTCAATACAAAACCTGAAGAGATAAGACAAAGACTATTTTCTGGACGTGGTAATACACTGGACAGCTCCGGTCACATTTGACTCTGCCCTATCCTTCATTACTCTTATTCAGTCAATCTCCAGCTGCCTCGACCACCGCAACATCTCTAGAATCCTACCCTTTCTCACACAAGATACTACCAAAATTCTAATCCAAACACTCATCATGTCCCATCTTGACTACTGTAACTCATTACTAATAATTGGCCTTCCCTTCACCCGACTAACCCCACTACAGTCCATAATGAACTCTGCTGCAAGAATAATGTACCTCACTCATCGCTTCTCTAACACCAACCCCCTCTGTCAATCCCTACACTGGCTCCCATTATCATACAGAATTAAATTCAAAATTCTAGTGCTAACTCATAGAGCCTGCAAAATTTTTTGTAAAGTTGATACCTTTATTGGCTAACTTAACAGATTTAAAATGCAAGCTTTCAAGACTTCTTAGGTCTCTTCCTCAGGCATGTTATACAGATAAATATGAAAACTTCTCTCTTAAATACAAGTACACATTACATTGTTTATAATGGAAATCAGATAAGAACGTTAGTCCAGATACCAATTCCTTGATCAGTCTATGGTAGAGGATGTGATTTAAATAGCATTCTTCCTCTGAGTCCAGGTATTTATGATTCCAGAGGGACTGTCGTAAAAGTTAATTCACATTTAAGTACTGTGACAGAAATTCTCTGTCTCTGTTAAGGTCATAGGTCAAACAGTCAAATTGTAACTTTAATTTTACCTCCCATAATTACTGTCCCTCTGATTGTGAAATTGTCCCATTAGTACAGTCAATTTAATGTCCCTGACACTATGCCCACTTTGGTAAAAATGTTTTCCCACTTGTGTCTCTGTCTTTTTGTTGTTAATGTTGGATCTGTGGGAATTAAACCTCTTATGTAATTTCTGTCCCGTTTCCCCCACAAAAATAGCTGTTGGGCATTTTGCACACATAATAAGGTTTATTACATTGGATGATTTGCAGGTGAAATTACCATTGATCTTATGGTGTAACTGGGTGTTTGGTATGGGTATCTTGTCTGTGGTGTAAATGTGTGCACAGGTTTTACACCTACTTTGTAGGCAGGGTAATGTGCCATTTTTTGTATTTTTGTTCAGGGCACTCCTTACCATCAGTTGTTTTAAATTGGGAGGCTGTCTGAAGGAGAGTAAGGGAGGCTGTGGAAATATGTTCTTAAGTCTTTCATCTGTGTGTAAGGTTGCTTGAAGTTCTCTTGATATTTTGCGCAGAGCTTCAACCTGGGGGTGGTAAGTGACAAAAAGTGGCACACGGTTTCCCTTATTCTGTTATTTGAAGCTCAACAGATCTTTTCTTGGTATGTGAGTAGCTTTCTGTATCTGACTGTCAATAATCCTCTGTCTCCTCTGAGTTTCTGGAGGTGTTTGTCACGGTCCTCCGTGTCAGAACAGATGCGATTGTATCTGATGGCCTGGCTATATATGATGGAGTTCTTTGTGTGTTTTGGGTGAAAGCTATCGTTTTTCAGGTAGGTTGGTCTGTCCGTTGGTTTATGGTACAAGGATGTGTGGATGGAGTTGTTCTGAATACTAGTAGTCGTGTCTAGGAAGTTAATGTTTGTGCATGAGTGACTGAGTGTTAGATTGATACTGGGGTGGAATGCATTGTAATTTTTGTGGAATTTGAGAAGTTCCTCTTCACTGGCTGTCCAGATGACAAGAACATCATCAATGCAGCGGAGATAGACCAGGGGTTTTGTCTGGTAGGTGGACAGGAAGTCCTCTTCTAACTTTGCCATAAACAAGTTAGCATATTGTGGTGCCATTCGGGTACCAATTGCAGTCCCCATTTTCTGGAGGTATAGGTCCTGTCCAAATTTGAAGTAGTTGTGGGTGAGTATAAAGTGTATGAGTTTTGTTACTGGTTCCGTGGCTGTGTTATTTCTTTCCAGATATTCTTGGCATGCTGCTATGCCATCTGTGTGTGGAATGTTGGTATAAAGGGATTCTACATCCATAGTGGCAAGGATGGTGCTCTCTGGAATGGGGCCCAAGTCTGCTAGTTTGTTCAAGAGATCCGTGGTGTCTTGAAGGAAGCTGGGTGTTCGTTTTACCAGGGGTTTCAGGGTATTTTCTACCCAGCCAGAGATATTTTCTGCGAGTGTGCCAATTCCTGAAATGATGGGTCTTCCCCGGTTTCCTTCTTTGTGTATTTTTGGTAACATGTAGAAAGAGCCTGCTTTTGGATCTGCTGGTATTAGGGGCCTTATCTGTTCTCCAATGTTGGAGGGTAGTTCTTTTATGTTCATGTTGAGTTGTTTTGTATATTTTTTGTGGGATCCTCTTGTAGTTTCATATAGTATCTTTCATCAGAGAGTTGCCTATTTGCCTCTTGAATGTAGTCTGCAGCATTCATAATAACAACAGCTCCCCCCTTGTCTGCAGGCTTAATAATAATGTCCTGGTTATTCTTTAGTGACTGTATGGCTTTCGGTTCTTTGTGGGTTAGGTTGGGTGTTGGTTCACATTGTTTCTCCAGTATTTCTGCAGTTACTCTGTTTCTGAAGTTACCTATGTATCTGCCCAGTGTAGGGTTACTACCTGGTTTTGGAGTCCAGGTGGATCTTTTTGTGGGTGCATTGACATTATGATGTTGCTCTGTGGTGTTGGCATCATCGTTATCCATTTTGTCATGGAAGAATTCCTTGAGTTTGAGTTTTCTGAAAAATTCCTCCATGTCCCTACAGAGTGTTACCTTGTCCACAGGTTTAGTGGGACAGAATGACAGGCCTTTTGAAAGCACAGTTACTTCCTCTCTGCTTGGCTTGTGTGTGGAAAGGTTCACAATGCAGTTCTGTTCTGGTTGATTTACAGATTCAGCCGCAAAACCTGCTTTGTATCTCAGTCTCTGTAGTTTCTTCCTCTTGGTGTTGATGAGTAGTGTTTGTAGTTTTCTGTAGTATTGTTGAAGGGCCTGTTGTATGTCCTCAGTGTCTGGTTCAAGCTGTTCCTTGAGAGTTGATATTTCTGCTTGTATATTTGATTTCCTATTGTAGCAGATCCCAATAAGGTTGTTGCGTAGCCTCTGGGAAGTCCTGGTACATAGTTGCTGTGCAAACCTGGTGTTATATTTGTCCAGCGTAGGATTTTTCAGCATGAGGCCTTTAGGTATTAAATTTTCCTTTTTGCATGTAGACAGGAAGAAGATGTCACTATCCAGTTGTGCAAGTTTCTTTAGGAGGTTTTTCATATTCATTTGTGTGCGGTACATTGGGGTATCTTCCATGTTAATAATAGATGAGAGTTGGTACAGTGTTAGCCGTAGAAATACAGGATGCAAAATTGTTTGTAAAGTTGATGCCTTTATTGGCTAACTAAACAGATTTAAAATGCAAGCTTTCAAGACTTCTTAGGAGCCCTCACTAACACCGCACCACCCTATATTTCATCTCTCATTTCCAAATACACTCCCACCTGCCACTTTTGCTCTGCACACGACCTTCTGCTCTCTACAGCTCTTATCACATCCTCCCACTCCTGCCTACAGGACTTCTCCCGTGCTGCACCTGAGCTCTAGAATTCCCTTCCCCGCCCCATCAGGCTCTCCCCCAACCTTCAAATCTTCAGACGCTCCCTGACGACTCACCTCTTCAGGGAAGCCTATCAACTGCCTCCATAAACATTATCACCAAGATTCACCCCTTGCCCGGACTACTGCACTCACGAGCAGGGCCCTCTGCTCCTTCTGTCTCCACATTTGACTGTACTATTTAATACTTCTATATGTCTATTCCCAATTGTACAGTGCTGCGGAATTAGTTGGCGCTATATAAATAAAGAATAATAATAATACTGTATATATATGTATGTATATCTCCCTATATATATATATATATATATATATATATATCACCCAGTACTGCAATTATGGCAAGTCCCTTCCAGAAATGCTCTTACACAGCAATGTACAATGTTATATGGGATAGAATTCAAAGCGAATTGCTAGCAAGATCAAAAGTTAAAGCAGAAGTAGCACTTAAGAGAGAGTATATATTTTAAGATGTTTTCCTATGGAGTAAAACCAAAGTGCTCTCCCTGCTGGGAGATACTTTATTTAAAAATTATTGCAACACAAACTTGCATTTTTGTGACAGTTTGAGTTTAACATTTTTGGGGTGTTTGCAAGTTCTGTCTATAAACTGTCTATAAACTGTAGTAGCAAATGCATCTCCAAAAATGTTGAACTATTTCTCTAAAAATGTTTTCTATGAAATAATAATACAATAAGAATCTCTCAGCAGTGGGAGTGACCTTACCCAGTTGGCAAATCCCTACAAGATATACAGTGAAAAAGTGTTGATGTTACTTTAAAGTGGACCTGCCAAACTAAGTTAAATGTATTTCACTTAAAGAACACTAAAAAAATCCTATATTATAATTTGCTAAGGATGTTTGTCAGAAGCCATCATGCCTAGAAGAGATGGTTGTGCGTGCTGCAGTCATGCGCAGTACAGACTGCCCGCGCCGAGGCTGATATGGAGCGGGGCTCTCCAAATTCAGACCGGAGTCCTCTCTGAGCACCTTCCTGTGACCGCTTGGTCCCAGGAAACAAACATGCAGACTATATTACAAACAAACATGCAGACAGTTTTTAATTATTTTAAAATTTATCTAAACTTTTCATAAGGGATAGATCCACTTTGAAGTTTATTAATCCAGATGACGTACACTCCAAAAGGGACTGACAGAGCAGGGGCACGGACGTCACTGTGACGAGATGTCCGTACTTCCTGCTCCTGTGAGCCTCGGAAAAACGGCAAAATCTTTGGAACCAGGTAATATTTCTGGCAACTAGCACTACTAAGCAGCTAGTCGCCAGATGAAGACTGCATTCATGTAAAGTTATTGCGGGGTGGTGGTTCCCCTTTAGTAAAGTGGTCACCTAGTACAATAGAAATGTTAAGAATTTGTATTCATTCGCTGTGGTACAGTTGGTTTTCTCAGGACTTTCTCCTGTCTCTTCTTAGTACATTTACCACACTGTCTCAGAAAACCAAAGATGGATACCCATGGGCTACTCAGATTGGACCAGATTTTTCTCTTTGTATACAGTACAGTGTATGGCATTTATAAATTAACTATGAATAAAGATTCTAGATTCAAGCAATATTGCAAATGTGTTCACATGCTTTGCCTAAAGAACACTTCACAAATGAGGATATGAGTCATGCTTTACCAACAGATGTTAGAGGAAGATTAAAAACTTTTGCAATAAAACTCAAAATTGTTCTTAACTGAAATCATATTCCTTTTTATGTATCCCTATTACATAAATTTTTATCCCTATTATTAGCAACTATTTTAAAGGACAAAAAAAAAAACTGTTTTAAGGAATGGCATTTCATATTTTATAGGTCAATGACATAATAATCACCAGTACTAGTGAAAAAGAACATTTATAATAAATATTTATGGAAATCTTGGAGAAAAGCACATGTATAGAATTGCACAGAAAAGATTATTTTTATCTGATCTGTTTGGGTACAAAATTAGATGCATGAGCGTTGCATCCACTGTAAGATCAAATATGACAATCCAAGATGCCTCTGTGCCACCAAATAGCTATATGAATAAATATTTGTATTTATATAGCACCAAAAATGTACAGAGACCTTTACAATTCAAGGGTTCACATGATACAAGGTGACAAAATGAAACACTGGAAGTGTTACAATCTAAATTGGTAAAGGGAGATGTTCTAGAACATACAGTGTTCTGATTGTGAGACCTGAAAATAACTATTTATTTGTTTGTCCCTACATTATTTCCTTGACAAATAACCTTTAAATTGCTAGGAGTGCCTTAACCCTTTAACGACCAGCCGCGTGGGCGTGTTGCGGTCACTAAAGGACCACAAAGCATTTTTTTTTAAATTCGGAGTCGGGACTCCCCAAATGGTGTACAGCCGTGGGGGGAGCCCGGAATTCCATGACGGTCATAGTACGTCATGGGTCGTTACTTCAGATCTACCCATGACGTACTATGACCTTCAAGGGTCGTTAAGGGGTTAAAAATTCCACACTGTGTGTTGGGGTGCCTTTGGCAAATAAAAACAAAACACATTGGGAACCACTGGCCTAGGGGGCAAGTTTTCTGAAAGTTCCACTTCCCTACCAAGATGAGAAACAAAAGACATTCAGGGCTTCACACCACAGTCTGTTTTGCAAAGTAAAAACTCAGTAAAACATGATCATTGCACTTTAAAGTGATAGTAATGTTTCAGAATAAAAGCAGCTCCAATTAATCTTCATAGTATTTGGGCCATGGAGAGTCTTATTTCAATACTGTCAGAGTTGTAGTTCAAGAGTAATT
Source organism: Rhinophrynus dorsalis (assembly GCA_037306005.1). NCBI lineage: Eukaryota > Metazoa > Chordata > Amphibia > Anura > Rhinophrynidae > Rhinophrynus > Rhinophrynus dorsalis. The sequence continues at coordinate 235,988,380 of CM074722.1, read as the reverse complement.
GAATGATAAAATATCCCCCCTCCCGCCTTTTTTACAGATATAACTGCTCAGCTCGGAGCAGAGAGGAACAATTGGAACTGCTGTTTTTGTGACACATTACTATACCTTTAAGACAACTAGATACATACTGTAGAAAACCAATCAAATAATGACTGCACTGGATTGATGCTTGCAGCAAGAGGCAAGTACAATTCACCCATAGGCCAAACTGTAACTGTCAGTCAGGTATTAGGACGCAGGCAGAGAAGTTGCACGTCTAGAGAGATAAATGGCCAGTTGAGATACTAGATGCCTTACACTGCCACAATTTTTGTTCCATAGCTAATTATAAAAAGATTCAATGCATGGCACAACTAGAAACCAGATCCATCATACTTTGCTTTTACTGGAGTGTTGCAAAGTTTGACAACCGTGCAGAGTTTACACAGGTTTAACGCTTAAATCAAAATGTTTAGGGGAATTTTTTTTAGCCAGGGCTGATGCAATGTTTTAAGATGATGGATGATGGCTCAAGAATGTTTTCAAGTGAAACATTTACAAATGCAAAGCAAATAATGCTATTCCCTAAGCATTCACTGTATTTGGAGATCTGAGCTTTGTATACTGGAAACACAAGCATTGTCCTCACTACTGGACTAAAAATCCTCCACTCTTCTTTATGTATGTTGGTAACCAATTCCTATTTACTGTTATTTGGGGAGAAAAATGGCATTATAATCCATAGGTGTGGGTTTATGTTTAGAATTAACTCTGTGAGTGCTAGTGGGGTGAGCAATGCAGTGCTTTATGTTTACATGTTAGCCTTAAAGGAGCAGTAAACTTTTTTTATGAAAAAAAATATATATTGTAGGGATTTTCCTATTGAGTAAAATAAGGGTACTCACACTGCCGAGAGATTTATATTTCCAGAGTTATTACAGTTTAAACCCATGTTTTTTTACATTAGCAGTGCCCTCTAGTGGTCAAATTCTTCTTAGCTTTCCTGTTAGAGTCTAATGGAGAGGAAAGTCAGAAAAGTCAGAGACATACAGTTCTCCATAGAATGCGGTAGAAACAGCCTGTCACTTCCTGTCAGTTAGAACTATCAGGAAGTAAACACAGAAAATTCAATTCCTGATTATTTAAACTGCTATTATTTTTGAATAAAACATCTGACAGCAATGGCATTGACCTTGTTTTATTCAGCAGGAAATGCCCTGTAAAATATGCGTTTTCATAAAAAAAAGTTTACTGCTCCTTTAAAATAATTGTAGGGTATGTATGAGTGCTTTAAGACTGTATTGCGAGCAAGCTCAGAACCTCTCCTCTATAAAAAAATGGACTTTTTACCCCCAGTTGTTAGTTACTAGTTAGTTCAGTGCTGGGCAATATGAGACCTTCTAGCTGATGCCAGACATCTTCTCAAGCAAACAGTTAATATGGAATGATGGCAGTTGTAGTCTGGCTGTAGCTGGGTGTCCAGCCCAGTATTTGTTCATGAATGTCTGTAACGGCCTCCATTCCATTAAAGGTCCATATGTATTAAAGTAGAGTGGTGCATTTCTTGAGCAAACCAGCTGCCCTATAGGGGACAAGTAAAGATTTCCAGATTTCCTGTTGACTTAAATGTAGCTTTTTAACTCCTTATATGTTACAGAGGTCTCCAACAAATTGCTGGAGATCTGTCTAGCATTCAAGTTGTCAAAGTCCCATTTACATGCATGGTAATATTCATGTATCCCCTATGGTGCAGTTGGTTTCCTCAGAACTGCACCAATCCACTTTTATACACATGGACCACATAATGTATATATGACCACAACTGAAGCATGGCATTGCCTGTGTAAAAACACGTAGGGGGGAAGTGTATATACTGTGTGTGAAGGCAAGACCTAGGAGTTAAAGTGCTAATGGGAAAAACAGAGAGATACAGAGACGCACACTCTCTCTTACATAGTTTGTTGAGTCTGGATCCTGTGATTATATGTGATAACATGGGAGAGATACTGCTGCAAAGGGGAGAACGCGTCACCTCCTGTTTTCCACATTGGCAATGTGTGATGAAAATTTAGAGTGGTGGGTTGTAATAATTTTAAAAACAGTATAATTTTTATAGGGCCATTACCTACCTTGCCAGGCTTCTCCTTTTATTAATAGAGATAAGGCGGTTTTGGCCATAGTATTTTGAGGTAGAGCATGTCTCTAGTATGCTTGTTGTTTTTAACTGTTTTATCTATATAGAGCTTGCAGTATATTTTCTGTGTTAATGTGTAATAAACTTAATTCTTTTTAGCCTGTTGCATACAGTTTTTACTTTAAGTGTAACCCTTTCAGTGCCAGGGGGTGTGCAAAGTGTTTATGATTAGCCCCTGAGTGCTCCACACTATTGTAGTGTTTTATTACATGTTGGATTTGTTTTAATTATTGGTGTGAGCGATATTTTTGGATTGGATACTTTATATTTGTGGCAGGCTGTGAAGACCCATGTTCCTCAGGTGAGGATGATGATGATTGTCATTTTAGTTTTCTTCTTGCAGCCCAGATGCATGAGATGCTCTGCTGAGCATTGCAAAATGAGGGAGCCTCAACCAGGTAATTACAGTAATTGAGGCCTGGAGATCACATTACAGGGGTGGTAATAATATTCTAATAGGTTCTCTGGGCCCACATCTTTGAACATATACTCCCAGTTCACTATGAAATGTGCAAAAGGAAAGGCTAGCTGAGAATGTTGTTGATTTGAACATACTACATGGCCAGCTCCTCTTACATTCCACACTGAGAAGATTTTGCCCCAAAGAATGTTGGGCATGCATGGAACGTGTGCATGTGATGACAAGACTCACTATCTTGTGGAAGAAGTACAGCAGCTGATATCAGCGACATGAGGACGGGGAGTAGAGTTCATTCAACATAAGATTAGCAGCAAACTAAATGCACCACATGGAACCAATAAAACTCATAGTTTTAATTGGATGTTTATCCTCTTGAATGCTAGAGGTCTCCAACACATTGCAGAGTACATGGAAAATATGTTAACTAATTTAAATCAAAGTTTGGAAATACTGAAAAATATATCAGTGAACTGTACACGATGCTTTTACTCATAAACAAAGTATTTTTTAAAGGAACAGTAAAATGTTCTAGAAATTTTCTTTGTGAGTAAAACAAGTTTACCCACTCTAAAAAAACTAAATAAAACTGAGAGCAACACCAACAAGTGATACCCAGAGGGAGTTATCTCTAATGTGGTCTATGGAGAGCTTGTCTATGGATAGCTTAGAGTACCAGTCTCCCTAGAAAGTGGTAGGAACAGTGCCACCTGGTGGCCACAACAGAAAATTGTAGTTTAATTAAAAAAAATAATCTAATCATTTTTGAGTGTCACATCTACCAGCAATGAGAACGGCATTTACATATATTTTGTTCATAATGAAAAATGGATATTTCTTTAATTGTTGCTGTCCTTCATTCCCCAAATTATATAATGCAAAGCAATAAATACAAGTGAAATTACCTCTGGCTAAATATGGGGGGAACGGGTTATTTTTTAGTGTAAGCCTCTCTTTATTTTTAAGTGAAGGTCCAGTGGAGTTTTTTTTAGTGTTATGACAAGTATATATTCATATTAACCCCTTGGATGCTAGATAGGTCTTCAGTGCATTATGAAGCAATGCACTGGAGAACTCTCTTGCATCTAAGATGTTGGACATATCTATATATATAATTTGCTAGGATGCGTTGCTCCCTGTGTGCGTAACACGCATGGACACAGAGAGGGATGCCTCCTAGCAAATTCTAAATGGCTCCCCGGCATGACGGCGGTGGAGGGAAAAGCAGCTGTAGAGCGGCACACTCTGGGGATCACCGCAATACTGCTGCTGCCCCCCTCCCCTGCCGCCATGTGGAGGAACAAAAGAGCTGAGTGTCAGGCTGCATCTTCTGCCCACAGGCACCCAGGCGCCAGCTCATCCATGTGACCCACTACCCCCACACCATGCCTGGCTGTTACCTGTACGGCGGCTGTGGCAGCGCAGCCCTGAGCTCCTCATCTGACAGGCACCTGTGCGCCAGCCCTCACACCTAGACCCCGTCGAATGACGGGCTTCAACCTAGTTTATTATAATTCCAAACATAGCTTTTTACAGAAAGTGTGGTTCATGGAACAGCAATGTTATGATATAGGTATTGTGTATATAATAAAAGGACATGATAGGGTTTCAGAGTTAAATCAAATCAGAAAAAGGCAAACTAAGCAATTTGAATTTCTTTATTTTCCTTGACAATTAGATAGGGACGTTAAAACATTTAGGAGAATGGTATCTAACCAACCGTAACATATGGGCCAAATCAAAACTCCCAACATTACCATCAACTTAAATGGGGCGTTTAACCCCTGGAATGCTAGAGAGGGCTTCAGCATATTGCAATGCATTTAATTGGGGAGACCTCTCTATTGTTTGAGATTTGAAAAGTCCTGTTTATATAAATGAAATTGTTTACTTGTCGTCTTTTGTGTGTTTGTCTTACTATGGATTTGCTCCAGTTCTTTTTAGAACATCAGCCTCAATGCATAGTTTCTGTGTGTTCTATATTATCTGATAGGAATCCTTTTGGCATGCACATAAAGCCCGAAGCATTAATATTAATTGGAATTTAAGAATGAAGCCACCAACAAATATTTGCCCTAATTAAAATTATAATCTATTAACCCTTTGAGTGCCATAGTGGTACTCAATGCATTGCTTTGCAATGCAATGCATACCCCTCTGTCACTCAAAGGCTTATTACAGACATACACACAGATATCTGTTTGATCTGGCTGACGAATTCACACTGCACATGGGTACCTTAAGGTGGCATTGGCTACCTCCTCTTCCTTACAGCTCTACCTCTCACAATGCTAATATGTAGAAATTGTAGAGCTAGGTCCCAAGAGCCTTATCTCTCCAGTGCATTGCAGTGTAATTAGGGTTTTGTCATCCCTTTGAATGCCAGAGGATTCTACATCCCTCTGACACTAAATAGGTTAAATTAAACCTGCTTCTTTAATACCTTGAGCCCTCAAGCTGTTAAAAGGTACCCATTTTCTTTGTTATTGATTTTTTTATAATTTTTCATGTGTCCCTACATCCCCCTTGCTCTTTTTATTGCCCCGGCAGCCGCTGTTATATTAGAAGTTGCTCTCTGACTCTACACTTTGAAACCAAAATATGGTCACTTAACTTCACCATTATAGTGTATGGGGAACTTGCTCTAGAGGAAGGTATGGATGGATGTACACTCAGGATCAGTAGCAATATCAGCCTGCACCTATCACTTGACTGGTGCTAAATTTCCACATGGCTCCCGCAGACCCAATTTTAGACAACAATGTAGATAGGAGAACATATTCAAGGCAATGTGCTGGTACAAACTCCACTAAATGTGATATTTATTAATGAACATCATTCATACAATGTTTTTTTTGGGGGGGGCTTAGTGACTCCCTTCCTCATAACCTCAAATCACCAAGTGCCGACAATAAATAAATAAAAGTACTACATCCGGTCAGATTGCCTAATTCTTCAAACATAATTAGTTCAATTAAGAACTATTAATTAGATATCCACTAGTATGAAAAGTATGCATAGCAAAACAAAAAATGGAGGAACACATAAAAAAAAAGAAAAGATGAATACATATCTAAAATACAATAAACTGTAAATAGATACAGAAAAATATACCCCATTTAGAAACAGTCCATATTGTAGTTCAACGAGTTATAGATCCCGTCGTGTCAAGGAGTCCATACCCATCATATGGACAGAAGATGAAGAAGAAATCAAAGATTTTCACAAATCCATCAATGCATTTCATCCATCCATTAAACTTAAAATGTACTTCTCTAAAGAAAGTGTACATTTCCTGGACACAGCTAAAATTTTCACCAAGGGCACACTACACTCGTCTGTATACAGAAAAACCACAGACAGGCACAGTTATCTTCATAGCTCCAGCTTTCACTCATCTTAAACTAAACAAAGTATGATTCATAGCCCAGCTATCAGATACCACCGTATATGTGTGGTATGTACGTCTGCAATAATCATCTAAAAACATTGCCTGAATCATTGAAACAGAAAGGCTATAAAATAAGGACAATCACAAAGAAAAAATATGTGGATTGAGACCACCACATGAAAACCTGTTACAATACAAAGAGTAGGAAGTCACTAGACGTATACAATTAGTGACTATATACAACCCTGCACTAGAAGAAATATGTAACTTCATCAATGAGCTATAGCCACCAAAGAACTAACATATAATGTAGTGTTAAAATATATATATTCCCCCAACTGACAAGTCGTTCATTCAGGCAATCACAAAATCTAAAACTGATTAATAGAAAACTGACCAATGAATGGACAGACACTGATTATGGGGCCAAACCATGCAACAAATCATGCTGCAAGTAATGTCAATACATTTGTGAAAACAATACTGCACAACACAACAACAAGATATACAACATAAAAGGATTATATTCATATACAGTATATCAACAAATGTTGTAAATATCATACAATGCACTGAATGTGAAACTCAGTGTACAATGGTGAAACAGGTGTACCACTTAATCTAAGAATGATTATGCACAGACAATCTATTGAGAAATACCATAAAAGAAAGAATCATACCCCAGTCGATCATCATTTCATCCAAAGAAATCGATCCATCCATAGACTTAAAATCAAAATACTCAGAGGAATCTTAAAAAATGCACAGAAGAGAAAGACATGTGAAATTAAGGTGATTCATTTTTTCAACACCAAACACACTGGACATATAAGGAGTTGGAATTCCTCATACATTACCAAAATTATACATAATATTTCCTTCTGTTAATCTTGGTTTAGTACGTATTTTACCATCTTTCTCATAGTATTTTTCTATTTATCTGCCTCTCTTTCTCTCTTCCTCCCCTTTCCCCCTCCCCCTGCATTCCTTTGTTAAGAACTTTAGGTGGTATAGTACTTATCCATTTGTATTTTGCTTAGCATGTTTTTTAATGTGTATGTTTAATTTTTTTAAACCAGTATGCTTCTGACTTGAAAAAGGGAGCATCTCCAACCACCCACGCTCGTTTTCTTCTACTGCAATGGGGGGATCCCTGAGGGCATCCCCACTTATATTTGTATAATGATTGCCCCAACTGCACCTTCCTGCAGATTGGAGTTCACCCAGTGCTACAGAACACTGCCTATGCATTGTCAATGCTACACCCAATATGGCAGTTGTGAGTACCCAGTTCTTAAAGTTGACGCTGCCCAATACAGTGTAAAAATTTGAATGACATATAGCGCACTCCCAAACCACCCCTTGACTACTGTAAGAGCTGGGGGGGGGGGGGGGAGGTGACTGTAACATACCAGAGTGCCAGAAGTAGCAAGAAACCACAAACCTCAGAATGTGGCAGGTAGACAGACAGAAAGAGGGGCATATTCACAGGACCAGTGCAATCTGAATACTGGAATATTCTTCAGGCTTTAGCCTTATGAAATGCAAGTTAAAATAAAGGAGAGCAGCTGTATTAAATGTAGGAAGCCATCCTCATGTAGACCACAGGTTCTGTAAAAGTCTGCACCCTGGTCCATATCCATCATGGAGGAACAGGGATAGCAGCCTGCCTAATGGGAGATTGAAAAGCCCCATATGAATTATAAAAATAAAAAAAAAAAAACAATCTATGAGAATCTTTGCCCTAACCACCTCCAACAAGGTCAATTTTAAAACTATGACTGGTAGGGGTAAAGTGGCGTAAGGAGTGATTCTTCTCCTCCAGAGAGCTCTTTTTATGCAAGTACCATGCCCGCTAGAGGGAGATACTTTAACCTATAGCTCCTGTGTTCCACAGTGGATGAAAGAGAAAACTAATTTTACAATGGTGTTACCAGATGGGTTATTGCTTGTGTAATATCTCAATTTCATGTAAATATTCATGTAAATAGATGTTGTTTTTATACCAATACAGTAGATAGATAGATATATAGATAGATAGATAGATATGGAAATATGTCTGCATTTTATATAACAATCAGTAGGCAGCTTGTTCTGGGACAGGTGGCCCACAGGCTTGCTGAGATGCAGGTCTATTTTCTCTCATAATAACAGGGGTCAGCTTGTTTGTGGACAGGTGGGCTCTGTGGGCACTGGAAGATCTATTTTGGATGGTCAATGTATGAGTGAATATGTAACAGTAATAATGGGATATACAAGTATGTTTTATAGTGCACACATGATACTGATACATAATATTTATTCTGCAAATGCAGACGGTGTATGTAAATGTATATTATTTATATATTTATATACACAAATCAGATGTATGTATCATCCTTGCCTTTACCCACTCAGTCAGGGTATCACCTGTTCACTGACAAGACAAATGGCCTGGGAACCATTAGAGATGTGTATATCTTGTAGGAGGAGGATTGCCAACCTTAGGGTGACATTCCCTTGTCCTTCAGAGAAATAGCATTTTCAGAAGGGTCCCAAAATAAGCGTATCACAAAGTCCACTCTGATGTGTTTCTTTTTACACACACACAAGTTAACTTCTTAAAATGATCCTTATAGGGAAGTGTCTTAAATAAGTGCACTTATGTCATGTGTTTAGGCCTATTTTACATTGAAAGCAATGGGCAGTAAAGAGTATAAAATAAGGGATTAGATTCCATTTAGTTGGAGAGAGAAGGGAGAGAGAAGGGAGAGAGAAGGAGGAGAAGGAGGAAGAAGATGCAGTGAAAGAGAAAGATGGAGGAAAGGAGAGAAGGGGCAGTGAAGGAGAGCTGTAACAAGACATGTGCTGGAGGAGATTCTGCCCAGGTAACTATGCCATGACACCAGTGCACTTATGTATATAGAAATATATTAATGTTTTATGTTCTGTAGTCCTAAATGTATTTTTGTAGTTAGTCTAATTTCTGTTGTGCATGCCATTTATTTCCTTATAAGGAATTTTAGGTTAATTTACCGTGTTATGTTACGATTCTGTGGTGTTCTAATAAATTCTGTTTTTGATTGAACCATCTCTTTTGCGCCTGAATCCTCATAACCGGAAATATTTATGTATATGTAAAATCATCATATTTATATATACATACATATTTCTCTGGGTTACATTATTGCTGACCCAGTTAAAACCGGTAACATTAATTGGCGACCACGAAGGGACGTGAAATTGATGGTCTCTTTCATTAACACCTAGATCTGTTTATACAGGTAAGGTTATTAGGCGAGTTCAGGCTGAGTACAGCCACACAGCACTACCAGAGTCCCGGTAATTTAATCTATATGAAATAAACAATAGGTAGTTACTATCGTTCGCCCCAAGTACCCTGTTTGTGTCTCAAGGTAGGGTGAGTCACCCGCCCAGCATAACTGGGTCGCGGTAGTAAAGAGTAAATCCTATAATTTATATGCACTAGGTAGTTGCTGTCGTTTGCCCTAAGTACCCTGTTTGTGTCTCAAGGTAGGGTGAGTCACCCGCCCAGCATAACTGGGTCGCGGCAGTAAAAAGTAAATCCTATGCATTGTTAATGTGGGTATTAGAGGAACCCTTAGGAGCTAGCGAACATAAGGGAGAGGATACACCACCATTACATATAAAATTCCCCAAGTTTTTGATGTAAGAGTATATTAGAGTAACCTGTAAGAGCCGGCCAACTTACTGGGGAGGATATACCATTAAGGGGGAATAATTTTTATTTTATTTTCTTTTGTTTTCTTTACATAGTTTTGTGCTATATTGTCTGTGTCAAGATGGCTAAGGTATCTAGCTTAGAAAGTTTTGTAGCAGCTTATATTACAAAACATAAAAGCACAGAGTTTGCATCTGATGCTAAATTAAAAGAAAATCCTTGGACTTATGTCCAGGAATTGTTTAATGCAGAGGCAATGTCCTCAAAGAAATGTAAAAGTAAAAAACTTAAGGGCATGGCAGTTGCAAGTATGTATGCAGCATGCCTGGCAATGAACGCCAAAATAGAAAATTTACATGCAGCCCTTCATGACTGTAAAAGTCAATTAAATGAAACTGAAACAAAGAGAGATGAACTACAAAACCAAGTGACCTCACTAATTAATATAAACCAGATTGTGATAACTTCAAAAGAGGCACTTGAACAGGAAAATAAAATGACACAAAAAGAGATAGCAGAGTGTAAGAAAACTCTGGTGTCAGTACAAAATGAGCGTGATCACTTTGTAAGTGCATATAAAGTAATGCAGGATCAGCTCACAGAATTGAAAGAGGGCAAAATTATAGGCCATGCCCCTTGTAGAATAAAGGAAGGCCAGCTGCTACAGGACATTTCTCTTCTCAAGGGACACATAGTAGTAGCTAATAAGCTAGAAATCAAGCCATCTGACCCTGTCACTATTTGTACATCTGACCTAGGTATATGTGATTCAGAGGTGAATGTTTGGGAAGAAGGGGATCCTACTGGATTCACTCTTCAGTTACCCATAGACTCTGTCCCTATACCTGAATTAAATTTTGAAATAATGGATGAGGTTGCATTATCCAGAACAGGGCTAATTCCTTCATGTCATAAAGAAAATGCTTATACATTTCCCATAAAAATCTCAGATGCTGTGAACACTTTAACCAGCTCTTCTGTGTACATGAGTATTTTGCAGTATCTCCATAACAATGAGAACCATCACCCCCAACAGGAACAACAATACTCAGTGGGTAATCCTTCAGAAAAGGTAAGAGAACAAATTTTGTTACCTGCTAACCCTCAAGGGAGCCCTATTCTCAATCAGGGAAAAAATGAAATATACTTCTCCCCAAACCCTGTAGTGTCAGCAATTGCCATTTTCCCCACTGAAATAGGCACTACCATTTATGTAACAATGTCCATTACATTGTCAATACCCCACAGTGTGCCCACAGAGGGAGAGGGTTCCTGTATAATGGGTAAACCTGTCTGGCATAATTCTTATGTAAAGGCTGAATTTGGCCAAAGATGGGCCCTGTTAGGTATTGGGTAAATATTCAGAACCCTAAAATCTGTGCCTATAGACAATAACTGGACAGATTAAAAAGAATTGTATATATTAGATTAGATTAGTTATGTTTGTTTTTCTTTCCTTTAGGATATCTTCACTATTGGTCCATGTGAAAACCTGTCCTGTCACCAGAAATCTGTCATTTTACAGAATTTGATGTACTGAGGAGATCATGAGATGATTATACACTAAATTTAAAAGAGCAAAGCAGGAAATGTCCCATTGTGCATCATTTTTCTGTTCACAAGACTATGATAAATAGAACCGTGATACTTGTGGAGTTACAATCATGTCACTCATATGAACTCTAATACACTCTTCTTTTAACTTATATACCATTTCACTTAATATACATTTATTCCTTGTACCTACATAATGATTTTGTTATCCACACTGAATACTTCCTTATAAGGCATACAGATTAAATAGAGCTCAGTGTCTATAAGCAGGATGGCACACCCCATATTTCAGTGGTAGCTTCATCACTTTCCTTCTAGACTTCCTTGGTCTGGATGGAAAATGGATGATGTGATAGTTCTTTTCTATAGATGTATTTGTTTGCATTCTTAGTATCGCCACTTGGTGGCTTATTTTTTATTTAATGATTAATTGGGGATACTATTTGATCACCATCCATGTAACATACTGAGACTCTTAAGTTTTCATACTATTTTATTTAATTATGTTTCCAAATATCCCAGATGTTAGGATTAATAACATAGAATATCTATAGAAATAGGGAAACACAAGTTAGGAAGTATGTGTATATATATATATATATATATATATATATATATATATATATATATTCATATATTCAAGATAGGTATAAAGAGATAGAGGTATATACATTAAGGGGAGATGTACAGGCTATAAATACTGCTACAACCAAGTGACAGAGAACTGACCATATGGCAGTGTGCTCAATCCTTAAAAAGGAGTGAGGTGAATGTAAAAAAATCATCCAAGGAGACAAATATAGGTATATTCCTACCTCCACAATTGACACACAGAATTAGGACATCACAACCCAATAGAAATGTATTGCTGTAAGGAAACGTGAAAAGAAAAGACAGAGAAAGAAAGATTCACAACAAATGGACACTTTTTTACATTCATGAAACTTCTCCTATGTTAAAATAGCAGCTGCTCACACCTTGCCATCTGGAAGAAAAGCACAAGTACATCATCCTGCCAAGGATAATGGAATGGGTGAGAGAGACTACTGGGAGTGCCATGGAAATATGTCTGCTCAGGGGTCACTGTCAATGAAGATAACAGACACTTGTTCAAACAGTTCTACCGTCAAGAACATGCTTCATTCTTTCAGACCCTATTTACAATGGAAAAGAGACCAAGACCTTCAGAAGTCGGAAAAGAAACCGGATCCCATGGATAACTGACTAAAGACAAAGGTTTCAAGTGTTGGTCCTCTTTCTTAAAGTCTTGTGTGAATGGACATAAAATTGTACTCCTCCAGTTCTTCAGTGCCAGTGTGTTGGAACCAGATATTGGACCCAAAGGATGATGGACTATGCAGCAAAGCTGAATCACAGAAGGAGCAAAGACCACTACTGCAATACATCAATCTATGGGGTTTGTCATGTCTAGATTCTATGCCAAAATGTTGCTTCACCTCACATGAACACATTACTATTGGTCGTTTCAACAGAATGTTAGCTAGGGACAAACACAAGTAGGTTTCATTATAATCAGCAGTGTAACATATATGTATTGCCTAAATGAGCATTATAATGGAGATAAATCACAAGCAATTACTATTCTAAGTGTTGCCAATCGCATTACTTCTCATGGCAACAAGGGGGCGACTGTTACCAGATGGGTTATTGCTTGTGTAATATCTTCATTTCATGTAAATATTCATGTAAATAGATGTTGTTTTTATACCAATACAGTAGATAGATAGATATATAGATAGATAGATAGATATGGAAATATGTCTGCATTTTATATAACAATCAGTAGGCAGCTTGTTC